>JARHVA010003792.1:712500-1312500 GCA_037957365.1 Torreya grandis
ACTCCATTAATATACTTACTTAGATTTTTTGTACCATAGAGCCAACTATGTTAAGAACTTGTTTGGAAGGCCAATTTTACACATGCATATATTTTGATGTGATTCATTACACGACCTAAAAATTATTGAAAATAAACTAGATACAAAATTGAACAACCCCATATAATCATTTTCTCCTTGCACCTTCACATGTGTGAAATATAACAACATCAAAAAATTTACTCAGCTTTTCTTACCACATTGCAAATTTGGCTAAAGATGGGAAAACACTATCAAACTACTTGGGAGCCCAACTTTACACTTGAATATTTTATGTTTCAATTCATCACATGACCTAAAATTAGTGCATATTAACTAGGAATAAATGTGATCAACTCCCCCTGACTCATCCACATGTGGTAATGGTGATGTCAGTAAACTACCTACTTATATTTTTTGCCACTAGACCCAAAATGTCTAGATGAAAATATAGATCAACTAGATGAAATCCAATCATGCACACAAGAACTCAAATCATTATTGAATTTTTATAGGACCCCTTGCACATCCTCAAATCACCATACTCATCCTTGAACATCTATAAATAGATAAACTCTAAAGATCAACCAAGCCAACTTCAAGCACATTAACACAAGCACATTGTACACTTTGTCATTATCACTTAGACTATAAAATCACTTCATCACTCACCAAGACACCTCCATGACATCAACATCACATCATTGAAAACTCTCTAACATTATTCTAACTAATTTTATGATCAAGCCCTAATTCTCCATTATGTTAGGGCATCTATTTGATACAATCATTAAAGTGTGTTTATTAGTGGGGTAAGTTGGACATCCTCAACACCTCATTGTGTTGAGAGTTTCCTACATACCAATACTTTGAAGAGAGATTAATCTTGATGTAGTTCTTCCCACCTAAGTATTGGTGCAAGTGTAAATGTAGCTAGTATGATTGTATGAATGTGCTTGAGATTAGAAATCTGAGTAATATGAGCTTAGGAATATTGGATATGGTTGTATGCAGAAGTAGGGTAGAATAGGGATTGATAACCTTGATTGTGCACAACTTCTTTTGAGTTTAGATCTATAATTTGCATCTAATGTCCATCAGTGGTTAGAGAGATAAAACTCATGTATATATAATATCTTTGTAATTGTGCAGGTGTAATAAGAGGTCTAGGCTGACCCTAGGTGGTCTTAGATTTAATAATATGTATTTGGTGGAAAAAAGAGGGAAAGGATAGTAGTGTTAAAAGTAAGACACTGGTTCTATGTGGTTCTACTATCCCTATTATGGAACTAGTGTCTAGGTGGTATAACCTAAGGCATGAAAGGCCAAGATGTCAAAATGAGGGTCTGGGATTGATTTAAAAATATCTAAGGATGCATGTGGCCCACACAAAGGCTAGATAAGTGTGAAATAGAATTTAAGATAGGTTTAGAGCTAAGCTATGGATTCATGGTCTTAAGTATCACTCTTAGCACTCAAGTGTCATTTTTGGGTGATTACATTTTACCCCCTCCCCCTTTATTCTATAATTGAATCAAAGCAAAATGACTAGGATAAAGGAAAAATAAGTGTACCTAGACTTACCTGAGAGAAAATACCATGAATTCATATATAAGTATGTGAATTATGTTCCATTGCATGTCTTATAAATGAAATATGTATAGATTAGTCTTAAGAGATATCAAAAGTAAAGATAAAACTAAGTAAAAATAAATAAAATTGAGTAAAGAGATAAAAGAGAGGAAATGAATGAATACACCTCACTAGGTATGTGAACTAATACATAAACCTACTAACAACCTATATGTGTGTGTAGTGATCAATCGGTGAATATCATAGACTGAGATGATGGCTTGATCAATCCCCATGTGTGGGTGTCTTAAGAACTTAATCCAGTTTTGACTTCATTTCCCACCCCTACTTATGGATCATGACCTATGACTAGTTTATATTGGACTAATGGTGTGTCCAACCCTCTCATGTAGGTGGCTTAATAACTCAAGTAGACTATGACTCCATCATTGCCTACCCATGTGTAGTAGATGCATATCAAACTAAAACTATATGATGTAACTCAAAATGTCTAACTGGAGATATCTTATTGGAGATGTTAGCTCTATAACCATTAGAGTATATTAGGTGGCTCTAGGCCACTCAAGAATGCCAACTAGTGTACATGGATTAGGGCATGAATCTGGTGTGTAACCTAGAACATGGTGTCTAATGTGTGCAACATAGATAATTACATGAATTTTGTCATTACATCTAATCAACCGGTGTGTAAGTGATCATATGGGAACAATGTGATGTACACATGCCCCCAAATCTAATATCTGAGCATATAGATTTTGGATTGAGTTATAATAATATATCTCTGAGTACCTGAACTCAAAATTGGAATGATCATTTTGTGCATGATTCCCCCAATCTGAGAAAAATGGGATGAGTTTGAGATAAAATGAGCCAAAACTAGTAAATTGTAACTAAACCTATACAAAACTAGAGTGTACCTACTATACTTTTTTAGCTAATCTAGAATTTTTTGAAACTAGGACTACTAAATAGTAGCACCATATTTTTGATAGTGTGCCATGTGGTGTTAGTGTCCTAATTTAGGTATTAGTGTGTAACTATTCTAATTTCTATGCAACTATAATTAATATTTGTTATTTTTTCCCACTATGTTTACCTGAATTTGATTTTTTTAATATGAGCCTATGTGTTAAAAATTATACTCTAAGTACATTCGGATGGCTTGATCTTTATGACAAACCCTTTTGAATTCCCCCTTTTTTGAGGGGAGTTGTTGAACATGTGAAATAATTGTATTTAAAATAAAAAGCTCTTCAAAATGTGTGTTATTCATAGCATATATGATATTTGCATAATAAACCAATATAATTTGCACACATAACATTAGAATGTAAGATAATTTGAGCATAAGTTTGTAATGTATGATGTATGTTATATATAACATTCACAAGGTTGTCAATATAGATGTAACAATGTATGTGAACTATACATTTCATTAATAACTAAGTAGCTACCCAAGGGGATGGGGTATGATGTCTATCATGGTACCCAACTAGGAAGGGGAGATGCATGAGGTCCCTCATGGTATCTAAAACTAGAGTGTGTAACAAATAAGAGACAAGATCATCGCCATGATACATACAATAAAGCATACAACACACATGAGGCACAAAAGTAAGCCAAAGGGCCACAATATAAGGGACATGAGCACATGTCACTAAATTTGAGAAATCTAGACATACAAGGACATTTTCAAATGTCCACATACGCAAAAAAAAAATCAAGTTAGCTTAGATCCACATAAAAGGACATGTTCAAATGTTTACATACACAATCAAGAAATGACCACAATGACATGGGAACATGTTCAAAGCATGGATATAGTGAAAATAAGATGCGTAGATCCATAGAGCAATGGCATATTCAAATTCCCTTAAAAAGAAGAAGCATAGAGATACAATCAAGTCTAAACTATGAGTGCTAGAAATGAAAGCATGCATGAAAATGTAATAAAAATCTATGTAAGAGATAAGATTTACATAAGTTGAGTTTAAAGTAGTAGTAGTTGGTAAAAAATCTAAGTAGTTGTAGCATGATCAATATCAAGATATAACAATGCTAAATATGTGATGTAGAGTTTATAAATATTTAACTTGGTAATCAAAAATGTGTATACGGTGCCCCCAAATGGGTGAATGTGTCTAATGAAGAACCCATGTATCTATGTGTATACCCCCAGTGGGTAGATAATAGCAAATCTAGATTAGTGTAGTAGACCTAAGTCCTATAAGTAATATGCAAGTGCTTAGAAATAAAAAGTGAAGCATGTATGTATGATAAAAACCTACTATAATAAAATAGATAGTATATGTAGTGTCTATAAAATATAAGTGTAAACATGGTAATGCATATAGTATAATTTTGAATTTTATGACTAAATATTTGAATGTTTTTTATTTTTGACATATTGTATTATTTTTTTATTTTCTAGATATAAGTTAAGTACAAGCAACATAAAAATGAAACTATATACAATGAGTAATAAATAAGGAAAGTAAGTATAATTAAATGCTATAAATAAATGAAATAGTGTACAATTGAAGTGAAATGTCTCTATAAACCCAATATCACATCCATGGGATGTGGATAATCAAATGGTGGATTAGGTGGGAGGTCATCCAATGTTAGATACTAGATCTATCCAAACTCAAATAAGTCCTCATCATCATGATCGTCATTCCATTCTATATGTAGCAGTAGAGCCCTATCCTTGGAATTAGTCTAGATTATGTGCATCCAAATAGCATGTTTCCCTACTATGTAAGATACCTCCCATGTGGTCTTAGGGTAAACCACATTGGACCATGGAGTATTTGTATGAAACATGTGGTTCTCATTTATGCCATCATGTATAATGTGGACCATGTGTCCCTCGTGATTGAATGGCAAACATCTATCTGATCAATCAACTATGGCATCCATCACCTATAACCATGTACTAAAAAATGTAACCTATATATTAATTCCCCTACTCATGATAAATAATAATGTGTTGGCCACCTTGGGACCACATGCAACTGGTAGTGTGATATGTCTTATGGAATCCTGATAATGTATGACATGTTGTAGCTCATTTTCATGATAGCCCATGTGTTGTAAAAATGATAAAGTGCAAGCATTAGGATTATAATGTTGGAGAGTCATAATTTATGTTGTGAAAGTGTACAATTGAGTGGATGAAGTGACTTGATAGTATAAAATGATAATGACAAAGTGTGTAATGTGTTTAACCTAGTATGATTGAAGTAGGCTTGGTTCATCTTCAAAGTTTGACTATTTATACATGATTAGGGATGATTTTGAAGTATATAGATTGTGAAAGAGGTCCTATCATACGTCAAAGATGAATTGAGTTCTTGTGTGCATAAGTGGAATTCATCTGGTAGTCCATAGTTTTTTATCTAGACATTTTGGGTCCAATGGCAAAAAATTTGAGTAGGCAATTTGATGAGATCATAATTGCCACATGTGGATGAGTCAAGGGGAGTTAGTCATATGTTTGTGATCACATTAGTCCCAAGTTTCTATGGTTTAATTATAAATTCATGATATGAAGTTAATAAAAATATGTGTGTGTGCAAAGTTGGGCTCCCAGGCATTTTGATAGTGTTTTCTATGTTCAAACAAAGCTGAGTAAGCATTTTGGTGACATCATATCTCACAGAATGAAATTTTCAAGAGAAAATTGATATATGTATGAATTACTCTATGAAATAAGATATTATGTTATTAAACTACATGAAACAAAATATATGCAAGTGTAAATTTGGGCTCCCTGATAGTTTGACTGTGTTTTCCCATACTTAGCCAAATTTGCATGTGGAAAGAAAAGATAAGTAAGCATTTTTATGTAGGCATATTTCACATGTGCAGTAGTTTAATAATGATTTGATCATCTAGGGTTTTTTTTTTTCCTATTTTATATGTGTTAATTTTCAATTCATGCAATGAAGTGCATCAAAGGATATGCATGTGCAAAGTTGGCCTTCTAGGCAGTTATAGGCATAGTTGGCTCTATGGCAAAAAAATTTAAGTGAGCAGATAAATGGTGTTATATATTACACATGCAAAGGTTCTAGGATTATATTTATATATTTTTGGATTCTCCTATGTTAGGTTATCATATGGTCCAAATTTTATATCATGAATCTAAGTGCAACAAAAGTTATTGAGGTCCAAAGTTGACCTTCCATGCAGAATGTAATGGTTCCCATAGATGATTTTGCAAGAGATAAAGATCATGACCAAATGAAGATAAAATAGTTCATGGGTGATCATACATATTAATCTAATGGTGTGTATTTAGTGATATGAGTTCAAATTTTCCAATGTTTAACACAGATAAATATTGAGCTACGTATAGGAGATCGATGGAGTGCATTAAGTCAAATACTTAAGATGAAGAAGATGAAGATCCAATGATGAGCGATGAAAGGTAAAGGTTGACATACTTCAAGTAAGATTTATGGTGTGTGTTTAATATAATTTTTGAAGGCATGACATGCATTTTAAGTGACCAAATTTTAATTGTGACCATCTAAATTCAAATATTTGAATTTTACAAAGGAAAGACCAATGTCTAGTTTTTGGGCCATATCTTTTGATACAGGCCAAATTTGCTCATCATGTAAAAAGAAAATTTGTAGAGGAATCCAAGGTAAATATGTAAATATATATTTTAAGGTCTAAAAGGGTGTATATTAAAAGTTATGAAGGTAAAATTTTGACTTTGTGTTTGATCATGGATTGTAAGTGACTCGAGAAGGATAATTGAGCTTGTGTTGATGTTCTTTTGATGTTTCATGATATCTTAGCTATTGGAAAGTGTTACAGACTCCATGATGATCATCTATACGGTATTTAGAGGTGTGATAAATATATCTTGAGTATGAAAATTTATTAATAAGTTGATTGTGTATTCGTTCATGGTGTTTCTATGTACAAGTTCATTATTTGAGTTGATTGAGAATACGTAGCGGTGAGTAGAGATGACTGTGATCATTTGAAGATGTTGAAATGGTCATGTGGATTGAACCTATTCATTTAATATTGGTCTTGTGTTATTTTTTTGTTTGACGAAGTGCTAAATGGTTGAATAGGTCTCCATGAGACCTATAAGGTCTACAAGGGCCTAATTGAAAGGTGTAGATTCTTAAAGGTGACCCATGGGTGCTATGGCTGACCTATGTGGATGGTATTGAGTTGTGTCTCGATGTGATATATTACTTAAGGATTAAGGCATGCCTATTGGTCAAATAAAATGGTGATGATCATGAATGCTCTATAAATAGTGAAACCAAACGTGATGGCTTCTAGACTTGTAAGAGGTGTGTGTATGTGAATGGGCATTGAAGCAAAGATGATAGGAGAGGTAGTGTGTCTAGTGGATGGGTTGATTAGTAGATCAGATTAAGGACTATGTGTATGACCTATAGGTCATGTTTTTGATGTTATAATAGTGCTCTTGTAGGTTGAGGATGAGCGAAGAGGTCTAGGGTGATCTAAAAGGATGTTTTAGATGCTTTGAGTGTGAGTGAAGGATAGATGTTGTCTATGTGAGATTAATCTCTAATTTGAGAGAGAAATCAAAGTATGGAATATGTGTATGAGCATTTGGTCATGTTATTGATGTGGTGATAGATTTTTTTCTAAGGAGTGAAGAGTGATTCAAAAGGTGGCTTTGGATGCATTGAGTGTGTAGAGTTGAAGAAAATTGATACTTTGTATCTCCATCAGATTTCCAGGAAATCAATGTTTAGGAGATGTTTTGTTCTTATATGTTATTTTGGTTGCTCAACATTTAAGGGGTTGTAACCTCCTTGTAAGGTAAAACTTGTTAAAGATCTAGTTGTTGTCATAGCTCAACCTTATAGGTGTAATAACTCCTTGTGGGTAGTTCTTTGATCAATTTTAGTTGGTCTAAATTGGTTCTTATTATAGGATAGTAGTCCAATTATAGGTTCCAGTGGTCTTTCTTCTCAAAGAGGATTTCCCACATATGTTTTATGTTATGTGTTTTATCTTGCATTTTCTCTCTTATTCATTGCTATGAATGATATATATACTTCATAAAATGCTTGTGGTAATTGATTCAGAGTTTGAAAGGATTGAAATTGAAGTTGGATTATCTGGGATCACTGATTCATCCCCCTCTTAGTGATTGTACCTCTAATAATTGGTATCAAAGTAGGTCCTTTGGAGGAATCTTAATAGCTTAAAGGAGATCCTAAGTAGGTACAAAGATGGACAACCAATTGAAGAAAGATAATCAATAGTGGAAGACTGTGATCAAGGCAGTTGAGGAATAGATATGTACTTTGAAGAAAGATGCTAAAGAGGATGAGAAGGTTATCAATGACCTCAAGGTTCAGCTAGAAGATTTCAAGGCTAGTTTGAGTTAAAAAAAGGAAATTTGTTTAAAATAAAAGGACATCATGCATGATGAATAAGTTTTATATGATAGTGAGGAAGAATGAGTGGATTTAGGAGTTGAGCTCATAAGGAAGAATCACAAGATGAGGTATGTGATAAAAGGTCTTAAATCACAAGTTAGTTCTCTTGATAGAAGTTTGTTAGGTAGGTCTAAGAGAGATGAGAATAAGTATCAAGAACAGATCAAGTCTATTAAAGTGGAATCATATAGATTGAAAGACATGGATAATAAGGCCAAAGAGGATGAAGAGAAGATCAGTATTCTTGAGGATCACTAAAGGACTGCAAGTGTAAATTTGAAAGAAAGAGAAGATGAGTACACACTGTTAAAGATTGAGATGGATTCATTGAAGAGTGATCATGAGCTTGTTATAGTCAAGCTGGACAAGATGAAAAAGAAGCATGAGAAGCCTAAGTATGTTAAGGAGATTTTAAGTTTTAAAAGAAATGTGAAAAGGTTTGTTAGACAACCAAATTCTTCAAGATAAGCTAGTTTATTCCATGGTCATTATTATATATATAATAAGTATGGTCATATAGCTAAGGAATGTAGAAGGAAGTTAGTTAAGTATGAACATTCATGGAGCCTTAAAAGAAGGAGCAATTGTTCATGGAGAAGTCATAACTCAAATCAGTCAAGAGAAAAGAAGGAATCAAACATAAAGAAGATATAGGAATGCTAAGATAATTTGTCTTTTATCCAGATAGAAAAGGAAGATCACAATCATCATTAAGAAAAAGGTATGAATGATCTTGTTATTTGTTCAGTTGTCATAAGAATGATCATATTTTAAGTTTTTTCCCAAGTGGATTCAACATATCCTCAAGGTATCTCAAAGGACATGAAGCTTCCATTATGCATAAGAAAGGTCATTCTTGGAGACCAAAGATTATCAATGCTAATCACACTAGTCAAAAGGTTGATAAAAAAGTTATTTTAGAAGAATGTGTTGCAGATCAGTCTAAACTCAAAGATTAAGTATGTAAGATGGATACAAAAGATGAGAAGAGTCAAACTATGGTATGGAGACCTAAGGTAGTAAATACTAAGGATACTAACCCTATTGGTTCAAAGAGTCTTGATGGATTGTTTACCAAGGTTGAAAAAAGATCAAAATTCAAGGAAAATCAAGAGTTTTTATTATCAACATTTGTTGACTAGTCTGAAGCAAAGATTGTGTCAACTGTCCAGAAAGAAAAGGAAAATCAAAAGTCAGTTTAAGTCAAGCTCAAGGAGAAGACCAAGGTGTTAGTTTAGGCTATTTTTGAGGTATGTATGGATCTAATTGAACATCCTCATGTTGTTGAGCATATTTATTCTCTTAAGCCTAAGAAGAAGAAGAACTATCAGTATCAGATGACTAAGGAGGAGAAGGATATGAGGAGTTATGGGCAAATCCTGGTTTCACATTATTTTAGGATATTATGGGTCAGGGTGTCTCTATTTAGGATTCAAGGAGACACTTGACAAGCAAGAATAATCATGGTGGATACCAATTGAGCTTTGGTTGATATTGTTTGACAAGAAGATATGTTTGTGCATTATTTTTATATATTTATTTGTTGAAGAAAAGAAGCTTGTGAATAATCTCAATGGTTCTATCTTGAGATATAGTTAGCTTGTTGATCATGGTTGGAATGCTCTAGTATAAAGGTGAGTTTCAATATCTATCTACATATAAATTTGTGGTAGTTTCCAAGTGAGCCTAAAAATTGAAGGTTTCTCTTCTAGGCCTAGTCCTAGATCTTGCTAAGCTTGTTAAGGTTTATTGAGCATTTGTGTATGCCATGGAAGTTCAATGTGTTTAAAAGATGAGATATCTCTATAAAATTATTGACTATGATTGAACAATGTTTTAAGATCTATTTAAAGATGTCATGATCTAGATGGAACTTCATGTAAGGGGAAGCTAGATTCTTCAAATGGCCCCAAAAGACAATATAAGAGAGTTTTTAGTTGAAGAAAATTTGTCTAAGTGGAAGATATGTTTTGATGATGTTACAGTGATGTCATGGTTTATTTTTTCCCTTTTGGCATGTTGATAGTTGTGTTTACTTAGCCTATACAGTCAGATTAAAGATTTCTTGGTGGCAAAGGAGGACTTATGAGTTGTCAAGATGATGTTTTTACATATAAACCTTATTATATTATTCTCTAGGTGGTTTTGTGGTATGAAGGTATGTTGAAGTCAAATTGGAGACTTTTGAGTGTTCTCAATTTTCTCAGTTTTGGCTTAAGGACAAGCAGGCCTAAAATGGGTTATAGGATGTATGGGTTCCCAAAGGTTTGAAAGATCAAAAATTGGTATAGAAGTATGTGGTAATGAGATATACGTGTGAGAGAAGTTTTATAAGTGTGCGTCAAATGGAAGGTGTTGGATTGACCAAGTTTGTTTTTGAAGATCTAGTATTTTAGGGTATTTTAGAAAATTGTTTTTCCTTATGATTTGAATTTGAAGGCTTATTAATAGGTTGAATGGGCCAAATGGGTTTTCAAATCAACCTTCATATAGATTTGAAGGTTTGTGGATATCAATTTATTCATTTTCAATCAAAATGGAGTCATAATTGGCTAGTAGGTTTGTGAAGGAAGTATGTTACAAAGGATGAGATAGGTGATGCAAGTTGGTTTGATCTAGGGAGAATATGAGAGTGCTCTAGATATGAAGTTTTAGGTCTTGATGGTGTGTCTACTAAAATTTTTTGGCTATCCAAGTTCTAGGTAGGGCTACAAGGAGACTAGACAGGCCTAGTGAAAAGAAGAGTTCTTTTTTTTTAGTTTCTTAAAAATAACAAGGAATGAATATTTCAAGGTGAGTTCTCAAGATTGTATTAGATCATGTTTTCTATTTAGTGAGTGGCATGATTTTTTTTTGGTGGTCATTGAGGTTTTTTGAGAGAGAAGGCTAGTAAGCTTGTATGGTGGTTCTTCATGGTGTGTGAAGATCTGAAGATGCTCAGGAGGTGAAATTTATAAAATATCTAAGGGGGAGTCCCTCTCAAATGTATCTTGGTGATTTTCATTAAGATTTCATTACTTTTTTGTCTTCTACTTCATTGGTTACAGTGCTTGGTTTAAAAAGAGGGTTTTGTCAAGGCAAGAAGAGGTGGGCTCAAGGTAAGTGGGAGTTTGTACCATATTTATAAGATGTCCATCTTATATTGATGGTATTTTTAGGTCCTCAGGATCAGATTTTTCCCACTTTGTCATTGTGTCAAAGGGGGGGGAGGTTTCTATTGTGAAAGTGCTTGAAGAGAGAAGGAAGGTGAGTTATATGATGGGTGTTGACATCAATGACAAAGGGGGAGATTGTTGGAGAGTTGTCAGTCATGTCATGTAAGTGTCAAAATGATTAGATTAAGTTATTTTATATTCTAAAGTGACAATGATAAAGTGTGTAATGTGTTTATCCTAGTATGCTTGAAGTAGGCTTGGTTGATCTTTAGAGTTTAATTTTTTAGAGATGATTAAGGATGATTATAAAGTATTTATATTGAGGAAAGAGTTCCTATAAAAGTTTAAGGATGCATTGAGTTATTGTGTGCATAAGTGAAATTCATTTGGTAGTCCATATTTTTTCATCTAGACATTTTGGGTCCAATGGTGACAATTCTAAGTAGGCAGTTTGATGACATCCTAATTGCCACGTGTGGATGAGTCATGGGGAGTTGGTCATATAGTTGTGATCACATTAGTCCTAAGTCAATATGTTCTAAGTCTAAAGTCATGAAATGAATCGTATCCAAAGATATATGTGTGAAAATTTGGGCTTTTAGGCATTTTGATATTGTTTTCTATGTTTAAACAAAGCTAAGTAAGCAATTTGGTGATGTCATATCTCACACGTATGAAAGTTTTAAGAGAAAATTGATATATGTATGAATTAACTTATGATATATTATCTTCTACAATAAATATTAGTTCATGTGACTAATAATGATAAAATATATTCAACTGCAAAGTTGGGCTCCCAAGTAGTTTGACAGTGTTTTCCCATACTTAGCCAAATTTGCATGTGGCAAGAAATGTTGAGTAGGCATTTTGATGTAGTCATATTTTACACGTGTTAGTTTTAGAATGAGTTGATCATATGTGTTTGTTTAATTTTTTTCCTAGTTTCTATGTGCTAACTTTTATTTCATGCAATGAAGTGCAACAAAATATATGCATGTGCAAAGTTGGCCTTCTAGGCAGTTCTAGGCATAGTTGGCTCTGTGGCAAAAAACTTTGAGTGAGCAGATTAATGGAATCATATCTTGCACATGAAAATTTTGTAAGATAATATTTATATATTTTTGGATTCTCCTATGTTAATGGATCACATGGTCTAAATTTTAGATCATGCATATAAGCACAGTAAAAGTTATTAAGGTCCAAAGTTATCCTTCCAGGCAAATTATAATGGTTCCCATAGTTGATTTTGTAAGAGATAAATATCAGGACCAAATAAATATCCAATGGTTCATGGGTGATCATAAAGATTTATCTAATGGTGTGTATTGATTGATATGAGTTCAAAGTGTCCAATGTTTAACATAGATAAAGAATGAGCTACATACAGGAGATCAACAGAGCGTATTAAGTCAAATAGTTAAGATGAAGATCCAACAATGAGCAATGAAAGTTAAAGGTAGAGATAATTAAAGGAATATTGATGGTGCATGTTTAATATAATATGTGAGGTCATGAGATGTATTTCAAATGACCAAAGTTTAATTATGACTGTTTGAACTCAAATATTTGAATTTAACAAAGGAAAGACTAGTGTCTGGTTTTTGGGCCATATTTTTTGATATAAGCAGAATTTGATCATGGTGTAAAAATAAAATTTGTAGAGGAATCCAAGGCACATTTGGAAATATATATTTGAAGTTTTAAATTATGTATAGTCAAATTTATGAAGGTCTAAATTTGACTGTGTTAGATCGTGAACTGTAAGTGACCCAAGAAGGATAATTGAGCTTGTGTTGATGTTGTTTCGATGTTTTATGATGTATTAGCTATAAGAGAGTGGTGTAGACTCCATGAGGATCATCTATATGGATTTTGGAGGTGTGATCAATATATATTGAGTATGAAAAATTCTTAAGAATTTTATTGTGTGTTTGTTCATGGTGTTCTTATATATAAGGTCATTGTTTGAGTTGATTAAGCATATACAGAGGTGAGTAGAGATGATTGTGATCATTTAAGGATGTTGAAGGGGTTATGTGGATTGGACCTATGAATTTTAAAGTGGTATTTTGTTCTTTTTTTTTCTTGATGAAGTGATAAATGGTTGAATAGGTTTCCATGAGACCTATAAGGGCTACAAGGGCCTAATTGAAAGGTGTAGTTAATTAAGGGTGACCCATGGTTGTTATGTCTAACCTATGTGGATGGTATTGAGTTGTGTCTTGATGTGATATTTTCCTTAAGGGTTAATTAATACCTATTATCTAACCAAGATGGTGATGATAATGAATGCTCTATAAATATTGAAACCAAATGTGATGGCTTTTATACTTGCAAGAGGTGTTTATATGTGAATGAGAATTGAAGAAAAGAAGAGAGGAGAGGTAGTGTGACCAGTGGATGGGTTGATGATTATATCAGATTAAGTACTATGTGTATGACCTATAGGTCATATTTTTGATGTCAAAATAGTGCTCTTGTAGGTTGAGGATGAGTGAAGAGGTCTAGGGTGATCCAAAAGGATGTTTTGAATGCTTTGCATGTCAGAGAAGGATAAATGTTGTCAATGTGAGCTTGGTGGTTGATTTGAGAGATAGATCAAAGTGTGGACTATGTGTATGACCATTTGGTCTTTTTATTTATGTGGTGATACATTTTTAGCCTCTTTATAATGTAAAACTTGTTAAAGATCTAGTTGTTGTCGTAGCTCAGCTAAACAGGTGTAGTAGCTCCTTGTGGGATTATAGTCTCACTAAAATAAGGGATGGTAGTTCCTTGATCAGTTGTAGCTAGTCTAAATTGGTTCTTGTTATTATAAGATAGTATTCTAATTTTAGGTTCTAGTGGGTTTTCTTCCCCAAGAGGGTTTCCCACATATGTCTTGTGTTATGTGTTTGATCTTGCATTGTCTCTCTTGTTCATTGCTATGAATGATATATATGCTTCATGAAATGCTTGTGGTAATTGATTAATAGTTTGAAAGGATTAAAATTTAAGTTAGATTATCTAGACTCACTAATTCACCCCCCTCTCAGTGATTCTACCTCTAACATAGAATCTTCATATATAACAACATGGGGGATGTATCTATCTATAACAAAAATCTAGATAGTCAATGGATCATTTTTTGAGGATCTATGTCAATGATGATTTTTTCATGGTACATATCCTTGTGGAGGTGGAGCTTGTATAATTTAAATATTACCCTAAGCCTTAAACTTATTCTACTTATGTTGTCATGTTGAGCATGTATATGTATCATTTCCTTTAAGCCTATGAAAATGACAAAAGGGTTGACCTTCTTGTTATGACAAACTACTAAAATATATATGATCAATTATGGGTAATACCATCAATCCTCTATCAAGTAATATCTATAGAATCTAGTGTGGTCTATCCCATGAACTACCTACCTAAATCCATATAAATTATTACAGGCCCATAGATGTACCATATCTACTAAGTGAATGAAGGGATATGTCATTGACTGTAACTAAGTAGGTGAACCTATAGTTATAATATTATGAACTAGTGGTGTTTCCAATGTAGAAAAAAGCATGAGTGCCTTATAATCATATATGTACTCTTTAGGGCCCACTGGTGTGAATATCAATCCACGTAAATAGTCATCAATTTCAATAGGTATTAGATTATCCTCTATGGTGTCCTAGGAATTTATATCTGAATTATGGAGGTATACTTTTGTTGAGTTAACAAGTAATGGTGATTATGTTGTGATAATCCCATCATTTGCCTTGAGTAGAGATACTTGTACTATGAGAGGGTCCTCTTCCATCATGGGTAAAGGTAAATGTGTTGTAGGAGGCTATGGATTAGGTTTACAAATAGAATTTTTGGATTTTAAAAACTAATATGTATGTATCTACTTAATTGAGATCTTGTGAGGTGGGGACTCTATAATAACATGAGATGTCCCATATGAAGATGTGCTTGGGTTCTAGGCTTAGTGACTCAACAATATAGGAATGGTTTATTATCTATTGGATAAGTATATAAGTATCCATCATGTAAAAATTTGACACATATGTGCAAGGTAGAGGGTATGCCCTCCATAGCATGTATCAAGAGTCTCCCAAGTAATAGGTTTTAGTGCAAATTATTAGGCATCATCTAAAAACTATGTAGGTAGGATTTTTGGCCCAACTATAATATCCAAATATTAATAGAACCCAATATTTATCCAAGAATGTCATCAAAACCTATGATATTCTTATATTCCATCTAAATGGATGTTATATCAACGCCTATAGTCTATAAAAATGTGAGATTGCATATGTTAAGTCTTTAACCACTTTTAATTAGAACTCATTTAATAGTGGTGGTATTGATTTACTCTTGAATGAAGAGTGATAAATTCTTATCAATAACTGAATGTTATGGAAAATTATCATTGTAAAATATATATATCCTCAATTCCCTTGATAATGTTCATGATAGATGTAAATTAAGCTAGCTCTGATCACAATGAAAATATGTATGATTGAGTGTTTGAAAAATAAATCTTTGAAAATAGTTACCTATTGAAGTAATTCTAATATGGAGATCTTGTCTAGTGTATTTATCAACTAATCCACAATATCAAATGCTTTGTGTTGATCTCTATGTCCTTTTATAGCATGTTAAGGATTAAGAGGGATGGTGGGATTACATTATTCCTATATAAGCTGAGGAGGCATCTTGTTCTATCTAGTAAAAACTTGAACTGCAAGATCTACTATTTTCCAAGAGTGAGTATTAGAGGTAGGATGAGAGTGGAGATAATCAATTAGTCTAAGTGGAGGTAGAACAAAAGGAGTCCTATGATCCCTCCATCATCAAGTAGTAAATGTAAATCAAAGTGAGCCATGTAGCAATGATCCTCATTAGAATGGGACTAAAAAGAGGGAGGACAAATGTGTAAAATAAGTTGATCTCTGACATGATCCATGAGAGGAGTGACATACATGTGCATTTTTATAAAAATGGTGGGTAATTAGAATTCTAGACAAACTAAAAGACTTTGTACCAAAAAGTAGAAAACGACATCCATCATGATAATCATGATGATAGGCTACAAATTAAAAACTGAGTAGATTCTAGAAATAAGAAGGGAAATCCTAATGGTTCACTAGGGTTTTGAAATAATGTGTTTGGAGTAAGTCAAGTTCACCAAATGTTTCAACCATTTAGGATTTAGTGAATGTAAATCCTATGTTGTTAAAGAGTTGAGTATATTAAATTAAGGTAGAATCATGAAATAACCATAGCCACTAATCTATAATAGAATTGACTAAATTTGACCTTTAAAAAAATAGCAATAAATAATGTAAATAAGAACTTAGCTAGAAAATGACTGAAATAAGAGATCTGGAGGTTATAAACTAAGATAGAGGCTGGTGTAAGTGTCACAAATATGATCCACATATCAAACCCCCCATTCAATAGTAGTGTCCTAATTGGATAGTAGTGCCATGTGGCACTAATCTCCCTATATTGGTGGTAGTGTCCTCTATGTATAATTATTATAAGCTTTTGGGTGCACCTATGTCTAGGTTTGTCAATCCTATTCCTACATGCATGAGTTTTAGATATCTATATATGACCTATTTTGACTAATTTTATGAGTAAACCCTAATCCTCCATGTTGTTAGGGCATATATTTGATACAAATAGTAAAGTGTGTTTATTAGTGGGGTAGGTTGGGGCTGATAATGATTAACATGTTGTTGATATGATTCACTAAATTGAGAAAAACAAAAATCAACTCCAAACTTAGCCATGAAACTTCATGAGGAAGGCAAAATAAAAAGATCACTTGATTGAAAGATTACCTAAGATGTTAAAACCAACTGAGTGCACTCAAAGTCATAATTGGTGTTTATATTCATGCCTCCAAAGGATGATGCATTAAAGAGCACACCAATCACTCTTCAATGTATGAAGTCTCTTGTCCCACCAGGCATGCCAAAACTATTATTATTAAAATTTTCACCCTTAAGGAGGTTGTTAAAGACTCATAACTTAAGTGATATCAAGGAGACACATATAATCTATGGTTGGCCTAATAAGTGAGGTGAGTCTCTAGATAGGGTTATCTCCCTTGATTTTATCACCCTAAAACTACTACTAAACCTATTGTTTGAAAAGGAAAAAGGTAATAGGACTAAAAGTAAAGTAAACTGATGAGGTGATGCACCAAATTAACACATTCCACTTGACCATATTTCACTAAGAATATGAATTAGGCTTGAATCTGGTCATACTACTTAACAAGGACCTTCAAGCATTAGTATTTCAACATGGAGGTCATATACAATGTGTTGAATAGAAGGGCTAACTAAGAGGCATAAAAAAGACACTAATGACTAAAATCCACTTCTAAGATATGCAAGGCTATCCAAACTCACCATGTGGCCTACAAGAAGACAAACCATTTTCAAAGAGGTAGGAGAGGATAAATGAGAGAGAGTAAAAGAATTATTACTAGAATTCATCAACAATCACACAAGTACACTAATTACAATCATTTCAGAAGGTAAGAATCAACTTCATTCAACATTCAAAGTCATAGTAAAAGTGTTTAGTTGAGCAAGTATTTTCCATACTTATCCAAAGTATATATTTTAGCCATTCAAGGCATCATAGATAGGAAAAATGGAGAGAGAGAGAGAGAGAGAGAAAGAGAAGAGGGGTGTAATAGATGTATATGACAAGTGTCATCTCCTAAGGAACAAGTTACATGAAAAAATATTACAAATAGGTAGTTATGAAGTTTCTCATTGACATGTGTATGCTTGTTCTAATATTTTCACTCATCAAAGGGTGGAATTAAATTACTCTTCACCTTCTTGATGACTATCAACCTCATGTGAAACTACCCATTCTTAGATTAGAGGAGTTACAAGCTTGTGTCTTACCATGTGTCATTCTTGGTCATGCTTCTTGGAGTCCTCTAATGCCATCATAGTCCAATTAAATTTCTCTCTCATCTTGATGTAGTTTATGATTATGGATCAAGTGTATTCAAACTGGTAGAACCTATAATTTGATTGAGAGACTTGGTTCAAGTGAAGACCACCATAATGAGTTTATTTCTTCAATCCTAGGCCTAGTTCTTATTTGAAGACTACCACCATAACTTTAATACCTATCACTTACCCTATAATGATTCTTTATATCTCTATTCATACTCAAAACCATATTCAATACTGAGGTATATGTGCATTAGGTTCTAGTCTCCTAGAGCTCTTGATGGCATATAGACCTATCAATATGTCTCTTAGGACATGATAAAACTAGCTCATATGGGAATTTAGGTGTCTTGAAACCTCTTCATGAATTTATAGGAACCTCTTACCTTTCCTTCTCCATGTCATGTATGGTTTTAATATACTCCATTAGGTCTCACTCAACCAAATTTCATCAAAAGCCCTCAAGAACTACATTTTTAGGCCTATAACAGTCATTCTTATGCCAAATTCTATATAACCATGCCTCACAGTGCCAAAATATTCAATTATTCAAGTTACCAATGGTTTTTATATGGTTTTCAAGGAATTTCTAGACCATTTCAATTCATTTTAAGTACTTAGGAAGCCAAATTTCTCCATCAAGTCTTTTACGGGGTTTAAGCAAGATTTAAACAAGCCTATCATCTTAACGATGATTAATAAAGGTGAGGGACATGATATATAAAATAATTCCATAATATTTTAGTACATATGTTTCCACTCCTATGGATAATATCTTTGATCCCATGCAAATCCTCCTTCAAGAACTAATTAAGAAGCTAGGAGCTCTTAAGTCGCAGACTTGAGTGTGAATCTCAAGAGAGGGTTTTAGGCTAAAAAGGTCTACTTTGAGGCTTGGTTTGAGTTTTATATTAATAATTTATGTCTTTAAAACCTTTAAAAATGTATAAATGTGGCCCTACATCTATATCAACCTTCCATTTAGTCTATAATCCTATAAAAGTTTAGGTTAGGGTTTGTATGTAGATTTGTGTCTTTGACCCTAATGGCTTATTTTGGAATCTTCTTCATCAATAAATGAGTTATAAAATCCATGTAATCTTACACAATATCCATATATATCTCAAAATTATTCTCAACATACTTATTAACCTTACCTTGGACATCTCTTTATGGCATTTTCTCTTATCTACCTATAACTAGCCTATAAGTGGTTATTAGGCTTAAAGCTCTTTCTATATTCGTTATTGTTATTGAGCCTATTTTTAGGGTTTTTGGAACTATATAAATTCATATAATGTTTATTCATCTTATTTACATTTTTCTATTCATTCAAGTTAACTTGATCAACTCTTTTGATCTTCAACTTGATATGCACAATCCATCCAAAAAGTTCCTAGGAAATGACTACAAATATATTTTGGTTTTAAGAGTTATAAGGGATTTTGAGAATTATAAAAGACTTTTATATCTATTATAATCCCTAATTTACCTTCCATACCTATTCTCATGATCAATTCTTCCTGAATACCTCTAAAATTCTTTTAAATGCTTATTCTTACCTGTATGGTCCTATTAGGTCTCATGACTATAGATTTGGAGAATAGATCCTCTTTCATTAACTTTTGGTGGTTTTTTTTTATAATAAATTATGTATCATGATTTAATTTAACTCTCTAAAACCTTTCAACCTATTTTCCATACCATAAAATTTTCATTTTGGTTAAATTGTCTTCAAGAAGTTGTAGGTGATCATTTGAGTTCTCTAATTTGTAGGTCACCAAAATGGACTCTCTATACCAGCCCAAAAACTCTTGATGTGATTTGGATAATATGAAATTTTTTTCAACACCTCCCTATAATCCATTAAAATTTTTATCTCTCAAATTACTCATCACCAATATGCTCTTGATTCTAGCTCTAGGCTTGTAGGTAGTCCTTTAGGCATAGAATCTCTTTTTCCTATTTAGTCCATCTTGAGTTCAACTTTACCAATTGTGGGATATGAAATAAATTAAATATTTGGTTTTAAAAATTATCCATAATTTAAATATTTTTAATACATTTATGTCACTCATTTGAATTTCTCATAGTTTATTCAAGCACACAGTCCATTAGGCACACAATCTTCCATTTAAATAACATTAAATCAAGCACATCTCCTTCTTCAACATAATATGTCAATGAACATATGAGATAAATTTGGTATAAAAAATACTCTTAGTAATCTTTATCCCTCAAAACTCAATTTTTATGCACTTATCTCACTTTTTGATGTTCATTTCCTACATAAGACTGTTGAAGTCTCCTTTGATGATAGCTATGAGTCCATGTGAATGCAAGAGGACTTTTAGAAGGTGAGAGTGGACTTGAGGAGACTTATATTAGGAATATGAAGTTATTTTAAATTTATTTTAATCTTAATTGAGGTGAATAACCTAAAAAACCCAATCAAAACCTATTTGTAACCTCCTATCTAGGTTTACCACCTTTGAAAAGGGAGATCTTGCTCTACTCAGACTTACACATGCCACCTAAATGTTGGAGAATGATTTAAAAGGGAGATATCTTTCAATAATTCATTTCACTAGCTAACTCACCAACACCCTAAAACTATTAAAAATTGAGCCCTTGGGGTTTGAAGCCTTCATTCTACACCTTAACTTCTTAGTGATTGTTCATAAATCTAAGGAGATTAACTAGAAATATAATGACACAAAATGCAAGGGAATTAAATTCCCTATCTCTACCCAATATAATTAAACTCAAATCTCTCTCCCCTCCAAGAACCATCTAAAAAATGATGTCCTTCATGGGCTTATCAAACAAACCTATAAACTTGATGGATAAATAGGATAGGCTTTTACATTGTTTGGCTCCAAAAATCCTTCATATGCATGGATTTAAGTCTGAGGGGTATAATATGAGTCTTTTAGAGGCTTTTATCTTGCCTATCAATGTAAAACCTCTATAAAAGACCTCTCAAAAACTTGTTTTCTTTAAGATTCTACCCATTTTATCTTTTGAAACTATTGGAGATGAATAACTAGGTGATCCTAAAGTTGCTACTAACCTATATAAAAGTGTGACAATGTGCCAAATGTCAGGGAAGTCCAAGAACAAACACACCTATTCTGATTCCTCTTGTTGGATCTTGCTCCTCAGAAAGAGCACAGTATGATTACCAAATATAAGCAATTATAAATGCGGAAATAACCAGAAGCACAAGTAACTAGAATTCACCAATAGCACAGAATATGAGAGACAATACACTATCTTGTATTAACACTTTACAAAAAAGAATACAATAAAGAGCCGCCACACTCTTTCACCTTACAGAGGTTTGCCACACCTCAAGTGTATAGTAATTCTTCTCACACACACTCTCCTACACAAAAAACGGTCCCAACAACCAACTCACAAATAGAATTGGTGTTCACCTCTCCAACTAGTCAGTAATAACCCTGCCAGTTCACCAAGCACTCTAAAGTACTTCAAGTTGATCTCCCATGAACCTGCAACCTGCAATTCAATAGACCATACTCACACATGTAGATCTCCTATGAGCTTGCAACAACCTGCAACTCAATGATCTTACAATGGAAGTAACTTACTTGCCTTCCTTTCTATATCATGCTTAATTACAATACATGCCAATGGGTCTATAAATAGATCCCTAACTCAAATAATAACTTAGACTCTTAATTTAGACAATTATCCTCATAGCCAAAGACTCTAACTGGCCTTTACATGCAAACACTTCGTTCACTTAACTAACTGTTTGTGTAACGAGCAGTTTTGGAACACACAGGCGACCGACATCGGTCCCTGCTAGTCTAGTTCTACTGACATCAGCCGACTTCCTACCGTCGCCGGTGGCCTTCTGCACTGGGTCACGATCGACGTCAGTCCTGCTACTGATGCCGGTTCTCCTAGAACTCAGCAACCTTCCTATTCCTCCTGTTTGTAAAGAGTTGAAGCTTTTAGCTCCACAACTCAACAATCTCCCACTTGGAGATAAATAGTTGTAACTTGTACA
Source organism: Torreya grandis (assembly GCA_037957365.1). NCBI lineage: Eukaryota > Viridiplantae > Streptophyta > Pinopsida > Cupressales > Taxaceae > Torreya > Torreya grandis. The sequence goes on from JARHVA010003792.1 coordinate 734,729, forward strand.
TGTACCTGTACTTCGTCTAGTTTGTTCCCTTGGCTTTGTATCCCTCCTCAAGATCACTCTTGAAGACCAACCACCACAAACTTGTAGTGTAAAACCTGTCATCCAAATCACCTGCCACATCCACATCTACAAACCATGTAGAAAATAACCTGAACCTGCATAGCATGTGCACCTACTGCTAGTCCCTGTAAGAATCCACTGAACTATCCTCCAATGGTTCTCTCTCAGATTGGCTCCAACTTGTGACAACTCCCACTACTTGGGAAAACTCAAGTTTAGTACATACCATGCACTCAACCTCATTATGTGAATCAAGACACCTGTTCATAGAACTGTTCAACCATCGACGTGCTAACCGGTTTCACACAATCATCCTGAAACAAAGTCAACATATGACCTACCATGTCTCTAGAACACACTCATGCCAAAGAATCTTGTTGCTCCCAGATTCTCCATGTCAAACACCTGAACTAGCTTTACCTTTAGTTTAGCAATACCTGTATATGTAACCCTGCAACAAGCACATCATATAGAAATAGGATAGTGTAGCTAATACTATCCAACCTGGTAAAGAGAAACACACTGATCAAACCTCCATTGCCCTGCAACTAATACAAGACCATATACCCTGATCTTCCATCTCACGTATCCATTTCTACTCTTCTTTATCCTCAACATCCATTCGTCTCTCAGTGCTTACTTCCAGCTGGCCACCCTACCCAAAACACCTGTTTGGTTCTCCTCCAAGGAATCACATCCTCATCCATGCCTAGCTCCCACTGTTTCCTGGATCTACCTGTTCTACTTCTTCAACAACTTCCTGGTCCTATGCCATAAGTGAGCAACAAGTAGTGTAAAGAAGGGAAATGATGAATTTAAAAACTTACTTACACCTTCAATCCTCCATATGGGCACTTGAGACTCCATGACAGCTTGCTGTCCACCCAAAATTTGTCTCAGTAACCGATGCCGGTCACATCTCAGTCTGTAGACGACTGAAGTCAATTTCCTGTGATTGCCACCTTGCTGACATTAGTTTCCCCTGGTCGACACCGGTCAATATCTGCCCTGAGTCACTGATGTCAGTCTGCACATAGCTGACGTCAGTCCCTGTCTGGATGCCGACGCCAGTTTTCTTGCCAATGTCGGTCTCTATGTTTTTCTTGTGAGACCTGACTTTTTTCCCGTGAGCTCTTTTTGGATCAAATCCTTGTCCAAATCACCCTTGCTCTACTCAGAATTCTTCTGCATCTTGTGCTGAACTCTGTCTGTCACCTTCTCCTTGAAAACCAAGGCTTTCCTGTTCATGTCACTAACATCAGATTCCTCAAGAAACGTTACCTTCTTCTTCTGCATACAGAAACCACGATCCATACCTTCCAAATCCGAAAGCATATCCTTTGACTCAAGAACAAGCATCTCCTTCTTATCTATGTGACCAAGCCTATCAAGCCACATCTCTGAATCTACAGCTGAAGTAGAAAACCCAAAAAGAGAATCAGTAGTACAAGTAGATAGATAAAGTGTACCTACTTTCTTACCTCTAGCTACAACAAGTGTACCCTTGGTAACCTTCCAAGAGTCCGCTGTGAGAGTTACTGTGCAACCCTCATCACCCAAACTTCTAACAAAAATCAAATTCTGCTCCAGAACTGGGATGTGCATGACCTCTTTTAACACCCATGTGTTACCTGTCTATAGTTTTAGCTTCACTTTCCCTTTGCCAACAATCTGACAAGGCTTACCATCCCCTACATAAATTTCTCCAAAATCTCCCTGGACATACTCATGAAAAAATTCCCTATGTGGGGATGCATGAAAAGAGGCACCAGAATCTAAAACCCAAGATTCTACTTTATCCAAAGAACATACCAGAGCATCCCGTGCAGCATAATCTGCAACATCTGCTTCTTCTTCATGTTCTTCATGTTGATCTGTACTCGATCTGCAATCTCTCTTTAAGTGCCCTTGCTTTCCACACTTCCAGCAGGTTATTCTGCCAAACCTGGACTTGGATCTCTTGCCTGTCTTGGACCTTGATCTCCCATGCTCTATCTTTTCTCTTTGCCTTCCTCTGCCTTCAACACTCAAAGCATTTCCTGATGATTCACCTGTACTATTCCTGCGTATCTCTTCATTCAAGATCACACTCACAACATCATCCACTTTTAAGACTTTTGAAGGAGACACAGTATTAGAAACTGCCATTACCAAACCTTCCCAACTTTCAGGTAATGAACACAAGATTAAGAGAGCTCTAATTTCATCATCAAATACAATATTGACTGAACTTAGCTGGTTTACTAAACCATGGAAATCACTTAGATGGCTATGAACAGATCCACCTTCCAACATTTGCAAATTAAATAAACGCTTCATAAGAAATACCTTATTAGAAGCTGAGGGTTTTTCATATAAATTTGCCAAAGATTCCATCAACTCCACCGTTGTCTTACACTGTGATAAGCTGGAAATCACAGATGATGCAAGACTCAATCTAATAGATCCTAGAGCCTTCCGATCAAGAACCTCCCATTCTTCATCTTTCATATCCGAGGGTTTGCAAGTAACCCCTCCCAACAGTAAGTACAAATCTTTTTGATACAGATAATCCTCAATCTGCATCCTCCATAATTGGTAGTTCTTGCCATTAAACTTTTCCATCCATAGCTTACTGTCTTCTATCATTGCTCAACTCCCACTCAAATAGAAACCCTATGAGTAACCTGTAATCAAAACACACTAACCAGATCTAATCCAATCTGTTAGTATCCCAACCAAAAGCTCTGATACCACTTGTCAGGGAAGTCCAAGAACAAACACACATGTTCTGATTCCTCTTGTTGGATCTTGCTCCTCAGAAAGAGCACAGTATGATTACCAAATATAAGCAATTACAAATGCAGAAATAACTAGAAGAACAAGTAACTAGAATTCACCAATAGCACAGAATATGAGAGACGATACACTATCTTGTATTAACACTTTACAAAAAAGAATACAACAAAGAGCTGCCACACTCTTTCACCTTACAGAGGTTTGCCACACCTCAAGTGTACAGTAATTCTTCTCACACACACTCTCCTACACAAAACACAGTCCCAACAACCAACTCACAAACAGAATTAGTGTTCACCTCTCCAACTAGTCAGTAATAACCCTGCCAGTTCACCAAGCACTCTAAAGTACTTCAAGTTGATCTCCCATGAACCTGCAACCTGCAATTCAACAGACCATACTCACACATGTAGATCTCCTATGAGCTTGCAACAACCTGCAACTCAATGATCTTACAATGGAAGCAACTTACTTGCCTTCCTTTTTATCTCATGCTTAATTACAATACATGCCAATGGGTCTATAAATAGACCCCTAACTCAAACAATAACTTAGACTCTTAATTTAGACAATTATCCTCGCAGCCAAAGACTCTAACTGGCCTTTACATGCAAACACTTCGTTCACTTAACTAACTGTTCATGTAATGAGCAGTTTTGGAACACACAGGCGATCGACGTCGGTCCCTGCTAGTCTGGTTCTGCCGACGTCAGCCGACTTCCTACCATCGCTGATGGCCTTCTGCACTGGGTCACGACCGACGTCGGTCCTACTGTCGATGTCAATTCTCCTGGAACTCAACAACCTTCCTGTTCCTCCTGTTTGCAAAGAGTTGAAGCTTTTAGCTCCACAACTCAACACCAAAGCATTATTCATCTCTTTTCTTCTATAATTTCCTCATTATATCTTGTTTGGACATTATAAATAAATAATGGGTAGTTATAAAAGTATCTCAACATTAGAAAAAGAGTTTTAAAACACTTTAACTAAGGTGTATGGATAAGTACAAATGTCATAACATGACACAAATGTTAAATGACTTTAAAGACCTTTATTTCACTCCTAACATGACATTATATCTTCATGGCCTTTGATAATAAATACTTGTACAAATATTACTAGTATCAAACATAGGGTAATGAAACCTCATTACCTTAATCTCATCAAAATTACCTTAAACTTTGTAAAACACCTTATGAGGGATCAAATGAATGACCATTGATGAATCAAGTTTGAGATCATGACCTCCTATTTAGATATGCCACCCTAGGAGACTTCTAACAATACTAGGACTACATCACACCTTACCATGACAAAATAAGATATGAGCTAGATGTGATCTAGGAATTTGACTCAAAAAAGGATGGTTAGTATGGTGTTAGTTCCAAAATCACAAACAAAATGAAATAAACACACTAATAGCATAACATTTCTAGGCCTAGACACTAGGGAGATCTTTGTTAACAAAATCAAATGACAAACACAACTAAAAAGTAAGGAATGAAAACACAAGAATTCCTTCACCTTCTTTGAATGCTCCAAATGCCTTTGTAGTGGTGGCTTGCTCGGCTTGTGCTCATAAAGTCCTTAGAAATGGAAGCTTGGCCACCTCCATCTCTCCTTAACACCTTTGTCTTATAGCTTGGCTTGGATTTGAATTGATTTGGAATGGTAACACTAATTGCAATGGATTTTTGAATCATTTGTGCATTATAAATTTGCACCAAAATAGCTTAGAAATGATGTTCATGGCCTCTATATTTATAGATTTTCGAGAATGTCTAGAATCAACTTGAACCATCCATTTTGAGATTGAGATGTGTGGTTGAGGATTAATTCAATTTTTGGAATTAAGTTTATAATTATCCTCATCATGACATTAAAAGAAGGGGAAATTAAGAGGCATGGAAGGCATTAATGAGGCATGGAGGGTATGAATCATGATATTTATGGCATTTATGGCCTAGGGATGTCTTTCCAAGAAATGAGGTCACCTACTAATGTATATATTCAATATTTATTTTCAAAAATAATTATTCAATAAGTTTCCATGGAATTATTAATTATGCCTTGATTTGGGTTAATTATCTCTTAAGCATGTTTAAGCACTTTGTGCACAAATTACTCAAATTGATCAGAATGCCTTCTTATTGGTCCAAAATTTGATTGGATTTGAATTAGAACGCAATTTTAGATTAATTGGATCCATTATCCCATTTAGGTTGTTACCAACAACAAATAATGAAGGCACATGTCTTGTGTAGAAGATTTGATAGGAAAGATCAATCTAGAGTACCCAAGTGCAAATTTGGCATTTTAACTTGAAATGATCTTATCAAAGTTAGCTGGCCCATAAATTTCATTACCCCATTAGGGATACCTTGGCTAAAAGCAGCACTTGAATATGTCAGTTTCACATCATTTAGCATGTTTTAATGTTTTTAGGCCAAATTATATATTTTAGGTGGAAATTGGCCAAAACCTTGATTGGAGGTTATCGGTGGCCAATTTTAGGTGTCTACAGTTTACCCCTGTTTGGGAAGGCATTACAAGTTATAAGCATAGTAATGTCTTATCAAATAATGAAAAGTTCTTGCATGCCTATAACTGTAATGATGATAAACTAACTATATGATGCCCCCTCAAGGGAATAGTTGGCATAAACAAGTTGACCAATGATCCCTCAATAAGAAATAAAATGAGAGGACCAAAGAAAGGAAATATGATGGGGTGAAAACATAATGATAGTGAAAAAGTAGTCAAAATCATTGAGAATGCAAGTGGGATGGTGTACAATGGCTTGCCCAAAGGTAGTTATAAACATTGTACCCTGATAGTGGCAATGTGGTATGATAACACAATGATTTTCCCAAAGGTAGTTATAATCATTGAGAAGATGGATCTACCCCAATTAAGATAGACAAACAAGATAATAACATGCACCTGTATAGGCAAAAAAAGTGAAGTGGTGACAACACAATGATTTTCCCATAGACGGTTATAATCATTAGACCTTGATTATGGAAAACATGATAAACTTGGTCAAGGATAATGATAACTTAACATAAAGGGTAATGATGCAATAGAACAACCTACTAGTAAGGAGATGTTCATCTGAACTAATAAACGTTGAAATTCTTTCATGGTCAATTACTCTATTTGGGATATGATTGGGAGTGGAATCAGGATGTCAATGCTGAAGAGATGTTGCCATTGTTGAATAGACTTCTTGAAGCTGAGGTTTGTTATAGCATGTGTCAATAGGCATCATGATATAACATCATGAGGACTTGGTAGAAATATGTAGGAGGACTGACTCCCACAATCCAATACTCAATATAAAATAATGCACCAATGATAGAAACCATGATGACAATGTAAACATATGAATAGGGATGGATTAGAGTATATGTGGGCAAGGAATCACCCAATGAACACACATAAATTGAATCAAGGTAACAGTACCAAAAGCAAACAAATAGGTAGACAGATAAATAAAAATAAGTAGAAACAAACAAAGCAATAGAAACCCTACGAACATTGGCCCTAAAAAATAGATGAAAACTTAACAAACACACAAAATAGGGGAATATAAGAAAATTAAGGGCATGGCTAGGTTATCTCCATATGCACTAGGCAAGTGGACACTACCTACATAGTTCCATGGATGTAATATCCAATAAAAAAACTTCAGGGCAAATGTAGTTCTCCTAGGGAATGGGAAGAATGTGATAACTAATGAAAACAAATAGAATGGTTGTGATAAAAGAATAAGAATGGTCTTGAAAAATTCTAAGTGTGTGAGAGAAAAGGCCTAGAAGGATGGGGAAAATAAATGACAAGTGATTTGCTTATAACTTAGTAAGGGTTCTTAGAATCCTTAAGGCAAAGAAGTGGTCAATATTTTTGTTCATTTCTAATGATTTTTCAAATGTTTCTGGAATTGTTTTAGAATGTCTCAACTCAATTGAGAATGATGAGACACTAAATGGTTCAAGATCACAAAATGATGAGAGCATTTAAACTTAGGTTACATGTAAAATGGTGAGAGTGTGACTTGGGTTGCTCATAAAATGGTGAGAGCATGGCTTAGGGTGCTCACAAAATGGTGAGAGCATGGCTTAGGGTGCTCATAAAATGGTGAGAGCACGGAAAAAAGGGCACTCACAAAAGGCAAGAGCATGGAGAAAAGGGTGATTGAGCTGACCTCAACAAGTATTGAGCACTACCTATATAGTCCCAAAATAGGACCTCAAGTCATTATAGTTCTACCCTTACAGTGTAAGAAGTTGACTAGTGTAGTAGTCAATTCAAACAAAGTAGAAATAGTTGGTAAAAAGGCATAGTACAACACAAGAAGTGGAAAGTTGGTACATCAAGGCTTAATGTTGCCCCTAGCTTTCCCATAGGTGGTTATAACTAGGACACAATGACATAGATTGATGATACTAATTTATCTAAAGGTGATTATAATTAGTAGTAAGATCGATGGTAAGAAAGGAATAACAAATGAAGGATGTAACTACCAAAACTTCTATCATGCTATCCCAAAATACACTCTCTATCTGAAGTACCTAAACTAACTGATGAAACTGATCAGATACCTTAATGCTAAAATTGTGTTATGAATGACAAAAACCAAGGTCAAACGGGGTAGGCTTTAGAACACACTTGGTCTATAGGATGGAAGTAAAAAGTGGATACGATGAAGAGGATGGATAAGGATGGTATTTGTATAAATAAGAATAATGATAAAATGACATGACTAAAATGTTCCTTATAGACAATACACCTTAACACTCAACCATAGTATTACTTGAAATGAATAATATTCATTAGATCAAGAATTTCCTCTCCATCTTGTGTGGTAAGCTTGTATGCTCTTGATCCATAATCTACAGTGATGATGAAAGGCCCTATCCAATTTGGTTTGAATTTCCATTTATGCTTCTTCTTAACTGTGGTATTCTTTTGGTTTTTTTTAAGAACAAAATCCCCAAGTTCAAATGTTCTATACTTAACATGTCAATTATAATGGCCTTTGAGTTGGTTTTGATATGCTTGAATATTGTTGAGCATGGATGTGCATTTCTCATCAACTAGGTCTAGCTCTTGTAGGTGAGATACTCGATAGTCATGATCATCCAAGACATGCTTGAAAGAGATGTGTAGTAAAAGCAATTCAACCTCAATGGGAAGGATGGTTTTAGTACCATAAATGAGTATGGAGTGGCTCCTATGGGAGTACAATGATTGGTATGGTATACCCAAAGGGAAAGGAATAACTAGAGGTGTCAATCATGATTGACATCATTAAAAATCTTTCTGAGAATATTGAAAATGGTTTTATTGGATGCCTTAGCTTGGCCATTACCCTAAGGGTAATATTCTATAGAAAAATGTTGTGTGATGTTATATTCAGTACATAACTGGTCTACATCCTTGTTCTTGAATGATCCTCCATTATCAGATATAATGTCAGAGGGGAGATTGTAGCGACAAATGAGGTGGTTGAAAATGAATTTGGAAATTTGATTTCTAGTCACATAAGTGAGGGGTATAGCTTCAACCCACTTAGTGAATTACTTGGTGGTGGTAAGGATATGCTTATGGTCATCACAGGAAGTGGGGTTGATCTTCCCAATGAGGTCAAGTCCCCATGTATAAAATGGACATAATTTCAACATCGATTTTAGAGTTTTTATTGGGGCATGAATTAGATTAGCATGCCATTGACATTTATCACACTTCTTTACATATGCAACGGCATCTACATCCATTATGGGACAATAATAACTAGTATGCAAGATATTTTTAGATAGGACTACCCCACTAGAATGAGCACCACATACTCCTTCATGAACTTCTCTTAATGCTAGTGTAGACTCTACCAAAGTTTAAAAATGAAGCAGAGTTCCATCAAAACTATGACAGTAAAGGGTGGATCTAAGTAGAGTACAATGAGTGTAATGATGAATGAAGGCTTTGGTTTGTTTTTGAGATAGGTTAGGTGGTTAAAATTGGTTATGAAGGTAGTTGTAAAGGTCTAAGTACTAGATAGAATTAGGATCAATAATATCAAAAATCATGGCAACGATTGAAGGTTCATGAGCTAGTGCTGACAAATTTTTGATAATGAACTAATACTCTTTAGCTTTATTTGTTTGTTGAATTAGAGATCCAATATTATCCATGGAATCTATAGTTATGTTACTAGCCCTTGGTATGTGCTCAAACTAAATATCGACAATTTGTTATTTAAGAGTGTTGACCATGGCTTTATATGGAACTAGCTTGTCTTCTTTGGTCTAAAAATGATTTGTAACCTGATTGATGATTAACTGAGAATAACCATAAACTTAGAGATGAGATATATTCTAATTCACTACTTTTTAGAGTCATGTAACAAGTTCTTCATACTTGGCCATGTTGTTTTTACAAGGAAAGTTGATTCTAAATGATTAAGGGATTAGATCCCCCTATGGTGTAATAAATAATAGGCCTACCCCTAATCTATGTGCAGTGAATGAACCATCAAAATATAGTTTCCAAGGCTACTTCTCAAGGGGTGTGTTAATTATGGTCATTATTGATTCATCAAGAAATTGAAATGTGAGTGGTTGTGTGTCTATGAGAGGTGCTTTTGCAAGTTGATCTGCAAGAACTTGTCCCTTAATTACCTTCTAATTGACATACTCTATGTCAAAATCACTAAAAAACATGATCCATTTAGCCATTCTACCTTGAAAATCCATTTTAGATAGTAGATAATTTAGTGGATATACTTTTTAAATGACCATGGTCTTATTATTCAACATGTAATGGCACAGTTTATGCACTATGAAGACCATGGCTAGACAATCTTTTTCAACAGGTGCATAGTTATGTTCATATGTAACCAAGGTATAGCTTAGGTATTATATAATGTGCTCCTTTCTTTTATCATCATGTTGAGCTAAGAGTGCCCCTAGAGCATGATTGGTAGCTGATAGGTATAAAAAAAATGGCTTTCCTAGCATAGGAGCTAATAAAATAGACAGATTAATAAGATAGTCTTTGAGTTGTTGAAAAGCTATTAGATAGTGATTATCCCAGTGAAATTCAACTCCCTTTTTTAAAAGGTGTGTAAATGGATGACACTTTACTAATTGAGAGATGAAGCATTAGATTGACTGGATTTTACCCTACAAACTATGGAGGTGCTTTAAATTAGTTAATGGTAACATCTCAGTTATAGCATGGACTTTAGTCAAATCGACTTCAATACCTCTATGAGACACAATGAAGACAAGCAATTTGTCTAAAGTTACACCAAACACACATTTATTTGGATTTATTTTGATTTTTTACTCCTATAATCTTTTAAATATCTTATGTAGTACTATTGGATGGTCAGCTCTGGCTTTGGATTTTCCTAATGTGTCATCGACATAGTCTTCAACAATATCATGCATCATATCATGTAATATGATATTCATGGCCCTTTGATATGTAGTTCCAACATTCTTAAGGCCAATTGGAATTACCCCATAATAAAATGTTCCCCATAAAGTGGTGAATGTTGTTTTATGTTGGTCTTCTGGTGTGATTTTGATCTGGTTGTATCCTGAAAAGCCATCCATGAGTGAAAGCATTTCATAACCAGCCATGGAGTCAACTAAAATTTCAATATTAGGCAAGGAAAAATCATCTTTAGGATAGATTATGATCCCTTTAGGATTTTTACTAATAGATACCACATTAGAGATCCATTCTGAGTAGTCAATGAATTGGATACATCCTACTTCTAAGAGTTTTTCCAAATCTTTCTTTACCAATACAAAAACTGTGAGGATGCATCTTATGTAGCTTTTGTTTTACCAATTTAGCATTAGGATTAACCATAAGATGGTGTATAACCAAGGTGGGGTCTAGACCTAGCATGTCAAAATAGGCCCATGTAAAGATATCTACAAATTTTCTTAATAGAGTTGTAAAGACATCACATTCCTCCTCAATGAGGGACACTCCTAATTTTATCCATTTTAGGTTTGATGGAGTCTTGATATTTACCTCTATTGTATCTTTGAATAGAAGGGTTGAACCATCTTCTAGGATAGTAGGCAATGACTTGAACTATTTAATTATGTCAGGTTCCTCTATTAGGACTTACTCTTCAACTTCTCCTAAGCATGATGAATATGAGTCCCCTAATGAGAGATCTATCCATGTGACAAAAACAATTGGAAATTCTTGAATAATTTGATCAAATACTTGTTGTTTCTCAAAGCTAAACTCTGATCCATAGGCAAGTTCATCATTGGTGGTCTCCTAGTCTAAATTCAAAGAAGAATGAACACCCCCATCTAATGGCTCCTGAAATAGGTTTTCACCACTAGATTAACCTTTATCTTTACTTTTTTCCTAGTTAGAAAGCACCTCAAAGAGGTTTTCACTTTGGGACCTCAATGTTTTACTTATTTATTTTTAGCTAAGGGTGTTCACTCACTCTCTAGAATAGGCTACAGGATCCAATGTGATTGAGAACCCTGATTTGTGATCTCCCAATGGAATGTTGTCTCTAAAGCCTAAAAATCCATAGAATGTCTCATCATTCTAGAACTCATCAATTGGTAGACTAGATTCTTATTGGTCCCAATCTATTATTTGGGGATAATATAATGGAAAATGGTTGTGATGAATGGCCAAGGTAAGGGTACAAATGGCATTATTATCAAACGAGTTGGTTTCAGCTATGTCATCAAAGGTGAGGCTATGATCAGACTCTACTTTATTGTCAGCATCACCATTATTAGTTATTGGTGATGGATTTTTAATAAGATATGTGGGGTCACCCTTAGGCAGTTTAAATCCAAGTCCATAAGGTATTTCATACTTAGTCATGTAAATTAGCTCAATGGTTCCTTGTTGATTAAGTCTGAGGCCTCTTCCTTCATAATTGTGATGCTCCATGATCCTATTAGGAATAGGATACTTGGCATTTTTATAACAATCATTTTGGTTGTCATTGTATAACCATGATTCATCCCCTTCAAGAGGGTCAGGTCCTAGGCCAGATGTTGGTATAAATGTGACAAGTCCTTTATCTTTGTTCTTTTATTTCTAATACATATGTGGGGTGACTTTAGGTCACCCAAAGGTTTTTGGATTCTAAGGAAGATTAGAAATATGAAATGTATCATGGGTCACATATTCTCCTAATCCATTATCTAAAATGGTGAAATGATTAGAAGCTTTAAGAGGCAGCATGTAGGAAAGGGAATCCAAGGTATTATGATCTATGCAATTATCTGGTGAAAACTCAATAAGTATAGCATTTCCTTTATCCTATTTGGAACTTAGATTCATACCATACTGATAATTATAGCTTTGAAATTTGGCCTCAAGATGCTTGTAGTGCTCATATGGGTGTAAATATCCTAGAATATTCACTTCCATCTCTGAGTGGGAAAACTTGATACATTGGTGTAGCATTGATAGGACTACATGAATCTCATGTAACCAAGGCCTACCTAGAAGCATGTTATATGGTAACTCAAGATCAATTACATGGAAAAGTGTATCATGGGTTAAAGGCCCAATGATAACTAACAAACTAATGGTTCCTTGTGATTCTGTTTCCTGCTTATCATAACCTTTGATGGTTATTATTTTTGGCTAGAGATCTACCATTATGTACCCAAGAAGCTTGATGAGCTTTAGAGACACTATGTTGAGGCTAGATCCATTGTCTATAAAGACACATTTCACTTTATGCCATATGATACAAACTTCTATGTATAATGGGTTATTATGGAGTGGGCCAAGAGAAGACATATTGCTTTGGTTGATGTGACTTGTTGGGCTGGAGCTAGGTGTCCAACCAAAGCTTGAAATTTATCAAGGGATATGTCACTAGCAATAGTGAATTAGGTCAAAAACTCATTCAAGATGTTTTTTTGGATTATTGACATCCATATCAAATCTAAAATAGAAATTTGTGCTAGTGTTTTTTGTAATTGTTCCACAATATCAAACTTCTTATTGTGGTCAGTAGTGAATAGTTTATTCTGAGGTTGAATAGTTGGTTGGATGATAGGCAAAGTAGTAGATGGTTATGGGCCTAGGATAGTAATCTTGGACCTCTGAGTTGTGATTACATAATGAAGATTAAATAGTGGACCATTGTTTCTAATTGATGTTGGGAATGGTGTGGGACTAGATAAGACAAGTCTCAGTTGCCATTGCACTTGCATATGGTCACATGGCAAGGTCAAGTTGTCGATATAAGGTCCAAAAGGGGAATTCCTAATTTTTTGGTTTGCCTATATGCATTCCCAAGTCAAAAAAGTATTATCCATGTAATTTGGTTGAATGTTGTTGTTTAGCAATGGTCTAGACTAATTAGTGTTTGGTTTAGGATTAATGGAGATGGTATTAATGTCACCCCCTACAATATGACCTAAAACCATGTTGTAGTCATGTGCAACTACATGTAGGTTTTTTGGTTTTTATCATTTTGACCTTGGTTTTATCCATTATTCTATCATTGTGGGTTGTGTTATTGATTTTGTTGATTCTATTGGTTTGGCCTTTGATTTTGATACTGTTGATTTTACTGTTGCATTGGTCATTGTTGTTTTTATTGATTGTTCTACTATTATGAATTGTTATGTTGAGAAAAGGGGTTTTTATAGATCCCAAGATTCTGATTAGAAGTGGAAGCACCATTATCCAATTTTATCTCCCCATTATCTAACATATTCTCAACTAAATGCTTGATTTGGACACATCTTCATAAATTATGCCCGTTGACCTGATGATAGTCACAAAATTCATTTTCATGGTACCAATTAGGATAAGCAGTGACTTATAGATAATTATTTGGTATAGGCCAACTAATCAGATTAGTGACAACAATTTTGTGAAATATAGACTCAATAGGTTCTCCTAGGTCACTAAAGACACGACATGCAAGCATGGTTCTTTTAAGAGGAGGGGTTTACAATGGCAATAGCTATTGTGTTTGTTGTGTAAGTTTTGGTTGTTGTGCTTGTGGCACTAGTTGAGTAGGAGTAAGTTAAAAAGGTGGTGTAGATGATGTTTTCACTATTTACACATGATGAGATTTAGTTACTCCATTTCTCATAACATTGCTATTGTGGTTGAATTGCTTCAGTCTTTCATGGTTATTGGCCTGTGTCGGTTATGATGCTTGTGCTTGGATGGGATGTTGGTCATTTCCTTGATTGGTGCCTTGATTTTTATTATTTGAATTAAGATTGATGACTCCTTTATTGATGAGTTCCCTCTTGATCAAAAAACCTTTATCAATGATCTCCTTGAACATATGTGCACATTGTAGTTCCAAATGATAAGCTATCTCACTATGCAAATTTTTGGTAAACATAGCAGCTAATTGTTTATCTGGTAAACTATGGGTGAAATAGCTTGCAAGGTATCTCCATCACTCTAAGTAACTTGAAAAACTCTCACCCATTTTTTCCTTTACTTGTGTTAAATCCACCAATGAAATCTCATGTTCAAGATTATAGGAAAAGTGTTGCACAAACTTATCAAAAAGATTATCAAAATCCATTACTAAATTTTTGGGAAACTTCAAAAACCACTCCAAGGCTTGTCCAACCAAGCTTCTTGGAAACAATAGCAAAATTTATATGTCTTTATATGCCACTAGTTGACATGCAATGAATAATTTAGTCAAATGAGCCTTAGAGTCACCTTTCCCTTTGTATTTATCAAATTTTGGTGGTTTGTATCCTAGAGGAAATGGTATTTTTAAATACTCCATGTTAAATGGATAGGAACATATGTCATCTAATTTAAAATTTTTAGTTTGTTTACCAGCTTGAATGGTAGCAATTACATCCTTCATCTGTTGTAATTCTTGGGATAGAAAACTGGAAGGAATATTGGTTTGAGGGAGATTTTGGGTTTGGATAGATGGTTGGAAGGTCACAAGTGGAACACTTTGACCAAGGTATATGGAGCTACCTTTTGTGGTATATTGGCTTGGTTGGGGAATGGACGAGGAATATGCATACATGGATTAGGATGTCCCTGAAATTACACACTTAATTATATGATATTTTAGTTTGGGTTGGTGATAAAGGTTTGACTTGGAGGATTTTATGGTTGGGATGGAGGGATATAACTATATTATGATTACTATGGTTGAAAAGGGACATGCTACCCACTAATCAAACCTTGTTGTTGAGTGAGAACTTGTGGACCAAGACCTTGTCTTTAGATTTGTGGTACATTTTGAACCAACAGTTGTCTAATAGGTACTTGAGAAACATGGGGACCTCCTTGTTGTATGAATCCCTGTGACCAAGCATCTATCATTGACCAATATTTGTATGTTTTTGACTAGTCATTGCTTGGGTTTAGATTGGCATATTAGTCTGTGATTGAAGAGGTATGTTGATCATTACTTGGTGAGGTGGAACATTTTTTGCTCCTAATTGAGGTGGTAATGTATTTGTCCTTTATTGCGTTGATACACTATATTGTGCCTATGATTGTGGAATAATACTCGTTACTTGTTGAGGAGGAGTAGGATTCATCACATTCTATCATTGAGGCTTGATATTGGTTGTTGTTTGATTACCTAATCCCATAGGTTGTACATTTGAGGAAGTAGTCAGTTGAATTTTGGGTGTAGAAACTCCCACTCCCTAGTATGATGACCTATTCATAGGATTAACTACAAGCACATGTTTTTGGCTAGTTGTTTGTGCATTAGTACCATTTTGATCAAGACTGGACATTGTTTGCACATTATCTACTACATTTGGCTCACTATTTAGTGTAGAGGCTGAAGACACTTCTTCAATAATGGGCATATGCATCAAGTTATCTATTGAAATAGTTTTTATGAATGGGTCATAATTTAGATTCTCTTATCCAGTTAACTCTATCAACACTCTTGTCGAAGGAACTAGGTCAATGAGAGGCTTATTTACCATGTTCATCTAATTGAAATCATGTGTTAGATTTAGATATGTTTGATATGATGTTTGCATTTGGTTAAAGTGCTCTTTTATGATGTTTTTGCCTCGATCAGATATATTAGGATCTTGGTACGTTGTTTGGACTAGAGCCATAAGATTTCTAGAAGAAGCATGTTGATCATAAATGATATTGTGGGGCACTCTTACTAGACTTGGTAAATTTTCATGGGGGAAGTTTGTTAGAAACTTAGCCCCTACCTCTATGGCTCTAACCAAAATCTCATATTTGTTCTCTAATAAATGTCACTCAAACAAAAATGGATCATACGTGGAAGCCATATTAGCAAAATATGACTATTGAAGTACTGGCTCATCCACTACAAGTATTATAGCTAGGTATTGTATAGTTTACTCTTGGTACTATTCTGAATAAGGTGGTGTGTTAACTAAATAGTTGGCCAATGGATCTTGGCTTTGTGCCCGTGATTGAGTATTATAAGAGGGATAAGAATCTACCTCATAAGCAATGTTATATGTATAGAAGTCTTGCACCATTTCTTCCTGCACAATTACATTACTAATCCCTAGATTGTACATGAGTCCACTATGAGTGTAGGAATACATGTTGGGATCCATAGTCAATGCTTTTACGATAAAAGTTCAAAGAGTTATACAAACTCTAAAAAGGGAAATGTCTAAAATAGATGATGTCCCAACTTGATCTAGATTTTTCAAAAGGATTTAAAGGTTTATGTAAAGTTTTGTGAGGAAACAAGCTAGTGTGAAGTATCTAATGTTTCACTATTCACACAAAGATAAGTAAGTAAATGGTATTAAAAATCAAAATGCCAATCTTTAAGGTTGAAGTGCTTCAAATCAGTCTAATCTAGGAATTTAAAAGATCCTAGGTCTTTTGGCCAAATTCAGTGTCAAAAGCTAGGCTCAAACAAGGCATGTGTTAGGACTCTTGGCCAAACGGCATCAAAAGTTAGACTTTGAAAATAGATGAAAGTTTTAAATTAATAGATTTGAAACACTTCTAATAAACACTAGGCATTTGATTATTGGACATGAAATTGATCAACTAGGTATAAGGTATGAAACAAAAGGCACTTTAGCAATAGTTTATTTTCTCACAAAAAATGGTATAAAATTGGGTTCTTTTAACAAAAAAGCTAGACAAAAGTGAAAAATATAACTATTTTAGACAAAACATCACAAAAGTACACTTGGATTGGTCTAAAAATGTAGGAACAAATTTGAACCCTATGTAAGAAGGTCTATGAAATAATATTCAAAATGTTTTGGGCAATGTCATGACGCTATACTACTCAAAAAGGTTTGTTTCAAAAACTCTCTACGGAAAAGATGCTTTCCTACAATTTTGATAACATAACACTACCTTTCTTGACTCAAAATGTTGTGGTGCATAGACTTAAAGTGAAAGTGTTTAGCATAAAATGGCTTAAGTCTATCAAATGTTGATAATGATTATGAGTCTTAAATGACCTTCAACCCAAATTAGAAATTAAACCTAAGTTCCCTCAAGTTTAGTGCAAATGGTGAACCCACTTAGCACATCAATCATATGAACTTATAAAGGTGCAATTCGAAATTTAGGTTATAAGTGAAGGACTTTAAATAACTTTTATAAAGGTCTAGACTTAATTGGGTAGCATAACTATGCCAAAGTGGATGATATGACTCTCAAGCTTTTGATGAACTTTTGAACAAGCCAAATTGATGATCTCACACAAGAATCATAACACCTCTTTGTTCAAAGGAAAATTTAGATTATGTGTTTGGTTTGGATTGTTTATTTACACAAAGTTTTGACTACAAACAAGACTTTAATATAAGACAAGACCAACTAATTACCTGTTCTTATATCCTAAACTAACAAGGTTGCTTGGTATTGTTGGAATCCATCACTATACATCATTTGAGAGGATTTTTAGTGTTCATCCAAAATTAAATGCACATTATATAGTAGGGTTTTTGCACCCACCCTTCTCTCAAATGACAATACTACTACATGGACCTTGAGGTTCACCTTACACCAATAATACTTCCATGGCAAGTGGGGATTTATCTAAGATCTAACAAGTTTCTGAATGATCTAGGGGAATCAATTGCATAATGACTTTCATGCCAAACAATGCAAAAGAAAAGCATAGATTTTGGGTTTGTATCACTTGGCTTGTTGCAAAAAGGTCTAGTCCTTTTTGCAACCACTACATCCTACTATTCACTCAGTGTAGTGTGATATTCAAAGTGTCAATACATCCTATGTACAACTATAAAGGAGCTAAATGAAGTCAATACTGAGAGATGAAACCCTAGGTCAAATCTTCCCTAAAGAAATTATTGGAGGTGATGAAGTCCCCCTCACAAGCCAAGATACATAAAAAATAAAGAAAGCATGAAAGTATAAAGACTTTAGGGTCATTTTCAAGGTCACCCAAACTTTGATGAGTTTTTGGGAAGTGTTTTAGATGACTTTCTTTCTAATCCTTAGACTAGGCTATGTGTAATAGGAATGGCATTTTTGAATCTAAGGGTTCCCTATAGGGGACAAATGGAAGAGAATACATGCAACATTCCTCTTTTTTCCCAAAAAAATTGATTAAACAACTATTTCAAACAACAATTGACAAGGGTGTTCATTTTTAAACCCAAAATGAAAGATTTGGTGGTGTTCATTTGACCCCTTGGTCTTAGTTGCAAAGTTTGAAAACATTCACCAGAACATCTAAGTTCTTTGATAAACACCAAAACAAGGTTCCTAATTGATTTTTAAGCATGCAAAGGTGATTTAAACATGTTTTGAATAAATATCAATCTTGGTCCTATATCAAAAATGTTATCATGTTTTTTAGAGTTGAAGCTCTTTTTAGCTTGAAATAATAAATTTTGGAAAAATATCTCTCGGGTCTATGTTTTTGGAAAAACACAGTGACCAACATCGATTATTACAACTGATGATGGTCACCTTGTCTAACTTAAATCTAATGGATGTTGTTTTTACTAACTGACACTAGTTAAGCCATGTAACTGATGTCGGTCTTACTTGTTGATGTCGGTTGTTATGTAAAACTATGACAACCAAAAATGGCAAAATAAAGTTAGAAAATCAATTTGCAATAGTTTTAAAGGCCAAATAAATATTTTAGAGTTGAAAAATGATCTTCTTTAGGTGTGATATGCATCTAGTCCCACTAGGCATGCCATTATGTGATCTGGGAATTTGACTCAAGAGAGGATGGTTAGTATGGTGTTAGTTCCAAAATGACAAACAAAATGAAATTAACACAATAATAGCATAACATCTCTAGGCCTAGACACTAAGGAGAGCTTAGTTAACAAAATAAAATGACAAACATAACTAAAAATTAAGGAATAAAAACATAAGAATTCCTTCACCTTCATTGGATGCTCCAAATGCCTTTATAGTGGTGGCTTGCTCGGCTTGTGCTCATGAAGTCCTTGGTAATGGAAGCTTGGCTACCTCCATCTCTCCGTGGCACCTTTGGCTTGTAGCTTTGGCTTTGATTGGAATCAATTTGGCATGGTAAAACTAATTATAATGGATTTTGGAATCATTTTTGCATTATAACTTTGCACCAAAATAGCTTAGAAATGATGTTCATGGCCTCTCTATTTATAGATTTTGGAGAATGTCTATAATCAACTTGAACCATCCATCCTAAGATTAAGATGTGTGGTTGAGGATTAATTCAATTTTTGGAATTAAGTTTATAATTATCCTCATCATGAAATTTGAAGAAGGGGAAATTAAGAGGCATGGAGGGCATCATGGAAGGCATTGATGAAGCATGCAGGGCAAGAATCATGATATTTGTGGCATGTATGGCCTAGGGATGTCTTCCCAAGAAATGAGGTCACCTATTGATGCATATATTCAATATTAATTTCCAAAAATAAGTATTCAAGAAGTTTTCGTGGAATTATTAATTATGCCTTGATTTGGGTTAATTAGTTCTTAAGCATGTTTAAGCACTTTGTGCACAAATTACTCAAATTGATCAAAACGCCTTATTATTCATCCAAATTTTGACTGGATTGGAATTAGAAGGAAATGTCAGATGCATTAGATCCATTATCCCATTTAGGTTGTTACCAAAAATAAATAATGAAGTCACATGTCTTGTGTAGAAGATTTGATAGGAAAGATCAATCTAAAGCACCCAGGTGAAAATTTGGCATTTTGACTCGAAATGATATGATCAAAATTAGTTGGCCCATAAATTGCATTACCCCATTTAGGGATACTCTAGCCAAAATTGGCACTTGAATATTTCAATTTCACATCATTTAGCATGTTTTAGTGTTTTTAGGCCAAATAATGCATTTTGGGTGGAAATTAGCCAAAAGCCTAATTAGAAGTTATCGATGGAGTTTTAGGTGTCTACACTAGACAAACACCCTCAAAAGCTATCAAAAAATTTAAATATGAGATAAATAGCAATTTTTTAGTTAGACTCACTTATGGTAGCCAAATTTGGCTAATAGTTGCATTATGACTAAACTCATGACAAGTAGGGTAGATGTTTATTACTCTTTCATACACTATTTATTGGGACCAAGTGTTGTACCTTGATTGTAAATTAGTAGTTTTTGGGAGGGGATTTTTTGAGGAGATATAAACATAAAATATGGTATCTAAAAGTATTCATCTTGACCTGGTGACAACATCTAAATCAATCAATTTTCTTATGGGTTTGGCCACACCCAAAATGATTTCTTCCTCCCAAAATTCCATAGGAAGGCCAAGTAAGTTAACCCACATCAACGTTTCAAATAAAAAATCTCCATTCAAGTTTATTCTCAGTTTCCCATTCCTTTTGTACAAATTTGACTTCTTAAGAAACCATGGACCCTCAGTTATAACTTTGGTGTAATATTCCAAAATAGAGAAGGTGATAAGGAAAAATTCATTGTGCATGGCTGCAATCTCTAGATTCCCTTTGGGGTTTCACTTTCATTTGGTTCATTCCTTGAATAAGTTAATATTTGGCATTATTCATTCAAATTTTCATAATAGAGATAAATCTAGCTTCTTGTTAGCTCCATCAAGCAAAGATTTGATATTTTGAGCCATACCTTGTTTTTAACAAATATGGATTCCACTTTTATGGTGGAACCTTCCTCAAACTACTATCTTTTACCAATCAATCTTTCTACCCATGATCGCGTGTTGGGTAGACAAGAATATTTTGTTTTATCCTTTGGGTTGTCCACATATGCATGTAGATCTTCCAAAATTTGAATTTTCTATTGAGATTCAAATATTTATTTTGTGGTCTGCATGTTGATAGGATCAGTGAGCCATCAGTGCTTTGGAGCTTCACAGAAGGTTCCCACCTAGTCTCTAGTTTCAAAGTTTCCCCCATTCAAACCATTATCTCCACTTTCATTTTCTTTTGCATAATCAAATGAAAATATTATTTTATCTTTATGGATCTTTAACCTTTACTGTAATGTTTATTTTGAGTTGTTCACATGTATACATCTTTATATTTAGATTAATTATTTGAGAAAGAGTTGACATGTCAGCCTTAGCTACTAAAAACAATTTCATCTTAAATGTAGGATACAGAAGTAAGTTGGTCTTTCAAGTTTTGCATGAACATATTATTTATTGATGTTGAATATTTCACTTTCCAATTATATTATTTAAGTATAAGTATAATCACCTACAAATTATTTGTATTGATTCAAATGTATGGATTGAGGAAATATATCTTTATTGTTTTAATAATTATATAATTTGTTTCAATATCTCATTTATGAGTAAATGACACATTTTAATACATTTTGAAGTACATACATGTACCTTAATTCAAGGTTTCCTTGAATGGAATATGATACCAACCTATGGGATATGGTACAATTGATTTGGTATTCTCTATACAAATATTATGATTGGTTTCTAATTTAGTTTAATATGGTTTGAATTGCAAGTAGACATTGATCTATGTTTTCTACGATTCATCTAATAGGTAGATTTAAAAGGATTGAAATTCATAATTCTTAAGTTTCATAATGTTATATTTGATTAAATTAGTGATAAGTTGTTATTGTTTAACAGCATTGAAAGTACCTGTGCATTTTTATTTTTTTTTTAAATTGATCAATAGTGAATGGAAGTTATTAATTTTAAATCATAAACTATGTTAAGTTGATTTATATATAGGTGGTTGAGTTATGTGAATTTATTATTCAACACATACCTAATTAGGATTGTTGGATATATACTCAGTAATATTATTTAAGAGTTATCTTTGAACTCAATGTTCACATTTATGGAGAACCTAATGATTGTGTTAAATATATAATTGACATTTGAACCATATAAATTAGAAGAGATGTATTATGCCTTCTTAGTATTGCATGATCTAAGTGGTAAATTTAATAGAATTAACTTATTAATTTTTAGGCAATTTTAAGGTAGGGAAAATAAATGCAATTCCATATAAGGTTGTTACTGTTTCTTGAGCTAATTCGCTTTTAGATCTAAGAGAAAGAAGAAACTAAAAAGTAATGGACAAGGCATGGGAAGTACCTGGACTAAAGACTGTGCACCGTAATCCAGACGCTTGTGAGCACCCCTCTTTGGCTGTGGAGGAATGACACCTGCAACGAAGAGAAACTTAGACAAGAGGATGTTAGATAGATAGGCAGTGGGTTGCCAAGCGAAAGCTTGTTCCCGGAAGTGTAAAAACTTCCTTAAGGGAGGTCAACCCACAGATAATAGACAGATAAAGACTAAGAAAGTATAAGATGCCAGAATATAGAAGTGATAAACAGATTAGGAATGAAAGAAAACACCAATGATTACCTGAAAGGAGCAGTCGGGCTGATGACAGTCGCCGAGGTCGGAAATGTTGCCGGCGTCGGTTAAGAGGTCTGCCGACGTCGGTTATCCTGCCGACATCGGTTGGGGAAGTGACCGGCGTCGGTCGGGGTAATGGCCTGTGGTCGGGTCTGGGATGTGTTCTGGAC
This sequence comes from Torreya grandis, assembly GCA_037957365.1. Lineage (NCBI taxonomy): Eukaryota > Viridiplantae > Streptophyta > Pinopsida > Cupressales > Taxaceae > Torreya > Torreya grandis. The sequence goes on from JARHVA010003792.1 coordinate 757,549, forward strand.
TGTGGACAGGTCCGGGATGCTAAGAGGGTCGAGACAGAGTTTGGGGACGGGTCTGAATGGACTGTGGAGTGATCTTGCCTTGTACAGGGTCTTTGTTGGCAAAAGGGGGATGAGGGAGTTGTCTGGGATTGGTATGAAGAGTGGGACAATGTGAGAGGAGGATGGACAGATGACAGGTCCTAAGAAGGGTTTTCAGCCTCTCAGGGGGAAGGATGGAGGGAATAGGAGTAGCAGATAACTGAAAACTTAAAGAATAGAATCAATTAACAGACTTGCTTACCTTTTTGCTTGCTAAATAAAGAGTTGAAGAAGCTGTTGTTGAAGCCACAGAGGATTCTGCAAGAAGAGAACTCTGATGAAGAACCTTTGCACCTGTTGCTGTTGTTGCACGAGGTCCAAACAGAGACAAGACGAATGCCAAAACACCAAGAGAGATCTGTTTGCGAGCTCAAGGGTCCAGGGGCTGCAACAGATGCAGAAAGGGGTAATGAAGGATGCCGACGCCGGCAGTTTCGCCGACGTCGGCCGAAGGGTCGCCGACGTCGGCGGTCGCAGAATGGGGACAGAGGCTAACAATAGCCTCTGCCCATTCTTGCACGCCGCCGAGCGAGGGGGTGTGGGAAGAATGGTCACGAGGATGCCAAAATGGGCGTGGGGGGAAGATAATGAAGAGATTTGGCCTAATAAATGCTAGGGGGAAGGTGGAGGGATTCAAGGGAGGATCCAAGGTGGCAAGGGTAGGGTGGAAAGGGGGCCAAGGTCAAGGGTTAGGATAGGGGTTTAAGGCCAAGGGGGAGGACCAAGGTGCAGACACGTTTGCGGTGTCTACATTTGCCCCTTTTTGTCTTGTTGGTTGTTCTAGACGAACTGCAAGACAAAAATAGGAGTTGGTTGCCCCAGAAAAGGGATGAGGTGTTCCCCCCTCAAAGCGATAGTCGAGAGAAGGGAACTGAAGATCGAGTGTCGATTTGACAGAGAAATGGGTGAGAAAGATGAAAAGTGAGTGAAAACACTGCAAAAGTCGTGATTGCACGTATACCATGTCACGGGATGGTTGGGTCAAATTGTCGCATGTCGAGGGTCAAGGAGTGCCAAAATTGAAGTAACCGGGCCCCAGCATTTAGTCGTCTGCTGATCGGGTCACTCAATTTAAGCTGAAGCTCCAAATGGTCATCGTGTTCCAGGTATCTAGGGCTCAGGAAGTGCTTCCAGAAACACGAAAAAGCCACAAGTAGTAGGGATCAACTGGCTCGCGATCCTATACTTGTGAAGGGTCAAAAATAGTCTGTGGACAATTCTGCTAACCAGCCGTGAGGTAGCACACACATAAAAACAACCAAGGCAACATTGTCTTGGAAGTGGTCGAAGGTCGAAGGATGGTCATTGGTCAAGAGGATGGATGGACGAAAGGATGCGGCCGAGCTAACCTCATAAGACCCCATGTCAACTGAGTGCTGCCTACATAGCCCCTGTGTGAAGGGCCTCAGGCCGATGTAGTTCTCCCTAAAAGGGAGGGAGGGTCAGAGGGATTGATTGGTCTTGGTCAAAGTCGATGATTGGTCTTGGACAAAGAAAATGATTGGTCTTGGTCAAAGAGAATGATTGGTCTTGGTCAAGGTCAAGGTCGCAGAAGAGAAGGTTTGTTCATCAAAGAGACGAACAAACGGGGGTGGTTGAGCTAACCTCAGAGGATGTGTTATCTGAGTGCTGCCTACATAGCCCTGGTCATAGGGCCTCAGACCAATGTAGTTCAGACAAATTGAGAAGATTGGTCGATGATGAGATTGGTCATGTGTTGAAATGACGAGGGTAAGATGAGGATAAAATGATGCTACAGATGGTGTATTCTGTAGAATTGGTTGAGAGTCTTTCATCCCTAGCAAGTTTCCATAGTCGCGATGGATGTATGCTAAGAATGAATAGAAGTCTATTTATGCTTCAGCAAGTATTGGTTTATGCTTAACATAAATTGGGTCTAGTCGGTAGTTTCCATGTGTACTGGTGTCCATAGAAACTATGTGAAATGGTCTAGGATGATGTCAGCTGAAAATGATGAAAATGGCTGGGTTTGAGATGAGTCGCTAATTGATGTGGTTAAATGTGACCAAAGCGAAGAGAAAAGATGAAAGGCAAATTGCTCTTTCATTGACAAGGACCAGAAAGGAAGCATAGATAGGGGTTATTAGAACAAAAGCCCCATTCATGCATTACGTCGTTGACCAGTGTTGAGTTAGAACGGTAATCGAATCACTTTGACATTAAAGTGAGCTCGAAGTCCCTTGAGCAGGTGATAGGAGGAGGATAGGGTAACCCAGTTTAAGAGCAGGAATAACCTTGCCCCTTTTATAGGAGACCCTGAGACAACTACAAGCCAAGTCCGTGACTCATTTTTTTTTTTTTTTTTTTTTTTTTTTTTTTTTGCGCAGGCTGATCGATGCGGGAAGCCTACATAGAGATGTCTTTTGTTGTAGTGGTCATGTTGCGAAGCTGATCAATTCGGGAAGCTTCTAAGAAAGGTTGTTGTTTGTAGCAAGATTAGTCATAGCCATCCTTCGAGGGAGTGGTCTATATTTTTGCTTAATAATGTTTGATAAGTTGGCCTAGCTGTCCTTCGAGGGATCAGTCTAGTAATACAGCAATGATAGTACAGCTGTCCTTCGAGGGAGTAGTCTGTCTTTTTGAATTGACTTGATTTTGTGACCATGGATATGTTTTGACATCTTGATATATTTTTTTTGATTTAGAGTCATGGACAAGGCTGTAGAAGTTCAAGAACGCCCCTTTTATTAGGACAAAGCATCCATGCATCATAAAAGGGTTGTAGAGGACTTGTTAAAGGGAAATAGGGTTGAAAGGGATGAGGATTAAGAGGATGAGGATTGCTCAAGGGACGAGCTCAAGTAAAATGTCAAGTGATGGAGCACTCGACTAACAGAAGAAAGGTCGAAGACGCAAGACATAAAAAGGGGTTTAAGGTCTAATAAGACCCTGGGCCATGCTAGTATGTTAAGGTCCGAGTCAATTGGGAGCAAACCTGCCCCATTTGCCTCTTTCTAGATTGGTCAGGTGTTGATTGATGGATGTGAAGTTGGTTGACATTGTCGTTGGTTGGTTGAGAAAGGTTGAATGCTTGGTCGAGAGGTCAGGGTGATTGATATTTGGTTGAAGTTTGGTTGAGACTAGTCGAATAATTGGTCGGGGGTTGGGTCGGTGGATACTTGGTCAAGTTTTAAGATTAAATGAGTGATTGATATGTGGTAGAGACTGGGTTGAACAGTTGGTCGAGGTTTGAATAAAGGATGATTTCCCCCAGTGGGTAGGGAGAATGTTTGAAAGGTTGGTTAAGGTCGGTCGAGGTTTAGTGGTCAGATGGACGGTGTTAATGTCGAATAAGGGGGTCAACGATGGTAAAGGGACCATAATCTGGCGTGGAGATCTCGATTTAGGTGATGAGGTTGGAGAGGCATGAGTCGAGGTTGATGTTTTGTCGAAAAGGTGGTCAAGAGGACCCTTGATGAGAAGAGAATCCTTTTTTCGGTGCTGACGAATGACAGCTTTAAGAGCGCAACAACGCTCAGTGTCATGTCCCGGAGTGTGATGATAATGGCAGAATGTGGAGTTGTCGAACCAAGATGGTCTTAATCCGAGAGTTGATGAGTGGGGTGGTGTTGAGGGTTTGTTGATAACGTGGTCGAGAAGAGAGGTGTCATTCGCCAGACATTGGCGAATGGCAACCTTGAGGGCACAACAATGCTCCGTGTCGTGCCCAGGCATGCGATGATACGCACAAATGCGAGTGTCATCGAACCATGGTGGTTTAGGTCTGAGAGATTGATATTGTCTAAGAGGTGGGAGGTCGATACGAGATGACTGCAACAAGTGTCGTAAGAGCAAGACATATGAACCTGCTAACGGGTCTGGATGCTTTATTGCAGTGAGGGTTGGTGACGTTGGTTTGGGAGGTGAAAGAGGCATAGGTCGAGAGTTCGGATGAGATGTATGTCTGATGGGATGAGGAAGTAATGGAGGCGATGTGCCTCTGTGAAGGATGGGAGTAGGCAGTACTCCTATTAAAGTGGACGGATGCGGGCCTAAGATTGAAGGTAATGATGAAGGCGGGGGAGGAGTTCTCCGGTGTGGTCTAGTAGCTTTCATGTGTTTGGGTCGAGGGCCACCGTTGTGCGAGGCGAGGTTAGATGTGGGTTTGGGTTTGGATGTGGACGAAGGTGAGTGAGATGTAACAATCTCAGGCAAAGGGCAAGAGGAAACTGTGACTGGGTCTTCCTCAATTAAAACAGGTGGAGAGACTGGTTCTTCTCTTGGTGGAGAAGAAATAAGAGAGTCTGGCTCCTCAAGTGGGCAGAGGGCATGGATGATTGTGCCTTCCGCTTGTGCTCGAGGAGTAGGCAAGGTATGGTCTTCGGATGAAGGTGGGCTTAATGGCATTGATGTGGTCAAAGCATCCTCCGATACAAGAGAGGTAGATGGAGGACTAGTAGGAGAAGGAGGTTCCTCATCCTTTAATGGAAGAGGTTGGTCAAGGACAAGAGGCAAGATAGTGCTAATCGTGTGAATGTCATGGTCTTGAGGGTCATTGGTCGAAGTCTGGACGTTGTTTTGAGTAGGCGGATGATTCGGAAATGGTTGTTTGAAGATGTCAATATGTTGGTTAGGTGGGGCATTCGGGTTATCTAAAATAAGATCCCCCTTATCGATCATGTCTTGGACAATGTTTTTGAAAGTTTGGCAGTTGTCGATGTCATGGCCTTGGACGCGATGAAAGGGACAGAAGTCGGCCTCCCTATACCATGTAGGGATGGCCTTTGAAGGGTCAAATTGAGGTGGTCGGATTGGAGGGAGATTGAGGACCCCCTGCTTGAGAAGTTTTTCCAAAATGGAAGCGTATGGTTCTCCAAGTGGAGTGTAAGAACGCTGAATGTACCGTTGTTGGAATTGTTTGGTGATGCTGGAAGATGTCGAAGGTTGAGAGTAATTCATTGTTGTTGAGGATGGTGATCTAATGACCACAGTGTTGGCCACTCCTTTAGACTTGGAGTTGGCAGAAGAAGAAGGTCCGGAAGAAGAATGGTCAGTAGATTTTGCGTTGGTATTACGCAATTTGACCTTATCTTCTTCAAGGGCACGGAGTTCAAGCTTTCGAGCCATGATGAAAGCTTTGTCAAAAGTGCGAAATGTCTGAATCCGCAAGGTAGAAGAGATGTGTCTGGCACATGCTCGAGAGAAGAGCTCGATGAGCTCGGGTTGAGGTAAAGAGAAGGAGAGCTGGTTAATCAGACCTCTCCAACGAGCGACAAAATCGACTACAGATTCGTCGTCAAATTGCCTGATAGAATAAAGGTCTGTGATTGAGACTTGTTTGGTGATGTTGATTGAGAAATGGTCAAGAAATAGTTGGGCAAGTTGGATGAATGAAAAGATAGAGTGTCTGGCAAGAGAACTATACCAGTCAAGGGCAGGGCCAGAAAGGGACATAGGGAACGTGCGTAAAAGCAACGCATCGTCATGGGAAATAAGATAACAGGCATGTCTAAATGCCCGTAGATGTTGTTGTGGGTCTTCCTTACTCTGAAAGCGAGTGAATTTAGGAAGCTCCCAATGGTTAGGGTATGGTTGAATAGGGACGGAAGGATGGATGGGCTCATTGCAAATTTGTTCATATGACAAAGTATTGCTTGAACCGAAAATGGAGGCTTCGACACTGGACATTTTATCCATCAGCATCTTGATAAGATCTGCTGACGGATTGGCGGGTTGAGCGCCCCCTAAGTTGTAAGGCGCTTGGAAGAGGTTAGAGGAGGCGTGCGACATAGTCGGTTGTACAATGTATGGATGACTAGTCGCAGGGGTGGAAGTGGAGGCTAGAGGTGGTTGCGTTACGAAGGTCGAAGGTATAGGTTGACTGAGCACTGCCAAAGGTGGTTGAATGGCAGAACTGGTAAAAAGAGAGGTTGGCACTCCTATATTTGTGGGCGCAAGAGTGTGAGGGGTCGAGGCAATCAAGTTCTGATATGATGTAGAACTTGGTTGAATTGCAGGTAGTTGAGGGGGTAATGGAACCCCGATGGAGGTCGGTCTAAAAATAGACGGGGAGGCCAAACTTTGCGTATTGGCCATGGTTGGGTTAATAGTTGAGGCGAAAGGCTGAGTCATAAAGGGTTGGGTGGCGAATGGTGTGGATGTCGTCGCCACGTCACCCGAAAGGTCTCGCGTTGGGTTTCTCGCGAGATAGTTTTGGAGGGCTGCGGTATTGAGGTCCAAGAATCTCTCGAAATCTTGGTCCCCTTCAGGAATGATGGGAATTTGAGTCGGGGTCGGGGTCGGTCCTGTAGGAGTTCTTTCAGTCTCCGAGTGGAACTCCATGATAGGACTGGTTAGAGACAGGATAGACGGAAGCGGTTATTGGCTAAAGTGGTTAAGAAGAGAGTCTTGGATCCAGAAACTGTGTTTTTGCAGTCTCAAAAAACCAGAATGGAGTTTTTGGCAGAGAAAGGACAGGTTTCAGGCTGCTGGTTTTAAAGAAAAAGGACAGTGACAGAGACCGATGTCGGTTTAAAAACTGATGTCGGTAATAAATGTGGCCGACGTCGGTCAGATAACCGATGCTGGTAACATATGAAGCCGACGTCAGTAGCAGAACCGATGCCGGTGACAGGGGAAGGCCGACGTCAGTGGCAGAACCGGTGTCGATGACTGTGTCTTCCAGAAAACCAAAAGGTTTGATGATTCTTGGAAAAACAAAGAAGAAAGCGTCCTCACACACTCAAACAATCAGATGAGAAGAGGAAAACAGAGAGAGACAGACAAGCCTAAGCGATAAATCCTAGGAATTAACCTTAGAAATTGTGGCTTATGCCTTAGATGAATGTTTGGGGAGATTGGCTGAAAAATGGGTCCTAGAAGAAGGCGGTCTAAAGATGGTTTCGGGTGTTGTTTTAGGTGCTCAAATATCTGTGTTAGGGTCTGGTACGTGGCCTGGTGCTAAGGAGCAAGCTCCCCTCACTTCACGATTCCAGTGGTTAGCTGGTCTTGCTTAGCCAAGATATACCTCGCCTAGAGTTTAGACTCCGCCAGAGAACGGAGTGGGCTTCCCCCTTGGTGATGAAATCCAAGTAGGGTCACTGGGACGGGTAAGGTATCCGCTGGGGGATGAAATCCCAGTCGGGCCTTGTCTCAAGTAAGTTTTATGTTCGTTTTAGTGCATGTGGTTTGGTAGTGTAACATCAAGTGTCTACGGTTCATTCAATATGCGTTTAAGTTACTAGATGTGGACTACGAAGATGTAAGCACAAGCAGAAATGAATGCAAAGTGTTTTAATGCCCAAGTCAAAATGTGATTTTTGTTATGAAGACAAGCTTGAGAAAGGGTTGAGAGTGTGATGTTTAGACTAGTCTAGAAATGCAAGGAAGAAAGATTCATTTTAGTCCTGCTTATAGTGTCATTGAGAAGAAGAGAAAGAGGAGAAAAGGTAAGAACCTAATGCTCCTAAATGAATGAAGAAAAAGGAACCCAGGAGGAACCTAGGGTCCCACCGGGCGTGCCAGAATGTTTCTTGAGCTAATTCGCTTTTAGATCTAAGAGAAAGAAGAAACTAAAAAGTAATGGACAAGGCATGGGAAGTACCTGGACTAAAGACTGCGCACCGTAATCCAGACGCTTGTGAGCACCCCTCTTTGGCTGTGGAGGAATGACACCTGCAATGAAGAGAAACTTGGACAAGAGGATGTTAGATAGATAGGCAGTGGGTTGCCAAGCGAAAGCTTGTTCCCAGAAGTGTAAAAACTTCCTTAAGGGAGGTCAACCCACAGATAACAGACAGATAAAGACTAAGAAAGTATAAGATGCCAGAATATAGAAGTGATAAACAGATTAGGAATGAAAGAAAACACCAATGATTACCTGAAAGGAGCAGTCGGGCTGATGACAGTCGCCGAGGTCGGAAATGTTGCCGGCGTCGGTTAAGAGGTCTGCCGACGTCGGTTATCCTGCCGACGTCGGTTGGGGAAGTGACCGGCGTCGGTCGGGGTAATGGCCTGTGGTCGGGTCTGGGATGTGTTCTAGACTGTGGACAGGTCCGGGATGCTAAGAGGGTCGAGACAGAGTTTGGGGACGGGTCTGAATGGACTGTGGAGTGATCTTGCCCTGTACAGGGTCTTTGTTGGCAAAAGGGGGATGAGGGAGTTGTCTGGGATTGGTATGAAGAGTGGGACAATGTGAGAGGAGGATGGACAGATGACAGGTCCTAATAAGGGTTTTCAGCCTCTCAGGGGGAGGGATGGAGGGAATAGGAGTAGCAAATAACTAAAAACTTAAAGAATAGAATCAATTAACAGACTTGCTTACCTTTTTGCTTGCTGAATGAAGAGTTGAAGAAGCTGTTGTTGAAGCCACAGAGGATTCTGCAAGAAGAGAACTCTGATGAAGAACCTTTGCACCTGTTGCTATTGTTACACGAGGTCCAAACGGAGACAAGACGAATGCCAAAACACCAAGAGAGATCTGTTTGCGAGCTCAAGGGTCAAGGGGCTGCAACGGATGCAGAAAGGGGTAATGAAGGATGCCGACGCCGGCAGTTTCGCCGACGTCGGCCGAAGGGTCGCCGACGTCGGCGGTCGCAGAATGGGGACAGAGGCTAAAAATAGCCTCTGCCCATTCTTGCATGCCGCCGAGCGAGGGGGTGTGGGAAGAACGGTCACGAGGATGCCAAAATGGGCGTGGGGGGAAGATAATGAAGAGATTTGGCCTAATAAATGCTAGGGGAAAGGTGGAGGGATTCAAGGGAGGATCCAAGGTGGCAAGGGTAGGGTGGAAAGGGGGCCAAGGTCAAGGGTTAGGATAGGGGTTTAAGGCCAAGGGGGAGGACCAAGGTGCAGACACGTTTGCGGTGTCTACAGTTACTTATGAGGTATAAAGTGGTGTTAAGGTTAGGCTTTGAATTATTCTCTTCAGTCTTTTCGATGGTAACCCTTTCATAATATAGAGAACTAATAAAGTCAATGCAACTAATTAAGTTGGTAAAGTTGTCATACATGACCAAATAAATCTTATTATAATACCTTATACTATATCCTAGAGACAAGTTGCCTTTAAAATGTAAATGTTGTAGTTCAAATTTGATTATATATGGGATATCATTATTAGCTTTTAGGCCTACTCTATATTACTAATCTCTACTTTGAAAAAGATCACATGATTCCTTATGTGGGGAAATATATTGTGAAATTACTCTCTATTTTGAAACATAGTTAATGGGAAATGTAATTTCAAATTCATATGATTATTGGTAAATAAGTTTCATTACAATTTTTATATAAAAAGAGTGTGTATGTACTTGTATTAAGAATTTTTCTTGATAAATACCCTTCCCAAGATTGATGTACACCAAAGTCTATAATGTGTTAAATAATTATAAGATATTATCATGGGATTTTAATATTGTCATTTGATTAAAACTATATAGTTCGCATAATTAGTTGTGTGTGTTATCCACCTATGTAGACACTACGTTTGTCCATATGTTAGAACTATGACACTCTATATAGGTCTTTGTGTTTCCTAACAAATGCATTGTGAATATCATAAATGAGTAACTCTGGGGATTATGGAAATGGAATAGAAGAAGATTCAAATCAGAATGATACCAAGGCTTTCATTTACTTCAAGCATATATGATATTGTAATGGTTTAGATCAGTCTTGCAAGGAAGAGTAGCAACCATAATTGGAGCTATAATAATAGATTTCTTGGGTTTGATATTAAGTTCCTAATGACTTAAATGTTGCAGTCTCTATAATGACTATATAAGATGGATAGCATTACTTTCCTTTAAAATTAAATTATGGTACCTAATCTATTTTAAATGTCAATGAGAAAAATTACAATGAGATTTTATTATTGTACACAAAGTTGAAATGCTTCAATGGATGAATAGAAAGTGCATTAATGCTAAATGAAAAAAAAATAACACCTAACATATTCATCATGGGAGACAAGTTTATATTAATTTTATACATGGATTGAGTGAGTTTTGATTAATATTATAGATATAATCATTTGAACCTGATTTGTATTTTTACCTTTGGCTCTTGATATTGTATTTAAAATAAATATGCATAGTAACTCAATAAGAGTATAACTATTTTCCTATAGAGTTATATATCTGATATAATTTTTCTAAGGTGAAATAGAGAGTTAAGTCATTATAAGAATTATGTAGTAACATTTTATATATGAATAATATTGGGGTACCCCTATTTTAGGGATCCTTATTTTATTTTTATCTAAGTATACCTTGTACCATGGTGTCTGAGGTTTATAGTTCTACACTAATTCATTTCTGGTAATTTTGATGTAATAAGTAATGACCATAAATTTAATTTTGAAAACCAAGTTTACTAATAGTTATATATTGTTTGACAAGGCTAGCTAAGATATGTTCCATGACCTCTATAAGGTTTTTGACCATACTTGATAAATTTGCATAATAACATGCATTATATCAAGCTCATAGTGCAGTTATTTATGTTAATTCTTTTTACTCTATAGACTAGTTAATTAAGTCCTTGAATACTCTAGTTATGGGACTTTAAGTGCCCTATTTAAATCCTAAAAGTGGATCATCGTGGCATTGACATAAATTTTAATATTGATAATTCTTGAATTGAATGTGAAGGAGATATTTGGTTCACTTAGGGTTCAAAGAGATATTATGGTCATTTCAATTTAATACCCATACTGAGTTGTTGAAATTTGAAGCATAACTAATTTAATGGAAGATTGGAGATGAAGATTAAGCCTACACAGGGTTAAACTTTATGAATTTTATCTACTTAATTAAGCCCATGATTAATGTATCTTGAGATTTTTTTCATTTGACCATTTTCATCCTCATTATTCAAGATTTATATAGAATTAATACTCTCATTCTCTTTCATTGACAATTTACAATAATCTCACATGAATGTGTTGGTTGGGGGTTGGGTTTTTTATCTATTGGCAGTGAACTCTCAAATGTGACCATCGGCCTCCTTGTCTCACGCATGTCATGAACACTAATTCCTATCATCCCTTAATTAGATATTTTTGAGAACTTATTCTAGGACATGGAATAATACTTATCAAAATTGACACTTCATCCTTATTACAAGCCTCTCCTTTCTAATTATTTGATTGGGTCTGAGTGGTTCTCTACATTGAATAGACAATATGAATATAATGGCTTAGTAGCCTATATGTCAACCTAGCAATCCAAAAATAGGTAATATTACAAAATTTAACTTTGCCATAAAATTTAGAAGATAATATTCTAAGGCAATCCATGGTTCCTTAACAAATAAGGGTCATTCCCTTCAACCTTATGTTGGATCTATGAAATTTAATACTAGTTTCTGTAAGATGTTATTTATATTTAGTGAATTTTGTCCTTAGAGTGTATTCCAATTTGTATATTTGTACTACAAGAGCCTTCAAACACATCTAAATGGATTATCGCATTATATTTTTCCTTTTAGGGTCTATCGCCAAATTATGATCAAATAGAAAAGAGTTTATCACCAATATGATTAAATGGCCAATATTTTATCCCTAATGGTGTAGATTAGGAAGCAAACAACTCATAAATTAAAAAAATTAAGTGAATCCTTCACCAAATCCAACCACCATCCTTCATAATGAAATGCACAAGAAAATCTTAAAACAAGTTAGTTAGGAAAAAATTAAGGTGGAAATGTAGCCAAAGAAACCCACTTAGCTCCATAAATGAAAGCCATGAATATTGTAGAGAATAAAGTTTGTCTTAACCAATTATTTTGATTAGAATATGACAAATCATTAATACATTGGTGATTCCTTAAAATTAATATCAACCCTTGAATATCCTAGCATTTACCATGCACTAAACATTAGAGATTATCCTCCTTTAAAAGAGAGAAATAATATCTACTTTAAACTAGTGTATCTCATAAAACATTCTTCCAACCATGGAAATTTTAATTGTAAATACACAACATAAAACAACATTGTATAAGTGGACAAAAAATATATATTAGATTGAAGCACTTTGTAATTGAATATCCAAATATTGACAAGCAAAAATTTAACTAAGGCCTCATATTCCATGTACAACTGGACCAATACTAAGAGGTTAATAATATAAAATTGACACACTATGGAAAGGTGTGGGAATTTCAACCTCCAAAACATATCCTAGAATGTTATCAAATTTATAACTCACAATTAGATTCATACCATGTCTCATTAGGGAAACATGGAAAGAATAAATAGAAGTTCCTTAAGGATAAAACTACAATAAAAATATATTTTTTTATTTAAGAGACAACTTTCAAAGAGATTTAATTTGGCCTAACATGACCTTCATCATCTTTAACCTCCAAGGTAGAGCACAAACCCTTTGTTTTTATTGTTGGAACTATTGACCAAAATCACATGAGATACTACATTGGGGATTTTTTGGAAAATTATTCTTGACACCATTACAAATATTCATTGTTGCCTTTGTATATTTTCCTCTTCAAAGGCCTAGGCCTCAAAAATTTGAAATTTTAATTTATCCTCAAACGGTTTAATCCACCATTTTAAACAGTGATTACAACATGAAAAAAATGAAAAGTTAAAATGGGAGAATGTTGGGATTAATAAGAGATATACACATACCTATCTTATGGAGTATCCAAGATCACTCATTATAAATGATTGGTGAATTTTTTAATCTTCATTCATCTTTTATTTGTTTAGATATTTTGGGCTTTGTGAAATTTTCTTTAAATACTTGAAAAACCTAAAAAATATGATAAATTTGAAAGTTTGGTTTCATTTGTGTGTTAGCTTTAAATTTATAGGTTTCGATGTTTCCAATGTTTTTGGGTTTTCATAGAAAATTTCAAATATTCCAAAGCATAAAAAATTTCAAATCCTCTAAAAGTATTATAAATTTTGAAACCCCATCAACACCAAAATCCTAAAAGTCAACATTAAGTCATCTTGGATAAAGGTAAATAAAAAAATAGGCAAAATGTTAATTCTCTTGCAAAGATTAAAGATGATAAAATTCATTATGGGAATTTTGATATAGAATTTAATACTAATGATAATTTTGGAGCCTACTTTATAATTGTATTTCAAAATATTACATGAAAAGGGCCGTGACTTTCTTGGTAAAAGGAAAAAAGGAATAGAGCACATTTTGATGTAGAATGGGTAGCTACCCATTCTAAACAAGATAGAAATATAGGCCTTTATTTCTCATATTATTCGCATCTTGTTCATAATGGGTAGTTTCCCATTTTAAACAAGATACGTAAAATATGAGCAATAGAGGCATATATTCTTATCTTGTGGGTAATGAGCATCAACCTATTCTGAACAAGATAGGGATATTATTAATTAAGAATCCAATATTCTTATCTTGTGGATAATGGGCACATGCCCATTCAAAATAGGATATGAATAATATGAGAAATAGATCCCAATATTATTCTCTTTATTATAATGGGTAACTTCCCATTCTACACAAGATAAGAATATTAGGCTCTTAATTAATAATATTATTATCTTGTGTGGAATGGTATGTGTCCATTATATATACTATAATAATATTGACTAACCATTGTAAACAAAATAAAAATATTGGGATCTTAATTGACAATATTATTATCTTGTATAGAATGGGCATGTGCCTATTTTACATAAGATAAGAATGTTGGCTTCTCAAATGATAATATTCTTATCTTGTGTAGAATGGGTATATTATGTAGATTGGGCATATGCCCATTATACATAAGATAAGAATATTTTATTCTTTCTCAAAGGCCTATATTCTTATCTTATGTAGAATGGGCATGTACCCATTCTACATAAGATAAGAATATAGGCCTTTGAGAAAGAATAAAATATTCTTATCTTATGTATAATGGGCATATGCCCAATCTACATAATATTAGAATGGGCATGTACCCATTCTACACAAGATAAGAATAATGGCTTCTTAATATTGACTTCTTATGTAGAGGCCTATATTTTTATCTTGTGTAGAATCGACATATGTCCATTCTACAAAATATGATAATATTAGATCATTTCTCATTATGTATAATATGAATGCATCCATTATATATAATATAAAAATATCATCAATTAATAAGCCAATATTTATGTCTTGTGTAGAATAGGTACATGCCCATTCTACACAAGATAAGAATATTATCAATTAAGAATCCAACTGTCATATCTTGTGTATAATGGGTACATGCACATTCCAAATAAGATAATAATATTATCAATTAAGATTTTAATATTACTATTTTATTTAGAATGGGTAGCTACATATTCTACATAAGATGAAAAATATAAGCCTCTATTTCTTATATTATTCCTATCTTGTTCAGAACGGGTAGCTGCCCATTCTGAACATGATAGATATAATAAGAGAAATAGAGACCAATATTCTTAACTTATGTATAATGATAACATTCTCATTCTACACAAGATAAAGCTGCCCATTCTGAACATGATAGATATAATAAGAGAAATAGAAACGAATATTCTTAACTTACGTATAATGATAACATTCTCATTCTACACAAGATAAAAATATTAGTCTCTTTTTTGCATTATACACAAGATAAGAATATTGGTGTCTTAATTGACAATATTCAAATATCATGTGTAAAATGGAAACATGCATATTTTATAAAAGATAAGAATATTGGATTATTAAATGATAATATTATTATATTATGTATAATGGGTATGTTATTCCTAAAATCAACTATGCTCATTTTATAGACAACCCCTACAAAACTTGCCCGTTTTGTAATCTACACTCTAAGTTCGTTGATCGAGACAAGATTCTCTTGATCTCAAAAGAAGTTGTCTGACATCTTAGGAAAGTTTACAACATTCCCTCGCCATGATTTCTCAAAATCATGTAACCTGTTGTAATCATAAACAGATCAAAATGTCAATTTTGATCATTTTGAGGGTGTTAGTAAATTTTGGTTTTGCTTATGCAAGGTTAGCACTTTTTACCACTTTTACATGGTTTTTGCTTTTCTTCATGCTTGAGCGGCACTTTTCGCTGCTCACAAATGGTTTTTATTTTTAACATGCTTAGGCGGCACTTTTTGCCACCATTGCAATGTTGCCAACACGTGTTAGGATGGCCAAAATCACCACCTAATTAAGATATTAAAGATCTTAAACTTTGAATGGCATTAATGGCCACTTGTGCCAAGTATTAAAGCTTGTTTCCAAAGCTTTTAAATGCATTTTTTCATTTGATTTTTCTTGTCAATTCTTTTTTCAAGTTTCCTTAGAGTTTCCTCAACCCCTTTTAATGACCGCTCAATCATGGTGATGGAGGAAGATTTCAAATTCACCGCTAACAAGATTAGGGTTTCAAACTCGTTAGGTAAGTTGTTTTCAACTTCTAGGATTCCATTTTTGAGAGATATCTATTAAAAATTAATATTTTCATTTTTGCTTTGTCAAACCCTTGTTCTTTCATACATTTGTGTCCTAGTTTTTTATCTTCAGTGAGTCAAACTGACAAAATCTACTAACCTTCATTTGTGCCCTAGGTTTTTGATGAGTGTCATCAGTGGTTTGACCCAACCAGGCCCTACCCCCCAACATGTTCGTTAAAAACCAATTCTTCCCAAAACATTATGATGATAGATTTATCCACCGCCCTCACACTTCCTGTTGTGAAAAATTTAAATGTAAAGTTGGCATTTTTTGTTGCTTAAGTATTTTGACATGTTTTCAAGTGAAAGTGAATGGGCAAAAAAATATGTTACCCTTACATGAAAAACCATACCAATCTACATTATCAACAAAATTTGCCACTCAGACATCAAAACTTGCGATTGCTCTCGTTACCTACGGTAGCATCGAATTCTACTACTTGAACATCAATATCAAACCATACCAATCTAAAATGTTGGTGACTTTTATCATCACTGCATAAACACTTAAATTTCCTCATTGTAAGCATGAGTGGTGAATTTTACTTCCGATGCATATATAAAAATATTCTCACATGTAAGGGTGGCAAATTTTACCACCCATGCAAACATTCTCTTAAATTTTCTTAACTCTGGGATATTTTTAATTTTGTTTTTTAGAGCCCACTTTCCCCTTATTTTTTGGCTTGCTCGCACTTTAGCCTTTTCAAACACATCTCCATAGTCATGATCATCGACATGCAATTTTTCTAGATTACCAGTATTTTCCCTAATTGCATTATCATGACTTTTTTTTGTAGTTTCTTCTGTGGATTTTCTTTCTTCATTGATATCCTTCTAGTGATAGCTCTTTAGATGACTGAGTTATCTTTCAAGAATTCAAAAGTGATGAAGTACAAATATCAAGGTGTTTTTCTAATTACCTCAGTTACTTCTAATTTCAATGACATTAGAGATACAGATATTGGCCATGTGGTGGAGAGAACCAAGTCAAGCAATCCTAGCTCTAAAATGAAGAAGATAATTGACAGTAATATTCATTTAGTATCTTCTTTCCTAGTGGTAACCCATAACATAGAATTTCTCTTTTAGTGTGCTCAATTTTACAACAAAGATACTAGGGTTGTGATGGATTCTAGTGGCAATGTGATAATCATAATAGATCTTGAATTCATTGATAAGGTGTTTATGTTCCCTCCTGCTACAGAAGTGATAAAACTTGATTTTGTTGAAGCACAAAAAGAGTATGACAAAAATCTTGAAAAGGCAAAGAAGGTAATCAATAATAAATGGCTCAAGATGTCAAGGTCAAATTTGTCAAGGTGGCCACAAATTTTTCCTAGAAGTGACTTTATAGAAAAAAATGGTGATCTGATAACTCTTCTCAGTAAGATAAGAGGTTTGTCATCTTCCTCACAGTTTTATGAATGGATGTATCCTTTCATCAAGGTAATACTCCAAGGCAAACAAACCATCTTCTGGGGAGAAGAAATCAATAATGCTTTGTATGAACAATTCACAAAGGTATCCACTACCTTCAAGTTCTACATGACTTCTTATTTGGTGTATATTATAGCTTCTATGAGAATCTTCCCAAGTCTAACATTAGAAGGAGATAGGACGGTAATCCCTGTATATCAATATTATTCTCAATTAAAATTAAAGGGTTTTATTCATCATTTTAGGAGAGTAAATGATGATTTTTTTAGATTATTCTTATGTATTTTTTATTCTCAACTAAAACAAAGAAGAGTTTCAAATGAGTCTTGGTCAGTGGTAAATGATTTTGGATACATGTTCTTATAATTTCCTTCTTGTTCATACTTGAGGGTTGGATTTTTTCAAGGTCATCCTTATATGCTTCCAAGATTCCCCTCAAAAAAATTGATATTAATGGAGATATGTAGACAAATGATCATCATGCATAATATATAGATGGAGCTCAAGAATCCCAGTTTCAAGTTCTCAGTTGAAATTGGTAAGTATTCATTATTAACTGTTATGAAGGCTAGGGTCATGGAAACTGAGATGCAGCTTGTAACCATGAAGCAATTCAAGAGAAGACTAAATTTTGACTACATGGGTGTGAAATACATAATCAAGAGGAAAACCCAATTCCATGAACCTATGGTTGAAGATGTTTGGGTAGATTTGAGAATAAAAAAAGATGTCAGGTGATTGGACTACAGCAGGTTATTTCTTGAGTAGATTGAATATCTATGACTTGTTGATATTCTTGAGAATCTATTGGATGGTGGAGAGTTGATTAATGAAAAATATAATATTGAATAAGTTGCTAATGCCCCTCTCCCTCCAATCCAATGGTCTTAAAAAGATCTAACCTCTTTGAGGAAAAGATTTGAACCTATATTGGCAAACACCAATAATTGGCTAGTAAATAAGGGAATTGCTTTGAAATAATTCCTCACAGGGTCATAAAATAAGATTCAAGAGGAAACAAGAAGAAATGCAAAGAATAAGATGAAGAACAAAAGTGATGTTCCTTCTTCTTCCAAGCCACATAAGCCTAAGATCATATTTGTGACAAATAAGTCAAAAGTTGTGGAGAAAGTGTCTAAAATAGAGAATATGAAAGTTGAAAAATAGAACACTGAAAAACTAGCCACAGAAGAGATGGAGATTGAAGACAGGCCTACAAATCAACAAGAGGAGGAAACTTTGTCCTCATAAAAGAATGTACAACAATAAATGGGAGTCTCTTCTCCCCTACCTGACACACCTGTTATAATTCCTTTGTTTGTCTCTCTTATTAATATTCCCTCTTATGAATCTCCCTCTCCTTCCAAAATAATTTTTAAAAACCCTCAAAATACTTTTGAAGATGTTCTTCATTTTTTAGGGTCTATTCCTAGTTTGTCCTCCTCATCTTTTAATATTAGAGATACATCTATGTTTTATCACTTTGTAAAAGGTGCAGTTTTTACTAACACTCCACCTATTGTTTCCACTACCAATGCAAGTGTAGCTCTGGTGATGCTAATAATGGGGATAGACCCTATGTGAGTACTTATGTGCTTCCACCATGGTTTTTTACTTATACACCAAAAGGGAAGAAACAATCCATCTCCCTAGATGACTTTGATTTTAATAAACTAGTGCATGTAAAAGCCAAGACCCCAAAGAAGCCAAAGATTCTTTCAAAAATACTTGGGGACAAGAGACAAACATTTCTAGAGATTGCAAGACCTCCATAGGATGTAACCATGGAAAATTTTGATATAAATGATTACTCTATCTCTACAGTTGAGTTAGGCAAGATAACTCATGAAAGTGCCAAGAATGATATGCAGTCAACCATGGACATCTTGGTTCAAAAATTTGATAGGGAGAAAGAAATGAAAGTTCACTACAAAGCAATGGTGGAAGAGTTGACTACAGTGGTAAGTAAAATCACTTTAAGTTCATAAGCAATAACTCTTGAGGCCATTTCTATAGAAGACCCCATCATTCAAAAAGCAACAAAGACTCATGTCAAAGGAAAAGTACTTGAAGAGTACTTGGACAGGATTTGTGCACAAAGAATTTTTCTACTTACGGAGCTATCTAAGAAGATAGATAAAATGAAGAAAATAAGAGAAAAACTTGATGATCTCATTGATGTTGTTTCTCAAGATATTGAAAGCATAGAAAAGAATCATGATAAATAGGTGAAGACGAGAAAACTGAAGATAAGCACTCTAATATCAAATGGCATCATTCCTAATAAGGATACTTATACTATAACTGAGGCATTGACATATAGGATCCGTGTGCTTAAAGATTTGATCAATGACCTTGAATATGCAAGGGAACTTAGTGAACAAAGTGATGTCAGTCTTTTGCATAAATTGGAGAAGCTACCTTGCAAGCTTACATCACAAGATAACCAATTTCTCTCAACAAAAGAAATGATTCAAGAATTTGAAGATATGTCCCAGAAAGAATTTGAAGATAAAACATTTTCTATAGCCTCTGTGGACAATATTTTGGATAATCAGTTGGCTCTAGATAACTTAAAAACTAAGTTAACTAGTCATGCAAAATTAGTCACCACAGTAAGAGATGCCATAATTAGAGCCAAGATGATTTTCAGGAACACTATCAGTCCAGATAGTATCGGGATGTAAGCAACTTTCACTATGTATGATGGACACATGAAGAAAGATGGTGATATGAATTGAAGCAATATCTTTTTCCCTTAGTTTATTTTCTATTTTTTAGATGTACTTTTGAAATAACTTTGGACATTTTTACATGTACTTTTTTCATATGTAATTACATGTAAAAAATAGGAAGTCCCAAGTCAATAAGGACTCCTATTTTTGAATAGGTCAAAGTAGTCAGGTTTTTCCTAAATTTTTTCAAGGCCTCTCCCTATAAATAAAGAGGGCCTCTTTTGTAAATGGATCTTTTTTATTTATGGAAGCAAAACTCTACTGAATTGAAGAGCATTTTGAGACCTTGAGTTCAAATTATAAATCAAATTTTATCAAGTAAATAGGAAAGCAAGGGATATTTCAAACTTTGTGTTGAAATAACTTGTGTTGTATTGGAAATTGTTCTTATATCTTTTTTCCCAATATGATCTTATCTATTTGATTAAATAGTAGTGTGAGTGAAATTAATCTAGGAGATGCTCTAAAGTTAATTATGGAGACTTTATGCTACAACAATTATCTTTAGTTTTTGATTTAGTGTTTTAAAGTAAAGGATGTTAGAAAGGCTTTGAACTACTATTATATTTTGTGATCATTTATTTTGTTGTAGTTTTTTATGAAGACTTTGGGCTACACCTCATTCTATTGTGTTCTAAGTTATAAATCAGCAAAAGAAGCAATGATAGACTTTGTGCTCTCATAGATTTTTTAATTTTTTTTTAGTTAGTATCAAGAAAGTGTTCTTTTATTTTGTAAACATCATTTCTGAAAAAAGAGAAATGGATGATATGGTCTCACCCCTGAATTAGCATTTATTTTAAAGTAGTTTGTGATAGTTTATAGGGAACCTCCCCTTGTTGAGAGGAGAGATTTATCTCATTACACTGTGGTTGATATAGCCATTTTGCCTTCAGTTAGTTTAAAACAAAACATTCAACAAATAGGGTACATGACCATTATACACAAGTTAAAAATATTATCAATTAATAATCCAATATTCTTATCTTTTATAGAACAAAAGTGTGTCTATTATATACAAAATAAGAATATTATCAATTAAGAAGATAATACTATTATCTTCCATTCTATAGAAGGTATTAATATTGGTTTATTAATTCATAATATTATTATCTTGTGTATAATGGTCCCCACCCATTTTATATAAGATAAGAATATTAGATTTTTAATTGACAATATTTTTATATTATGTAGAATAGACACACTTAATTGATAATAATTCTTACCTTGTGTAGAATGGATATTTTTCCATTCTATACAAGATAGAAATATTTTCAATTAATAATCTAATATTCTTATCTTCTGTAGAATGGGCATGTGTTCAATCTAGACAAGATAAGAATTTTATCAATTAAGAAGCTAATATTCTTATCTTCCATAGAATGAGCATATATTCATTCTATACAAGATAAGAATATTATCAATTAATAATATAATATTTTGATCTTTTATGGAATGGACATGTACCTATTATACACAAAATAAGAATATTATCAATTAAAAATTCAATATTATTATCTTGTGTAGAATAGGCATGCACCCATTATACATAAGATAGAAATATTCTCAATTAAGAATCTAATATTCTTATCTTATATATAATGGTCACATGTTAATTCTACATAAAATAAAAATATTATAAATTAAGAAGCTAATATTCTTATCTTGTGTAAAATTGGTATGTGCTCATTCTACATAATATAAAAATATTACCATTTAAGAATCTAATATTCATATCTTCTATAGAATGGGCATGTGCCTATTCTACACAAGATAATAATATTGTTAATTAAGAAGTCAATATTATTATATTTTATATAATTACATGTGCCTATTCTACACAAGATAAGAATATAAGCCTCTCTTGATCGTGTGGCCATTCAAAATACCCGTCAATTCATATTTTTATATTTATGTCTATTTTAAACAAGATAGAAATATGAGCAATAGAAGATAATATTATTATCTTGTGTAAAATATGAATTCATCCATTCTTATAGATTTTATAGATGATAATAGTCTAATATTATAGGAATAATTATTAAAAAAATTGATCAATTTATTATTAATTTTATTTTTGTATGATAATACAAATTTTTGAAAGAGAAGATGGGGATAACTTAAACGTAAAATATAAAGAGAGAGATAACACAAAGTAATAAATTTCAATTATAAGTTTGATTTCATAAGTGCAAAAAAGGAATAATTATAAAATTAAAATCATTTTATTATAATTGTTTTTCCACAAAAAATAGTTTTAAATAGACACAAAAATAAAAAGCTGAAAGAAATATAAAATTCAATAAACAAAGTATGTCACTAATCATTTGAGATTTGACTAAAACATAAATCAATAATATCACAAGTCATATATTACACATAATGCCATTATAATTATTTTAAAATTTTGTACGTTTCATGTTTTAGAGGGGGGAGAAGTTTGTATGTATAAAAAGAAACAAATTTTGTTAATTATTTTTCTAGGAAATTACATTTTCAGATAAATAAAATTCAAGGTTGGAAATTAAAGATAAAACTCAAGAAAATATCTACACAGAGATTACATATTTCATTGAAACTAGCTTATCACATACATGTATTTATCATTTCCATTATTTCACTATGAAAAACATCAATAATATTTCTATAAAGGTTTCAATCAATTTTAATTCTAAAAGAATAAATCAATTTGTTACAATTGTTTGAAATAAAGAATTAAAATGATTTTTTTTGTCATTGTTGTTGATATTGTAAGTAAATAAGTATGAAAAATATATAAAGAAAGAATATAAAATCTGAATATAGATTTATTATACCAGTTTAGACTTCAATGCTAGTATTTCTTTTTCTTTGCTACTAGATTTGTATTTCATTTGAAAAATATCTAAAATTTTTGTGTGATATTATAGGTAAGCACTATTAATAAGCCTATTTCGTCTTCCCTAAAACTAAATTTATCTTTCGTGTGAACACCCTTGATAAGTTCATTATGGTATTGATATCCACAACATATCACTTGAGTTACTTCCCTAAAACTAAATCTTGTTATTGTGTTAACACTATGCTCTCATTCCACATTGTAGATTAGTCAACCTTTGAATGGCATGATGTGACATTATTGGTCTTTGTCACTTGCTCCAAAATAAATGAAGGAAATAAATTTGAATCATTCAATACTAAAAAAAAATTAATGTATTTGACTATCAATAAATACCACCTAAAATATAAGCATAACATTTTCAAATTTTGAAAAATACCTACTACATTAATTAGTGTGCCTTATCTAAAATTTAAAAAATCCCTACTACAAATGTATGAAATTTAAAAACCCCATATAGAACCTACCTAACAATTAATAAATTCTACCAAACTGACAAACAACACATTTTTTTAATTTTTTTAAATATCATCTTTTTACATGATGTTAAGTTTCATGTCTATGTAATAGATAAGACCTATGCTAAGTTATATGTTATTTTATTTTTTTTGAGTTGTGTTATCGAACATTTAGAAATTACATCAAATCTATATGAAATGTCTACAAAGTACATCAAATCTAGTGGAGTGCTGTCTTAATCAAAGACATGTCATTATCAAAACTTAGAAAATTAAAAATGTACTAATAATAAATTAATTAATTTTATCATAACTCAAAATAATAATATTTAAAATACTTATATTTCATAATATTGAAATAATTTTTTTTATAATATAAATATGTCATATTTTCACTCTGACCTTTAAATTACTTTGGCAATTAAATATGAATAAAATTAATAATTTTTTATGATTAAATACAAAGAAAATTGCCACTTTTTTGTGTTGTAATTAAATAGCAATCCATTTGTTCTTATTAACATACTAATATCTAAAATATTAATGAAAATTAAACTTAATTTATAAACAATCATGAAAATAAAACCTACATTTACATAGTATTCAAAATAATTTATATGCCATCATTAAAATATTAGAAGGTATATTAATAAAATTTGAACCATTAAAAAATGGATAGGCATCAACTCCCATCATCTATGAAAGTTATGAATAATGTGGGCTTGTTTTTTCTTGAATAATGTCATAGAAGTGTTGATATCAAATGAATTGCCACTACCTTGATTATGGGATCAAGGTTAAGATTTGACAAGAACTTTTTTCCTTTCTATATTAAAATATTTGAAACAATTATATATTTTGATTTATATTGTTAAAAGTAATATGGAAATAGATTTGGGCATGGTTAGTAGACCAATCAATATTAGCTAAGTGACACATGAATCAATTGAAGTCTAGATATTTTTGTTTATTAGATTTTTTTGGGTAAAAAATCATTGTGATCTCAAATGAATCTTCCATGTCAATGTTTTTATCATTTGATTTTATAAAGCATGCCAAATTATATTTTAATATAAGTAAATGTCAATTATAATAATAGGAATACTATAAACAATAGAGGCCAATATTATTATCTTGTGTAGAATGGACACATGTCCATTTTACACAAATTAAAAATTCAGGGCTTTGATTCTCATATTATTCCTTTCTTGATAAGAATATAGGTCTTTGATAGGAATAATATGAACAACAATGACCTATATTATTATATTGTGTAGAATGGGCATGTGCCTATTCTACACAAGATAAGAATATAGGCCTATGTTGCTCATATTATCAATAAAGAGACTTATATTATAAATAATGCCCTCTTAATTGATAATATGATAAATATAAACCTATATTTTTATCTTGTGTAGAATGGGCACTTGACTATTCTACACAATAATAATAATGGCCTATCAATTGATAATATTCCTACCTTTTTAAAATTGGATAGTTGCCCATTTTAAATAATATAGGAATAATATGAGCAATAGATTCCAATATTTTTATCTTATGTAGAATAGGCACATGTCCATTCTAAACAAGCTAAGGATAATATGAGTAATAGAGGCTTATATTTATATCTTTTGTAGAATGGGAACATGCATATTCTAGACAAGATAGAAATATTGTCTTATTAATTGATATTATTAACAATAAAGGCCTATATTCTCATAGACTTGTGTAGAACGGGCACATGCCCATCTCGGACAAGATAATAATATTATGAGAAATATAGGCTTTTAACATGAAATAAATATAATCAATTATGAATCCAATATTCTTATCTTGTGTATAATGGTTATGTGCCTATTTTACACAAGATAAGAATACATGCATTTGTTGCTCATATTATTATTATCTCATTTAGGATGAGAAAAAAAGGCCTCTGTTTTTATCTTATGTATAATATTATCAATTAAGAAGCTAATATTCTTATATTATGTAGAATGGGTATATGCTCATTATACACAAGATAAGAATATAGGAATTTGTTGCTCATTATAAACGAGATATGAATAATATGAGTAACAAAGGCATGTATTCTTGTCTTGTGTAGAATAGGCACATGCTCATTATACAAAATATAATAATATTGGCTTATTAACTGATAATATGAGTAATAGAGATATGTAGCATTATCTTATGTAGACAAGATAAGAATGTTGGCTTCTTAATTGATAATATTCATATATTGTTTAGAATAGGCAGTTGTCTATTATAAAAAAGATAAGAATTTTGGCCTATGTTGCTCATGTTATTCATATATTATGTAGAATGGGCATGTTCTCATTCTAAAAAATATAATAATATTATCAATAAAGACCAATATAGATGTTTAATTTCTACTATCAACCCTATGAGAAATCACGTGAAACATTTCATTCAAATTTATGAATTGGTGACTAATTTATCTAAATATTATGTTTTTGTATGGTTTAAAAAAATGATTTCAACATATATTTAATCTTTGACAATAATATTCCAATTGACAAACTGTGACTAATTATTTATAATAGGAAATAATGGTTCTTGTGGGCATTACCCCCTACTGAGATATTTCATTTATTAAAGGTGCATTCGACTAAGAGAAAAGAGATGAGGAGTAGTTTTTAGAGATCTACTATTCATTTAACTATCACAATGACCTTTGGTTATTTCATTCACTATCAGGGGAACATCATGCAGTTAAGATAGTGTTGAACATGAAATGCATTTCAGAAAATGTATTAAGTGTTCAAGTGGATAAAATAAACAAAAATGAGTGCTCATGTCAAATTATTAAAATGGATTTGTAGGTTACATTATATATAAAAGGTGGCATGGTTCATTCAAAAAAAATCAAAAATATTCTTGTTATTCTTACAATTGGAAATTATAGTCGTATATAGATGTAAACACCAATGGAATCAAAAACAGTTAAAGTATTTATAATGGAATTAAAATAGCATTCAAAAAGACTTTATCAATGTGCATGCACTTCATTTATCACTGACCACTTGAATATGGATAAAGAATTAGAAAAAAAAAATCATTAAAAAAATTACATATATGAGGAGGTAAGTATTGTTCAAGCTATAAAAATATACTTCAGTATCACTTTTCTAAGAGCTAAGGGAATCTATAAGGGAGAAAATTATATTAAAGAAGTTGAAAAAGAATTTAAGATAATTGAATCTTTAACATCTCAAGCAATTCATATTTTCCTATTTAATGAAAAATAAATTAAGATTAGAGTTTAGTGTTTCCACCAAGTTCCTTCTATAAACTCAGACTAATCCCATGATTTAGCAAGTGTTGATATATTATTTATCTCTGTGTTGTGTAATCATATGCCTCTTTAGTAGGATGCAATACCAATCCCATGATTTAGCCAGTGTTGATATATTGGTTAGCTTTATGTTGTGTAATCATGTGCCTCTTCGGTAGGATGAAATATTGCTTCACTTTAAAAAATCAACTAGTGATATCTTGTAAATTGAATTCAAACATGAATTTTAGGATTTTGGCACTCACTTCTACATTAGTGATTAATAGAATACCATCGCAACTAAGTAAAGTATCCTAACCAACCATGAGTTTACTTTTGTTCATGACATAATAAAATAAAGGTTTTCTCATATTATTTATTCCAAATCCACAACAAAGTAGATAATCAATGTCTTCAAACAATAAAATATGGCTAACAATAATCTGGTTCACATAAAATTTATTGACCAGTTATACAAATCTAATGCGATGTGGATCATGGAAGGAAAACTATAATGCCCTAGTTTTTTCCATGATAAGGTTGATAACTATAAGGAATTTGAAATATTTAGTTTGTTTCAACAAAGGATAAACAAATAAAAATAAAATATTCATTTAATTACTATATAATTTCTGATTATTTTAAAAAAATTATATGTTCATAGATAAGCCTTTGAAAAAGATATTTTCAATATTTTTGATAAATAAAAAATGGACAACTTTAATGAGAAGTTGTCATTTTTCCATCTTCAGATGAAATCTAGGAAAAATGGGTTCTATTTTTTTATTTTTACATAAATGGTGGGCTACCTTGTTACCCTAAGAAAGACAATGACTAGTATTTAAAGGTAAATTAATTATATGGCATTATAACATGCTTATTTAAATGCATAAGGGGTATGTCTACAGATGAATTATTTTTACTTGTAAATAGAGTTGTAAGAGGAAAATTTTAACTATGACCAACTCTTGAACTTGGTGTGAAGTCAAAAACTTTAAATTTCTATTTCAAAAGAGTGAATAGAGTATCAAGGGTGAAAATTATGGTCTATTTGAAATCAAGAGTTCTTAAAGAAGTAGTTATGATGGTATATGTTGCATCAAATATTATATAAAATTCTAACATGCATGCAACTAACTTTGTTCAACTCTATGAATAATTTGGAGATGAAAATAGGAAAAACAAAATAAAAACTATTAAACATGGCAAGGGAGTCTGAGAAATATAGAAGATGATACAACAATATTAAAGGATTCTATCGACCTCTTGAAATTTTTTGTATCATCAGATACTAAAAATTTTCAACCAAGGGATAAAAATACTTATGAGTTCACATGCCAATGTGACTTTCCTTTTTGTTAGGCATAATTTTGGTAGCACTAAAAACCATATTTTCCTCTTAGTCCAGATATAGTTATTTTTACTTTTTCAAATGTTGTGACTAATATCTCACAAA
The DNA here is from genome assembly GCA_037957365.1 of Torreya grandis. NCBI lineage: Eukaryota > Viridiplantae > Streptophyta > Pinopsida > Cupressales > Taxaceae > Torreya > Torreya grandis. The sequence continues at coordinate 785,312 of JARHVA010003792.1, forward strand.
CCAATATTATAGATCTACTCTCTTGCATTGGATCTAGTTGAATGAATTATTTGTGGATATTTCTTATTATAATGTTTAAAGCTTATTTGTTTCATAATTTTGTACACATCTACATAGAAAAGGCTAATGACAAGAATGAAATCATTTCTAAAGGATGCTACAAGATTTTGAATGAGGAAGGTTGGTTCGAAGGATTGTTAGTGATTTTTAGTATTTATGGTGTCCATAATTAAAAATGCAAGTTCAATGAAGAAGTGGAAATAAAAATTTATTGGTCACATATAAATCCCTTAGATATTGTAAGGCCAACTAATATTGGAATTGTTTTATTAGAACATCCATTTTAATAGGAGAGATCTATAAATTTTTGGCAACACATGATCACAAAATGTATCACAAACTCATCCCATATTTTAATATTTTTGGAGGCATAAATTTAATAAAATTAGCCAAAATTTTAAATATGACTTCACTGATATGTAATGTATGAAATCTAAAATAGGATATGGTGCTTAAACATTACTACAAATATCTCACTACACCTTTGAGAAAGTACATTATTTGATAATATTGTAAAATGTGTGTACATAATTATTTTCATAGTTAAATTCAAGACTGTTTATGACATATTCTAAAATAAATTATCTACATTGATTTATTTCTAAGAATGGGCAGCCACCTTTTACTAGATATTATATTTCTTTGTGCAATTGAGAATGGGTAGCTGCCCATTCTAAATAATTTTGAATTACCATTATAAACATGTATGTTTCATGGTATAATTTATGAATCCATTACAAATAATGATGAATTTAGATGAGGAATTAAATTATGAAGTAAATCAATGCATAACATCAACTTAGGTGGAGATAATTTTCTTCATTGAATAGTAATTCACATAACTAAACAACCATATGACACATATAACCAACAAGATGAACTTTATTATAACATGTAACTGGTTGTGGTAAACATATAAAATACATCAAAGTATGCACCATCAATTGTCACAGTTATCTTTTAAATAGGTATCAAATAATACTTATCAATTATTGAAAACTTCATTATTTCTCATTATTGGTTTGAATCTTTTTGTCAAGCATTATATAATTATTATTTTAAATTATTATGTGTATATTTTATTAGAGATGATGTATAATTTTTGTAAATTTTTAAGAATGCAAGTAAAACATTAACTGACATATTATTATTATATTCAAAATAAATCTTATGTACAATTGAATCTCATTATTATTATTTTCTGCATTGTCTCTAAAAACACATTTACTTATTCTCGCTTTATAAGGATTTTTAATTCAAAAAAAATCTTTCAAAAACAACAACACAATCTAATTTAACAATGAGCACATAAAACTAAGACTATATTCAAACTAGTTTTTAACAATTATATCTGCATAGTTTCAAATTATATTTTGGTCTACATTTAATACAGATGTCAATGTATAAATAATTGTAATGAAACTAATGTTAATAGTTAAAGTGGAGGCATTTCATTTTATTTTTTTTGGGTATTAGCATTGCGATGAAAATGGCAAAATATTTATTAAGAATTTGGATATAATTTGGAATAAAACTGGAATTTGTTTTAATTTTTCAAGTACTATTATAGTCAACCCACTAAATAAAAGTGTACCTAAAGAAGTTTTTATCCTTTCAATAAAGGTGTTGTTTGAAAAAGTATCTATAAATGAAAAATGGCTTATGGCGATGTTGTTTACAAAACTACCTTAATAGGGATCAATATGATGTAAGAAATTTTTTGAAAGAATATAATTTATCTATAACGAATGTTGAACAAAGTAATAATTGAAATTTAATTTACACTACTTATATTAAATCAATTTTTTGAGAATTTTTAAAAATGCATTACTATATAATACTTGAATTATTATAGAGCATTTTTTAAATTGCATTACTATCTAACATTTTTAACAGCTAGATGTTTTCATTCAAAAATATTTGAATTCTCAATGCACATGTCAATAATGAGATTTATATTGCCCCAATTTGTAAATTTCCTATCTACTTCATTAAATATATAGATATCTCATGAGGAAATAATGCTCTAACTTGTTATCAATCATAAATTATGGGTACTCTATTATAGTTGGAAATAATTTAAGTTTTGTAATATATATATATATATATATATATATATATATATATATATATATATATATATATATATATTACAAAACTTAAATTATTTCCAACTATAATAGAGTACCCATAATTTATGATTGATAACAAGTTAGAGCATTATTTCCTCATGAGATATCTATATAAACTATGTATATATGGAAAGAAAGTTCTTGATTGGTATACAATCATAAACTATGTATACTCTGTTATAGTTGGAAATCATTAAGTTTTATTATGTATTGACAATAATCAATGAATGAACAAAACAAACTAAGGATAGAATGAATACTCATTGTAAGGTGAGTCATTAGCTCTAGCATTTCTAGGTTATGGTCAAATCAATAAGCTTAAGGAGGAATTATACAACTAATAATGTTTCTTTCTTTATATTCATATATGTATCAACAATTATTACAAATATTCAACTAAGGAGAAAGGTGTAGATATTGATGTTTGTGAAATTATTGTGATGTACAATCTCATTTGTCTTCTTTTCATGATCTATATCTATTCTCTATGTAATTGTAATGCCTAATATGTATCTTTATGTAATTAAACTTTTTTAGATGTGGTTTTTTGGTACTTTTTTAGCAATTTTTTAATGGTTTTAAGTTTTTACATTTTTTTAAATTAATCATGATTTTTTGAAAATCACTTATACTATTGAAATTTTGATTTTTTTCCCCAAACATTTTTTCTACCATGAATTTCTCATAAACAACTTAATCCTTAAATTTCATTCTTAGTGTTTAATATAAAAACATCACAATGATGGCATTGAGAACTTAATTTTAATCAACTACTACTCACCTTATTGAAAAATAAATCTTTATAGTTCATTCCTAGTATTTAAAAAAAAATCTCAATGGTGACAAGAACTTAATTTTAATAAACTATTACTTACCTTATTGAAAAAAAAATATTTTATTGGTTGACTATTTTATATATCATTCCACTTCAAAGGAAATTATTTATATTGAGAGTATAAAGACTATTATTCAGAGTTCTATAGATTAATGAATTTAGATTCCCAACCACACATATAGATTTTTCATATTCATGTCACCAATACTTCATTTTTGTGTTTATCCCTAACTAGTTGAATATTGCAAGGAAACATTTAGATATTGGTTTGTGGTTTACTTACTTATACTCAAGAATACAATATTATTTCACTCAACAATTTCAATGGCTACGAAATGTTGAATTTGTTTTTACTTGGGGGATATCACAATGCCAAATTAACAACAAAAGTCTTAGATCAAAGAAATAAAATATTGTGCCAATATACATTAAAAACATGTGAAAAGTTCTATAAAAGTACACTTGCTTGTATAGAACAAAAAATATATTATTCATAGACAAGAAAACATGCTTTGTTCATGACCAAAAATAAGCCCTTATCTTTGGATTGCCTCCTAGCTGAAAATTTTATGGCACACTGCATTATATTAGAAAAATATTCACATACTTATGTATGTGGCTAGATCATGTGGGGTTGCACCCAAATATACAATACTATTTATAAACATACAAAATAATAATTAGTGACTTTGATTGAGTTATCTTTATATTACTACAATATATTTGTTACAACAAGATATATAAACAAGGGCAATTTGTTCAAATTTTATAGTCAGATGGAATTATTTTTATGCACAAAATTAATTACTTTTAAAATATTTCTCTTGCATATTAAAATAGAAGTTGATTAATTTTATAGTCAATTGGAATTATTCTTGTATATATAAACAAAGGTAATTGTTTTTGTACATATAAACAAAGACAAATTGGTTTAATTTTATAATCAATGAAAATTATGTTTATGTAAATATATGATAATTTATAAAAGATTGCTCTTGAATAGTTAGATGGAAGTTGATTATTTTTACACTAGTTGTCACAAGGATTTATTTATTTTAACATTAGAGTATGACTATTTTTAATAATTTTGTCATTCTTAAATTCCAAGTTATTTTATTCTAAGTTACTTTTATTAGTTTTGTACATTTCAACTCAGTCAATAGAAATTGATTTTAAATATTCTCATTCTCTTTACTGATATAAATCATAAATTCATTCTAGCATTTACATTTACAAATCATAAATCTATTATAAATATTAATATGTGAATAGAAATTAGTTTTAAATAAATCCATTGCCCTTATCAATACAAATCATAAATCATAGATTAAAAGTTTAATCTTCTATTAAAAAAATTATTTAAAAATAATCAAAACTCAGCATAAACACATGATCATGAAACTTTTTAAATGTGTCATTCTTAATTTAGTTACTTCAAAACCATGGAATGTGTAGGAATAATGTGAAATAATAAATGAACCTAGGAATCGATGATATGTGGGTGAGTTGGTAAAGTTATTTGGTTGTTTCGAGCACCACCCAGGCTCAAATCTCAATTTGGTATTGGAGGCTAGACGTGGCCAACCATTAATTATTCATGGGCCAGTTGTGGTTGATCATTGGTATTCTTGGGCTACTAGTTGCTAATCATTGGTATTCTTGGGTCAGTTGTAGCCGATCATTGGTATTCTTTGGTTGATTTTGGCCATTGATGGTACTCTAAATATAGTTGTGGTCATTCCTTGGTATTCTCTTAGGGATCTAGGCCCCTGATTATGTCCTAGACTAGTTGGATCTCTGATCAAAAGTGAATGGCATAATGACCCCTCAACCCTGAGCACCAATCTTAAAAAAACACACTTAGGAAAGGAAAAATGCACTTAGGATAGGAAAAATGCTTAGGAAACATTAATGTACATAGATAAGTTGGTGAGGGAAATCAATAATAACTAATATTTGGATTGTATCTATACAAGGCGGTTTTGGATAATTAGGGATCAGTCTAGTTGATATACATGTCAAAGAAGAGATAAAGAGTTATATAGAAAGATATATAATATATATAGTTATTCCAATAAGGAAATAATTAGTAAGGATAGGGGGTCCAATAATTCTATAAATATACCCCCTAAGATTTCAATTGTGATAAGAAATATTTTCCACACATTTGTATATGCAAATTTAAATCTCATAATTGAGGAAGAAATCAAGGGTTTTAGAGACCCCCTTATTGATGCCTCTATGTGTATCATAGGTGCTATTAGTGTTTAAAGAACACTTCTCATTTTTGAATTCTAAGAATTGTGAGCATGAGTAGTAGGTTTTAGTAATTTAGTTACCTATGGTGAAATAAAGGCAGAGCAAACTAAACTATTCCACAAAATTATATTGATTGTTGGTTGGGAGCCACCATGGTCCTTAATCTAAGTGAAATGCAAGATATATTATGCTATTATCAGTGAATTATGATCAAATTTATACACTAAAGACAAATGAATATCTATAGTGGAGCTTAAACTAGAGTGATTAGGTCAAAAAGGAAGCAAAAGGAAGGGTAGGTTAGAAGAAAGTATGTGATTACTTATCTTTGCCTTAAACATCATGACAAGGTTTTGCTTTCAACTGAACATGCATTTAACCAATATATAATGTGAAGTAGTAGATGCTCAAATCCCACCATACACTAGGCAAATATCTAAAGAAAACATAAAGAATACAGCTATGAACTAACTTTGCCTTAAAGGTTTACTGTCACATTCAAATAGTATTTTCACATCCTAATGCAAAGTAAATAAAATGAAATAAAGTTTAATAACATTCAACTAATATAGCATCAGCACAAATTAGCATCCCTGTATCAAATATGCACATTAAAAATTCTTAGAAAACCATTCAAATTCAAGGCTTAGAACAAACAATTGAGAGAAAAACCATGTAATAATTGATACAAACAAATTTGGACAAACTTTTTAGTATTCCTTGCTTATATTAATTGCTCAAAATTACATAAGTTTTATCTCAAAACTCTCTCCCTCTACAAAATGGCAATACTACCTTTTATAGGAGACTCAGGTAGTATATCGGTCAATCATAATATTACACATGTACAAAGATAAGGATAGTTGTCCTTCTTCACAATTCTAGAATATATTTCTATTTCCAAAATGGACTGACCTATAGGCAAATATGCTAACAAAATAGCATATACCTTTACAAAAGAATATTCTACATTCAAATATTAAAATGTTTTACATAGAATGGAATATCATCAATTATTTGGTGGGCCTTGGGTTGAAGGGCTCCCTTACTTCTCTTGAAGAATCTCCATGACCCTTTGATGTTGCTCACTGACTAGATCCAAATCAACATTTGGTTTTAAGATAAAATCATCTTCTCTATCAACCAAGTCATTTAAATCCCTATAATTTCTTGCCATGGCCTCCTTGATGCTCTTGGATTTAGCAATCTTTTCCTCAGTAGTAAAGATCATGCCCATGACTCAATTGTTGTCACCTCTAAATTAGCCTTGACTCTTGTTCTTCACTTCTTGCATCACTAGAGTGGCTCTGTACTTATACTCATCATCATCAATGATTCCTATGGAGCTAGATTTTATAGGGATAACTAGCATGGTGCCAAGAAGTTGATCAATTCTACTTATTAGTTCTTCATAATCTTTCAAGAGCCTTTCCAAGTGCCTTAACCATGCACTTAGATCTTGGATCTTATCAACAATTATTCCCATAATTAAGTTCAGATGGCCCAAACTAATGGTTTTGAACCTAAGAATCTAACCCTTAATCAGTATGTTGATAAGCTCCATTATTTTATCCCTTGAACTTTTCCATTGGGATATCAATCCTTTGGCTTTGTACCTTGCTAGGTCAATGCACTTTGCTTCAACTTTATTGACTTTAAGGTTTTAAACATGTCATAAAAATATGTTAGTGAACTTTATTGACTTTAAGGTTTTAAACATGCCATTGAACTTCTCCATTCTCAGTTTACTTTCTTCTGCCATTGCTTCTCCCACTCAAATAGAAATCCTTGCAAAAACCCTTGTGAGCAACCTATAATCAATACACACTATACAGATCTGAACCACCTATTAGTGAACCTGAGCTCTGATACCACTTGTTGGATACCAAGCTCTAAACCTATAACCAAGGCTCTGATACCACTTGTTGGGGATCAACCAACAATTTGATTACACTTATGAAAGCAATAAACTGCAGAATTAAATCAGATAGATAAGTAACTAGAATGATAAATAACAAGAACAAGAGATACAAGAAACCACCCTGAAAACTTGTATTAAACTCTTTACAGAAAGAATACAATTGAAGAAACTCTTTCTTCCACAACTCTCACAGATGTACAGATCTCTCTCTAGATCTCTATCCCTCAAGAGCTCTCTCTCTCAAGTACAATCAACTCCAACAACCTGGATTGATTCACCTATACAATTCTGTACTGTTCTTTCAACATTCACATACATTACAATAAGCTAAGAAGATCTAATTCTACATATAGAATTAGGAGACTTGAGCATGCACTTACAACCAACAGTTAAGCCTCTTGAACAAGGGCTCTAAAAATAGTCTTACTAATAATAGAGATGCGGACTTAAGACTGTGACTTAAACTCATCATGCAAACACTCAATTTTGTCCTCAAAAATAGCTTTCTGGAATCACAGGTAATCGACGTCGGTTCCTACCTGCTTGCCTGTGGCCGACGTCGGTCGATCCCTGCCGACGCTGGCATCTCTTGAACTGCACCTGACCAACGTCGATCGCTCCTGACCGACGTCGGTGACTGTGTAACTGCTGCAACTCTACAATCTACTCTTTGGTGAAGCTTTTAGGCTCCATACCTTAACAATCTCCCACTTGGAGATAAACAGCTGTACTAGTACCTGTACAACAACATCTTCTAGCTCCTCCATCTTCAACTCAATCATGAAGACCAACAAAAGTTGAATGAAGATTCAACTTCTCCTTTGTAACCGGCTTGGTTAACATATTAGCATGATTCTTATCTATATGGATCTTCTCCAGATTCAACTCACCATCCTCTAATACATGTCTTATGAAGTGGTACCTAAGTTATATGTGCTTTGTTCTTGAATGAAAGGCTGAATTCTTAGCCAAATGAATTGCACTCTGACTGTCAATATACAATCTGCAACTCTCTCGCTCCTTTCCAAGCTCTTCCATGAACCGTGTCATCTATATCATCTCTTTGCTAGCCTCTGTGACTGCAATATACTCTACTTCTGTAGTTGACAAGGCAACAACCTTCTGCAATTTTGATATCCAGCTAACCACCGTTCCACCAACAGTGAAAACATATCCTGTGGTGCTCCTCCTGCCATCCAAATCACCTGCCATATCTGAATCTACATAACCATGTATAGAAGTATCTGAACCTCCATAGCACAAATGCCTACTGTTGGTTCCTCTCATATATCTAAGGATCCACTAAACTGATTTCCAATGTTCCTTTCCTAGATTGGCCATATACTTACAACTCCCACTGCTTGGGCAATATTTGGTCTAGTACACACCATTGCATACATCAAACTCCCTACTTTGGAAGAATATGGAACTCTACTCATGTACTCTACCTCATCATGTGAATTAGGACATTGTTCTTTACTCAACTTAAAATGTCTAGCCAAAGGTGTGCTTACCGGTTTTGCATCCTGCATATTAAACCATTTCAACACCTTGTTCACATAATCCTCTTGAGACAAAATCAACCTGTGATTTTTTCTGTCTCTCTTAATGCTCATGCCAAAGATTTTCTTTGCTACTCCCAAATCCTTCATGGCAAATGTTTGAGCTAATTTCACCTTAAGCTCAGAGATATCCTGCATGTGTGATCCTACAACCAGCATATCATCTACATACAACAACAGAATAATATATCTACCATTATCCAATCTCTTAAAATACACACAATGGTCAGATTGACACCTACTGTAGCCATGCTCAATCATAAACCTGTCAAATTTCAAATACCATTGTCTAGGAGCTTGCTTGAGGCCATACAAGCTTTTCTTCAATCTGCACACTAACTTCTCATTACCTTTGACCTCAAATCCTTTCGGTTGTTCCATATAAATTTCCTTATCCAAATCTCCATGAAGAAACGATGTCTTAACATCAAGCTGCTCAAGATGCAAATCCTCAATAGCAACTAAAGACAGTACAATCCGTATAGAAGTCATTTTAACAATAGGAGAAAAAATCTCACCAAAATCAATACCTGGCTTTTGTGCAAATCCTTTCACTACCAACCTGGCCTTATATCTCATCTATCCATTCTCACCTTCTTTTAACCTGTAGGTCCATCTGTTCTTCAGTGTCCTTGTACCTGCTGGCAACTCAACCAAATCCCATGTTTGGTTCTCTCTTAAGGACTCCATCTCCTCAACCATGCCATGCTCCCACTGACTCTTGGACTCCACCTGTATTGCTTCTTGAAAACTCTCTAGTTCTCCACCATCAGTAAGCAATAAATAGAATAATGAAGGGGAATATTGAATTAGAGGCTTACTTACCCTTTCTGACCTCCTGATGGGTGTCTGAGACTCGTTCACAACACGTTGTCCACCCAAATTCTCTGACAGTGACCGACCTCGATCACTTCCAAGCCTGTTACTGGCCAACATCGATTCTGCCTGACCGACGTCGGTGCCTGTCCTACCGACGTCGATCACTGTATGACCGACATCGGTTCCTGTCCTGCCAATGTCGGTCTCTGTGTTTTTCTGCAAGTGATTATTTTTTTTCTGTGAGCTCATTTTGGACCGTCACCTCGTCTAATTCTCCATTGCTCTGCCTAGATTGATTCAGCTTCTTCAGCTGATCACCATACATCACTTTTTCATTGAAAACAACATCACAGCTCCTAATTATCTTATTAGTTCCTAGATTCCAAAACCTGAAACTGAAATCATCTGAGCCATAGCCAATAAATGTGCACCTCATAGACTTAGCATCCAGCTTCTTTCTATTTTCCTTATCAATGTGCACAAAGGCTTCACAACCAAAAACTTTGAGAAAAGAGAGATCTACCTTTTTACCTGTCCATGCCTCTTCTAGAATTCCACCATCCAGAGCTATAGAGGGTCCTCTATTAATCAGGTACACTACAGTATCAACAGCTTCTGCCCAAAACTCTAAGGGCAAACCAGCATGCAATCTCATACACCTTGCACGCTCCATGATTGTTCTGTTCATCCTTTTAGCAATACCATTTTGATAAGGTGTCCTTGGAACCGTTGTTTGCCTATGGATTCCATGCATATAACAATACCAGTTGAACTTATAGCTACAGAACTCACCACCATTGTCAGATCTCAGGCACTTCAATCTTCTTTATGTTTTATTCTCAACCATAGCTTTCCAAATCTTAAAAGTCTCAAATACATCAGATTTCTTCTTAATACAGTAGATCCATACCTTTCTTGTAGCATCATCTATGAATGAAACATAGTACTGTGATCCTCCAATAGAAGCTACCTGAGCCGGTCCCCACACATCTGTGTGAACAAGCTGCAACTTATGCTTCTTCTTTGTTGACCCAGTCTTGAGAAAACTCACTCTCTTCTGTTTCCCAAAAACACAGTGCTCACAAAAATCCAGATCTATGCTTTTCAAATTTGAAAGCTTACCTTTAGACTTAAGAATTGACATTCCCTTCTCACTCATGTGGCCAAGCCTTGAGTGCCACAATTTTGCATCCACATCTGAAGTAGATAATACAGAAGGAGAATTGTTAGTAACACAATTATATAAATAGAGAGTACCTACTCTCTTACCTCTGGCCATAACAAGTGCACCCTTGGTCACCTTCCAAGATTCAGCTGTGAGAGTTACTGTACAACCCTCATCCCCTAACTTTTTTGCAAAAATCAAATTCCTCTTCAAGCTAGGAACATGCATCACATCTCTCAACACCCATGTGTTGCCATTCTGCATTTTCAGCGGCACTTTACCTTTGCCAATAATTTTACAAGGCTCATCATCCCCTAGATACACTATTCCAAAATCTCCATGGATATAGTCATTAAAATATTCCCTATTAGGGGTAGCATGAAAAGATGCACCAGAATCTAAAACCCAGGATTCTATATTATTATGCAAAGAGAATATTAAAGCATCGTGTGCAATACCTGCAACCTTTGCTTCTTCCTTTCCTTCGTGTTGATTGTCCTCCTTAGGCTTTGACCAGCAATCTCTGCTTATGTGCCCCATCTTTCCACAATTCCAGCATTGTGGCTTCCTGCCATTTCTGGATTTGGATCTACCTCTCACCTTAGACTTAGATCTTGATCTCCCTTTCTTGCTCTTCTCTTTTTGCCTTCCCCTACTCTCAAAACTTAAAGCGTTCCCTGATGTTTTCTCTGTGCTTTTCTTGCAAATTTTCTAATTCAAGATAACACTAACAACATCCTCTACTTTCAAAATATTTAAAGCGGATGCAGTATTACTAACTGCCATTACTAAGCTATGCCAGCGTTCAGGCAAAGAACATAATATTAAAAGAGCTTTAATTTTATCATCAAACACTATATTGACTGAACTTAATTGATTTACAATTCCATGGAAATCATTCAGGTGATTAGATACAGATCCACCTTCCTACATACGCAAATTAAATAACTACTTCATAAGATATACCTTATTAGAAGCTGAGAGTTTTTCATACAAATTTGCTAAAGTAGTCATCAACTCTACCATTTTTTTTTACTGTGATAGATTAGATATCACAGTAGATGCTAGACTTAGTCTTATAGACCCCAGAGCCTTTCTATCAAGAACTTCCCATTCTTCATCATCCATGTCTGTGGGCTTCTTTGCAATCCCACCTAACGGTAAGTATAGATCTTTCTGATACAGATAGTCCTCTATCTGCATTCTCCAATGTTGATAATTTTTGCCATTGAACTTCTCCATTCTCAGTTTACTTTCTTCTGCCATTGCTTCTCCCACTCAAACAGAAATCCCTGCAGAAACCCCTGTGAGCAACCTGTAATCAATACACACTATACAGATCTGAACCACCTGTTAGTGAACCTGAGCTCTGATACCACTTGTTGGATATCAAGCTCTAAACCTACAATCAAGGCTCTGATACCACTTGTTGGGGATCAACCAACAATTTGATTACACTTATGAAAGCAATAAACCGTGAAATTAAATCAGATAGATAAGTAACTAGAATGATAAATAGCAAGAACAAGAGATACAAGAAAGCACCTTGAAAACTTGTATTAATCTCTTTACAAAAGGAATACAATTGAAGAAACTCTTTCTTCCACACCTCTCACAGATGTACAGATCTCTCTCTAGATCTCTATCCCTCAAGAGCTCTCTCTCTCAAGTACAATCAACTTCAACAACCTGGATTGATTCACCTATACAATTTTATACTGTTCTTTCAACATTCACATACATTACAATAAGCTAAGAAGATCTAATTCTACATATAGAATTAGGAGACTTGAGCATGCACTTACAACCAATAGTTAAGCCTCTTGAACAAGGGCTCTAAAAATAGTCTTACTAATAATAGAGACGTGGACTTAAGACTATGACTTAAACTCATCATGCAAACACTCAGTTCTGTCTTCGAAAATAGATTTTTAGATGCACAGGTAATCGACGCCAGTTCCTGCCTGCTTGCCTGTGACTGACGTCGGCCGATCCCTGTCGACGCTGGCATCTCTTGAACTACACCTGACCGATGTCAGTTGCTCCTGACCGACGCCGATGACTGTGTAACTGCTACAACTCTGCAATCCGCTCCTTGGTGAAGCTTTTAGGTTCCACACCTTAACACATTTGGTTTTAAGATAAAATCATCTTCTCTATCAACCAAGTCATTTAAATCCCTATAATTTCTTGCCATGGCCTCCTTGATGCTCTTGGATTTAGCAATCTTTTCCTCAGTAGTAAAGATCATGCCCATGACTCAGTTGTTGTCACCTCCAAATTAGCCTTGACTCTTGTTCTTCACTTCTTGCATCACTAGAGTGGCTCTGTACTTATACTCATCATCATCAATGATTCCTATGGAGCTAGATTTTATAGGGTTAGCTAGCATGGTACCAATAAGTTGATCAATTCTACTTATTAGTTCTTCATAATCTTTCAAGAGCCTTTCCAAGTGCCTTAACCATGCACTTAGATCTTGGATCTTATCAACAATTATTCCCATAATTAAGTTCAGATGGCCCAAACTAATGGTTTTGAACCTAAGAATCTAACCCTTAATCAGTATGTTGATAAGCTCCATTATTTTATCCCTTAAACTTTTCCATTGGGCTATCAATCCTTTGGCTTTTTACCTTGCTAGGTCAATGCACTTTGTATCAACTTTATTGACTTTAAGGTTTTAAACATGTCATAAAAATATGTTTCAAACATCTTTATCATTGCCTTTGGGACTAACAAGATAGCCTGTGTCTCCAAATTCTTTTTTTCTTTCTCTAAGTTCTCTATCCTCTAATTTATGCCTTCACTACCTACTTTCAGTTGAGCTATATGAGAATTAGATAGTCCTTCTATATCCTCCTCATGAATTGGGTGCTCACCAAGCTTTTGACCCTCAGTGGGAGTTAAACCAATAAATGGTTCAACCTTCTAAAATGTGAATTTCTCACCTCCAACCATGGTCTTATTGGTGGTGACCCTTTCCAATCATATTGTTTCAAGATTGAACTACACACTAACTATTAACTCTAATATCTTTGGGGGTTATGGGAACTCCATCCATGTGCTACTTAAAGCTCCAAGAGTTTCTACATAAGTACTTCTTGATCCTCCTATGGTAATTATTCTTCTCTCTTCTTTTTCTTCCATCAAAGCCAATATCCATGGATTGACCTCATCATGCACATCAATGTGGACTATCTGGGTCAAGGTCCATGAATGTTGCAATTATGGGATGACTTGCCCATGAATTGGATATTCATTACTGAACAAGTTGATTTCACTCATAAGGAGAGTGAGAGTTACTTTTGGCTTCTTACTCCCAATTAGAATCAATGTCAATTCAGCCTTCCTTTTGAAGGGTGTAATTGGAACCAAGTCTAAAGCAACCTCCTTCCCCATATATTGCTTTGTTTCCTCATCTTGGGCTTAAATTTACTCATGTTTTTCTTCTTTTTTGTTTGACCAATATGCTTTAGTAAGCACCTTAAGTGCATCTTCCACTATTTCATCAGGGCCTAACATAATCATATCCAGGAACTCTATTTGAGACTTTGGCCTATCAAGTTGAGCTAAGGTTGATGGTCCTTCCTTTTCCAGTTCCTTGTGAAACTTATGTTTGGGGTTATTCTAGAAGGGGCCTATAGGATGGTCTAGGCAACAAGTGATATTATAGGGGCCCCATTTTCCATATCTCACTCAATGGCTTATCATCTCCCCTAGACAACCTAGGCTCCAACTTAATTTTATGCCTCTTCAACCTAGTTAATACCTTGAAGAAACTAGAGGCCTTGATGTATCGAGTGTCATGGATGCCAAGTTGGTGTTCATAGGTCTTTCTTATGGTTCTTGATTTTAAATGTTTAGTAACCCTATTATGAGGGTCCCATTGCCTTAGTTCATCCATTTGCAAATTGAAGGAGTCCCTGTGCTTAGATATGAAATTTACATGTTCCCAATTATGTATCATAATCCTACTAATGGTCAAGGTAAAAGGGTGAAGGAGGCCTTTCCTTTTTTACTTATAGACACCATCTATACCATTGAAGAGTTGGTATGCAATTTCTTGTTCTACCAATTTGGTTGGCATATGGACTGGTAGTTTAAAGGGTTGAACTAGGGTTCCTTCTATTCTTATCATTATGCAATCTAGATAGAACTAGATATCCCCTATCAAATCCACATATTTCTTCAATAGGGGGATGACCTTGCTCATGGGGATCCCTATGATTGCTTCCACTAGAGATGGATAAACATAATCATAGATGAACTACATGTTATGTATGTATTTGAGTATGTCTGCCATCAAGTGACCAATTATTAATGTCTAAGATCTTGGTGGTGGCCAAGAGAGCATCTAGAAGATAGGACATCATGTAGAAATGGTTAATAATTTTCCTTTTGATGGTTGTGAACTATGATTTCAAATGGGTGTTAATCATCTCACCTAATGGGGGAATAAGTCCCTTCTCTACCATGATGTAAATATAAGGCACCCAGACTTTATCAATAGGTGTTGTGTGAGGAGTTCCAAATAATATATTTATCAAGGTAATAATTATCCTAATCCCCTCCCTAAATTAGATAATTAGGATCTTCCCTATGGGGTCCTAGATTACTTGGTTCTTGGTAAACAACCATGGTGCAAAGATTGTGTTTAAGTTCTACTTTCAAATCCACTCTCTAATGGTGGGCAAGTCTATCTGGGGCTTGCCTAGTTTTTAGTAGCTCTCAAATGCTAGGGGAAAATGTATGCTATTTTCTTAAAACTACATTCATGAACTATCTAATCTTTTTCAATGTTACAATTCTTGAAAAGAGAAGCAAGGACATTGATGCAGTGTAATACCTCAGGCTTTATGGTAGCATAGTGGAGGCTAGTCATTTGGATGGAGACTAAGTCATTATATCTCTGTAGAATGGTTGCATTCTTCTATTCCTCCCTTGTTATGGCTAGCATCTCCTCTATGGTCCATAAGAGCTTAGACTAGTTCCTATTCCTACTATTTAATGCCATGGTATCGAGGTTCGTGTCCTTAAAGACTCTTCATTATTTGAAGTTAGGTATAACTCTATCTCATCCCTTTGTGATTGCCTTCAAGGTGCAATTATTATGAAACTTGCAAATTTCTCACTATTGGATTGTGAGTAGCCTCTAGATCAATATTATCTTTCTCAAATTGCAATTGAACTCATTTTAACTCGATTGTGATTAATCCAAGATTAAATTGGGGCTTCTTATGGAGGTTAGGGCTTTTCTAAAGCTTTAATGGTGATGGAAATTAGACTTAGGCTCTTTCATGTCTCAGATTTGATTGAGACCTTTATCTTTATACCTTTAGTTTTGTCATTTTGTGCTTGTGTGGTGTCTATGTGGTGTCTATTTTGAAAATTTCATGACATTTTTCATAAATTCCTTAAAAGGACTAGTCGTTATCTTTTGAAAATCCAACTTTTCATTCATGCCACCAAATCCTTATTTAAGGATCAACATAGACTATTGATCATGATCCTAAGGCTTTGAGAGTTTTTGGATGTTTTTATGTTAAGCCCCATGGTTATGCCACTTGGTGCCTTCATGGGCCTTCTAGGCTCTATGTTCTATGTAGTGAATGCATGCTTACCATGTGTCAATCATGTGGGCCTTTGGATGTCTGTTGAATAGTCTTCATTTATTATGCTCTTTTTGATCAATCATTCCCATTGAAGTGTAGACCCTTGATCACTATCTGATAGAAAACACACCACTGGTCTAATAAACCAAAGGATTTAGATTTGTTAGATCTTCTTCATGCTATCAAATCATCCTCTTTGATGAAGTGAGAACCATCGATCACTGCAATATGTATGATGTATAATTAGCATCAGGACATAGGAAGGGACTTAGGCTTAGGCTAAATACTTTGGGCTAAAGTCTCTTTCATATTAATAAACACAACATACACTTTAGGCTAAAATACTTATGCTAAGTTTTACATCACACATATAAAGGGGCCTAGGTTAAAATACTTTAGGCTAAGGTTTATTTTGTGTTGATGAACGTGATGTAAACTTTAGGTTAAAATTTTTAAGCTAAGTCTTAGAATGCACCTAAAGGGGGGTCAAATAATAAGTGGTCTTAATGCAGGGTTTTAACCTAGGATTTTATAGTGTTGATAAACTTGACAAAACTTTAGGTTAAAATTTTTTAAGCTAAGTTATGGCATAGGAATTTCTTAAAATAATACCAAATATAAGTCTCTAGCCTAAGGTTTATTGCATTTAAATAAACGCAATTGGAACTTTAGGAAATAGACTTAGATTAAGACTATGTCTACAAATATTTAGACCACAAGATCATTTTATCATTTAAAGTCCAAAGGTCCTGAGCATTTGAATATTTTTCAAGGGGCCCCAAAATTTATAATATGATTAGTAGACTCTATCCATGTTTGCAAAGCATATTCATATGTCAAAGTAATATATTTTATGAACTTAAATTTGATGTCCTCATGAACATCAATGATAGCCTCGCTAGTGTCAAATGATGGTCATGAGAATGTCAAATTTAAGTTCATTAATCATTGGGTTTGATGGGATTAAAGTTGACAATCTCATAGATGTCAAATGACAATCACAAGAATGTCAAATGATGGTTGAAAGAACATCAATTTTAAGATCATGAAGTCCCTTTGGTCCTCAAATCTTGGATTCAATATGCTTCATTCGATCATCTTGCTCTGATTAATTGTCGACCATCAATCTTAATCAAGATACTTGTACTTCTTTGGCTCTTTTTGAATATTGAATCCATAGCATAAGTTTTATCCTAAGGTTTAGTTGTTTAAAAAAATAAAACAAGACATTAAGGTAAAACATAGGCTAAGTCTATGTTTGATAAAGGGGGCCCTTTAAATTTAATGATAATCATACACCATCTAATCTTTGGTCTTGTGAGAGTGCAGATCATTGATCATGATCTGGGGGCTCATGCAATATTGGTCCAATGGATTAAAGGTTTTAAGTTCATCAGGCCAACTATGCTCTGTCAGATCTTTCTCTGTGATGAAGTGAGAACTATTGGATTTACAAAGAAGTTAGGTGCTTAAGTTAGGATGAGAGTTAATATAGGAACTTAGTATAAAGTTTTAAGACTAAGGTCTTATTTATGTTAATAAACATGAATGAGGCCTTAGGATTAGGACTTCAAACTAAGTACATAACAAAGGGGACTAGGATAGGAAAATAAGAGACCTTACGAACATATATGTTATACCTTATTAAAATAAAGGGAACAAAAAGGGTGAAACATAAAGGGACCAAGAATGATTTCTAGGTTAAGGTTTGGTCATGTTAAGAAATGAAACCAAGCCCTAATATAAAAATTGGGCTCAAGTCTAAAGTGAATTTTAAAATATTCCCACCAAATTTGCTCCTACCTAATTTGAAATTAAGCCAAAGGTCTAAACTAGGGTTTTTTGAAGTAGGGTTTGAGCACATGATTCCAACTACAAGGTTTTATAGACCAAAGGCCAATAAAATCATAAATGAGGGGGACCGTGAACATCCTAGCATGATCCATAAAATGAACTCCATAGAGCCTATAACTTAAGACATAAAAGTCAATTGTTAGAAATATTAGGCAAGGTTAAAGCAAAACCCATGGGTAAATTGGCCAATTTTATCAAGCATAGATGATATTCAAACACTAATAAAGTGTAGAATTTTAAACTTTTAGTGTTAAAGTTCAAAGTGATCACAAGGGTCCTTATTTTTTAGAAATGGGGGTATGTTGACCTCAACAAATGATAACTTCCAAGGGAAACATACTAATATGTTATAACTTAGAGACTCTAGTTTAGACAAATACCTAGGTCATTTATTATACTTGTTCAATGCCATTATCAAGATTAGTTCATGGTTGAAATAAACCTTGCACATGTAGAATTAGGATCAAACATCAAGACATAGACATGTTATATGTGTGATTTGATTCCACTTACTGTTTGCCATTGGATTCATTGGACAACTTCTAAGTTTCATGTTTTTTATAGACATTATAAATCCACACACTTGCATTTTTAAAATTTTAAAATCCTCCTAGACCTACCTAGGACCCCCTTGGGACCAACCTACACCTATCTTGCCTCACCAAACCCATCTGCACCTAGTTTCACCATGTTGAGTGAACCTGAGCTTCGGGACCCTTTTCCTTTGGACCCTAACCATTGATGGTCAGGGTGACCATCAACAGTTAGCCTTGGGAACCCTTGACCATTGATGGTTAGGATCAACCTCTTAACAATGAACATGTAAACCATGTGCAATGCTTCTCTAAAATTAACTTATTTAATTCTATTTATGAGATTTTGCATGGAAAAATTATATTTAGATGGCCTAGTTACACCTTCACTTCCACCTCTTACTTGTGCCTATAAGAGAGAGAGGCTTGGGAGGTCAAAACCATCTATAATAATTATCATGAGTTCAAGAATTCAAGAGTTTTCTTTTACAAGTCAATCAATGTCATCAGTATTATCAAGCATTATCAACCATCTTATTGGGATCCAAGTTGCCCCCACCTCTCAACCAAGCTCTCAAGTACTATCACTCTACCAGAATCAATCTATATTTCACCAATAGGCTAACTACAAAAACCATCCACCCAATCAACTTTTGGTAAGACAAGTACTTGTTTGTCAACATTCACATGCTTTATTTCCATTTCACAACCAATCTATCCCTTGCCCAACTCTTGGAATCCACCTATTAGATCCCATCATTTAGTTGTTTAGCAAACCTAGAATTGACACAGTCAACCATCGATGGTTTGACCCCAACCATCAATGGATAGGCTTAACCACTGACAGTCACTTCAACCACCAACGGTCACCTATTATAGGAAAAACTAGCAACTTGTTTCCACCTATCTAATCCCTACCAAATCCAATTTTCTATATTTATAACCACTCACAGAACCCTTTTAAATTTTTATAAGAATACTATGACCACTTATTACTAATATTAATTAGTTTATCACTAATCTAATCATTTCTAGTCTATTTTCTTAGCAAGCATTCTTGTGTTTAGTTTCAGTACCTTTTGATTATTGATGTATCTTCTTTCTAGTTTTGTGAACTTAATTTTTTAAAACATGTAGATTGATATCCCCTAAGGAAGCCCTTACTTTGGGATATAGCTATCTCAAGGTAATCCACCCATCTACCTTACTTTGGGATATAGCTATCTCGAGGTAATCCACCCATTTATCTATCTAACAAACAAGTTTGCTTTAGTGTTTTCTTATCTATAGGTCTTCTTCCCAAGCTAAAGAGGAGTTCTTCACAATCTTATGATTCAACATGTGCAATACCAAATAGGTTGTTCAACCACACCTATATCAAGTTTCTTTTCTCTCTTCTTTAAAACTTAAGCAAAAATTTACATGAAACATTCTGGCATGCCTGTCTCTACTCATGTTTTCTTTGAATTTATATGCTCTTCTCTCTGTCTATGCTCATAATTTAAACTAAAATATATTTTGGGATTAAAATCAACTGCGTCCATTACTTTTAACATTGTTTCACTTTGAATAAAAGCACAGTAATCTTATCGTAGCATCACTTTTATTGCACACACTAGCTGAACCACTTTCATCAATTAAACATCAAAATAATTTGAGACAAGGCCTGATTGGGATTTCATCACCTAGCGGTCACCTGACTCATTCTCAAAAATCTTACTTGGAGGTAATTACCAAGGGGAAAACCAACTTAGCTCTCTGGTTGATTATAATCTTTGGATATCAATATATATTGGCTAAACACGTGACACTCTTATCATTGCTAGACTGTGAAGTGAGGGGGTAGGCCCCAATACCATGCCACATATTGATTTTAATATAGATTCTCTTGAGCACCAAAACAACCTAAAACCAACCATGGAATTATTTTATAGTACCTGATCTATAAGCTAACTCCTATCACATAAATTAAGGCATAAGCAAAAGTGAGATTTAAACTAACCTCTAGGCTTAACATACTTCATAGTGTGTCTCTTGATTTCCTTGATCATTTTCTTTTCCTATTCTTGTTTGAGTGGTGAGTTTGTTCTTTTTTTCTCTACCCTCATTCTTGTATGGTTCTCACTCGTCAGTAGTGAAGAGACCTAGGAGAGCAGAATCCATCACTTGAATCAACCTCTTCTACCTCCTCATCTATGGAGTACATCTCTAAGGTAGAAGATTCACCTCATCCATTGGGAAGCCCTACTTTTCATTGGGTATTTCCTGAAGGATAAATGGACTTTACCACTTTTTTGTACAATAATCTAGTTTCCCTTTAGCACTACCTTAACACCTCCCCTCACCATGTCCTAGTTCCAACTCCACCTTAGGACCCTCTTTATGGCATGACATCCCACTTTATGAGGGGTGTTTCTATCATTGCAGTCACCACCCAATCTTTGACCACCCAGATATCTTCATCTACTAACCCCTTTGATGCCATAGATAAAAACCAACCTATCCAACCAACCATTACCCTTACACCTTCTGCCCCTACTAGTGACTCCTTTACCTTGGGGACAACCCAACCATCAACCCATCACACTCCACTTATTATTGGAGCATCTACCACCAGTACTACCAACCTCCCCTCTATCAAACCTAACTCATTGGTCAATACCAATTTAATAATTTTAGGGGTATTTATCCCTTCTACTTCACCACCCACTAGCACAAAGGTCACTACCTTACCTCTTAACACCAACCCAACTACCACTGATACCTAACCCGTAAGGATTCCTTAGTAGTTACCTGTTGCACCCAATCTAGGATACATCCCTAACCCATAAGGGTATGTACCCACTACCTAACCACCATTGTCCACCTACTCTACCAAACCTCTAGCCCCCACATTCTAATATGTGGCATCCTCTCAATCATCAAATAATTACCAATATGTTACCCAACCTCAACCACAATATCAACCTTATAATCATTTTGGTGCACCACCTCAAACTGACTTAATGAAGACTGTCATAGATAAGATAATAAACCTTGAGTCATTCATTTTAGGGGCCCATAACATCATATCATATGATTAGATTTGTAATGAACCTGTTCATCCTTATGCCCCCATCAGACCTTATTCTCCTCAATGGGAAGTTCCAAAATTTACCAAATTTTAGAGTAAGGAAGACCACCAATATCACCTTAGGGCTTTCAGGCATGTATGTTACAATATTTCTTATGATGATGCCCTTCTCCTTCAAACCTTCCCCATGTCCCTATCCATCCCAACACTCGACTGGTATAGTGCCCTCACCAAGCATTCCTCTTAGATCACTTTTCCATTAACATTGCGAAGAAGGTCTCTATCACTGACCTCTATTCTACCATGTAATTTAATGATGAATCCATTGCTAACTTCATTGATCTTTAGAGAAGTTTGATTAATCAGATTTCATTTTCCTTTCCTCAACCTAAACTTATAGAAATTTTCACTTGAGCATGTGGCAAACATATATCTTCTACACTCTGTGTCCAAAGCTTTAAAACTTTTGATGAAGCTTTTACCATATCACATAAGATAGAAAATTGGGCCATAAATGAGTTTAAATTAAAGTTATAAAATAATAACTCTACCTTCAAGACCAACGAAACCTCTTCTTCCAAACTAGGCAACCAAGCCAATACCAGAACCAAGACCAAGGGAACCACAAATGCAGTTGTCCTTAAAACCATCCTTCCACCCAATGTCAATCAATAAAATTCTCCCAATCAAAACACAAGGAATCCAAACCAAAGCAACCAAAAATAATTCACTCCACTTGGAGAATCTTATACCTTGGTTCTAGAGAAGCTACTAAAATTTGACCTTATACAACTTCCACCCATCAAACCTCTATAGTAGTTTGATTCTTCTCATTTAGCACCTACTTGGTACAATGAGAATCACCTCTATGCTTTTCATCCTATAAATGGACATGATGTCAGCTGATGTAATACTTTTAAAAATGTTATTCAGAGTCTTATCGACAAGGGGGAACTCATGTTAGATAATCCCAATGCCCCTCAAAATCAAGCTCTTGACATCTTCAAGAAACCTTTTCCCAACCATGCCCCTATCAAGGCCAAGGACACACAAGATAAATATTCTCATGATACCCACATGATCAATATGGTCCTTGACACAGTTGTCCATGGGGAGCCTATCATCCAACCTACTTATTCCTCTCCCACTTCACCTATCGAGGTGGCAAAGTCACTTCCCCTTCCTTTGAGGCCCAAACTGAGAGGTTCCTTTTTCCTTAGCTTCACTCATAGAGGCTTTAGAATCATCAAACACCCCTTTTGATAGCCTAACTCAACAAACAACCATTCCTAACCCACCATCTCCCCTAACTATGGATAAATCCACAACTATGGACATCATGCTCAAGGAAGTTACTCTTTCAGAAACACTCCTCACGGAGTAACCACCTAGCCCAAACTTACCTCCCTTGCTTGAGGAAATAGATGAGGGTATCAACCCTCCTCCTCAATCCATAGGTGCATCCTCAACACCTGTTATCCAGAGGGCTAGACTAGTATATAGACCTTTTTCTAAACTTGTTCAAAATTTAGGTATGGTCACAAAACTAGACATGGATCAAGCTAGTTTTTGGCAATAATTAGGGCTTCCTTACATCAACAAACCTAAACCTTCTAGCATACCTCTAACTAACCAATCCATCATTTCTCCACCACCTCTTAAACCAATCCAAATTGATACCAACCCCTCACCTTCTTAGTCAACCAAAATAGATGCATCTCCAACCACCACATCACCAACCAAACCTTTCAAAACTCTTAGTGTCTTCCCTTCTCAGAGTTTGGTTCACCCATCCTTGAAATTGGAATTAACCTCACCCAATCTTATACCTAGGTCTTGACTCACACCAACCAAGAGGATGAAAACATTGAAGGTCCGCATGACTAAGACTCTACCTCCCTCCACCTTGCCCTCTATCTTAGGGCCTCACCCTTCCACTTTGTTTAAAAAGCAACCCCTTTTTAACATATGTCAACCACTATCATTTATTATGCCAGCCCACTTATTATCTGATGTGTTGGTCCTTCCTAAATTACCAATAGTTATACCATCAAACTCATCCACCCCAATAACCAACATACCCAAACCAAAGCCATCAATTAGAAACACCACCTTACCCAAACCATCTCTCACCAGACCTATTGCCACCAACACACCCATCTTACCAACCCAAACCATTATCCCTAAACCTTTTTTACCTCTATCAGAATCCTATATGACCATTTTTCAAATATTATTGTAGACCTCCTACCTCACATTACCTCTTATTAGACCTTTCAATCCTCTTGGTTTGAAGTCAACCTAGTATAATGACCATCAAATCTGCTCCTATCATAGGACACATGGGCATGACATGGAGAATTTTAAAGCTCTCTAGGCCATTATCCACCAATTATATGATGAGGATGATCTTTTATTAGATGATTTTCCATCCGTTCCTCTACCAATACACCCAATATCCATTCACCAACACATTCCTAATCCTCCACTCTCACCTTAGAGTGATGAAGAATCTGCCCAACCCCCCATCACACCTTGCCCCTCTATCCTTACCATTAATATGGTCCCATGATCACAAAAAAAGGGTAAAAGGAAGGCGAAAGTGTCAATTCCATGGACATACCCACCAACTCAAACTAAACCAAACTAGATCCAAACCTCCATGTTTTTAGCTAAGCCCAAAGTTACCATCTTAGGCACCTCAAAGGCTAACCCCTATGAATCCATCAAGAGGGTCATTATTAAATAACTTCACCAGACTGTAGCTAAGATCAGCCTCTACAAGCTCATTTCCACCTCGCCCTACCATTCTCAGGCCATGATAGAGGTTATACAAGATATTGATGTTAGAACAAAGGATTATCAACCTATAGAGGCCTTTGTAGGTGCTCTCCACCCTTGTTACCTTCAAGGACTTAGAGATACTTTATATCCATCCTAAGGACCCAAATCCCCTTCTTTTTATTACAACCCATATTAACCAAACCCACATCAAATGGGTTATGATAAATGGGGGAGCTAGTATCAATATCATCTCTTCCCATTCCTATGACCAACTCAAGCTACCGGATTACATCATGTCCAAAACTTTAGCCTTCCTTATATCCTTTAACAACACTATGACCACTACCTTGGGAATCATCATCCTTCACATTTGGATAGGACCTCACATGCTCCCTAAACTCTTTTATTTGGTCAAAGGTGAATTCTAGTACAATGTTTTACTAGAGAGACCTTGGATTTATGCCATGGGTTGTGTACCTTCCACCCTCTATAATTATGTCAAGTTTAAATATGATGGTCAAGTCATTTCCATACAAGCTAACCCTAACCCTTTTACAACATGAAATATGACCTATCAATCTAATGACATCCTCCTACCTCCATCCAAAACACCATAAGCATCCTCAACTAAGCCCTCACCCATGAAAGCTAAAGCCATTACTTCCCCTTCTATCAAGACATCTACTAGTTTATATATTCATATAGACCAAATAACCATCATTGATCCCTTAAAACCTACCTTCCAATGCCTTACCCTTGAAAAATATCATTTCCTTACCCTTGATTCCTTCCAAACTCCTCAAGAATACAGAAAGCTCAACCATCAACCAGGTTATGATCCCAACATTGGAGCCATTATTACTTTGGGACCTCCAACCTATCAAACCCAATTTATCTATAGAGGAATTGGAAAACCACTTAATGCTACTACCACCCCCTCTTTACCTCAACCATTCACCTCTACCTTCTCTTACTTGGATAACCTGGATTTTGCCAAGTTGTACCTCCATAGGTGTGCCTAAAAATGATTTGGCATAGGATGGTATGAGCATGTCCCACACACATTAATCTCAATTGAGACCTACAAGCCTCATGAGAAACATGGCCTTGGATTTATTCTACCCAATAAGAAGAAAGCTAAACAACCTACTACTACCATTGTTGAAGAAGATACCCCTTCCTCACCAACACCACCTTCACCTAAGTATGAGGATGAGGACATCATCCCACCTAATTTTTTTTCCTTCTTCATCAACATGATTACTCAATCCCTAACTTATCAAAAGGAGGGAGCACCTGTATCCATCCCTTTAATCCATCCTAAATTGGTGGGAGAAGACTCTCCTACCATTCACACTATCTAATGCCAAGATAATGATTCTATTCTCACTTACCTTGGTACACCTGATTCCTCCATCCACAAATCCTTACCTCTAAAGACCTCAACCATGTTGAATGAACCCACCATGAATATTTACATAGGCACTCCAAACAATCCCCATGTTGTCAAACTAGGCCAAACTCTCACCCCTAAGGAACTACATGACTTCTCTACCTTCCTCTAAGACTATAGTATTACACTCTCCTAGTCATATGCTGACATGCTCGATATTGACCCAGCCATTACCACTCATAAAATTATGACTAATCATAATTCCAATCCTATCAAATATAAAATCCACCAAATATATCCTTGCATAGCTTTCCTTGTCAAAGAAGAGCTCCAACACCTCATTTATGTCAACTTCATTCAACCCATTAATTACCCTTAGTGGGTTTTGAACATTGTGCCTATCACTAAAGCCATAGGGGGACTATGTATCTATGTGGACTTTTGTGACCTCAACCTCACCTACCTAAAGGATGACTTTGCTTTACCAAGCATTTACCAACATGTTGATCTTATGGCAAGCCATGAGATGTTATCACTCATGGATGGATTCTTGGGTTATAATCAAATTTTGATTGCCCCTAAAGATTAGCACAAGACTACCTTTATCACCCCATGGGGAATTTTTGTTATAGAGTCATGCCTTTTAGTCTTACAAATGTTCGTTTAACCTACCAACATGCCATGACCTGTATTTTACACAACCTTATCCATACAATCATCGAAGACTATGTGGATGACCTTCTCAAGAAGTCCAAACTTTGCAAAGACCAATTAACCATTCTCAAGATTATCTTTGAGCAACTTATCCATTATCATATCCACCTCAATCCTAATAAATCTATTTTTGGGGTCTTGTCAGGTAAACTTCTAGGATTCATCATTTCCCTTCAAAGAATTGAGGTTGACCTAGCCAAAATCAAAGCCATCCTCAAGATGCTACCTCTAACCAATCTTAAGCAACTCCATAATTGTATGGGAAGCTCTAATCCATTTTCCATTTTATCTCCTATCTCTCTAATTGGTGTCAACCCTTCTACCATCTCTTGAAAAAGTACATCTCTTTGAAGTGGAATGTTGATTGTTAAAATGTCTTTGATGCACTCAAAGAGTACCTTGTATCTCCACCTATCCTCACACCTCCTAAGGATGACCAACCTTTCTAACTTTATATCTCTGTCACTGACCATTCCCTAGGGGCAATGCTTACCAATCCCATAAGCAACACAAAGAACAAGTCATCTTTTACATTATCCACACACTTGTAGAGTATGATACTTGGTACACACATACCAAAAAACTATTCTTGGCTCTAGTCTTCATGGCTACCAAACTTTGCCACTATATTTTTAACCATAAATATTTTGTCATAATTAATACCGACCCACTCAAGAACATGCACTCTAAACCATACCAAAATCAATGTATGGCTAAGTGGCTCATGTTTTTAGCTAAGTTTGACCTTGAGTTCCTCCAACAAAAATCAATCAAGGGGCAAGTCATTGCCAACCAATTCACTGATGCACCCCTAACAGACACCCAACCTCCCCTTCTTGAATTTCTAGATGAGTCAATCATAATTCTATCTCAAATAGATTTTACCGATCACGTAACCATGTTTTTTGATGGTTTCATATGTCAATGGGGTGGGGGAGCCAATATCATCCTTATCCCCCTTATCAGTAAACCACTTCCTTTATCTTTTAAACTTAACTTTTAATGTACCCAAAATATAGCCAAATATGAAGCTCTAGTAATAGGTCTCCAAACCACGTTAGCCTTAGGTGTCAAAATGATCAACATCTTTGGTGACTCCCAACTTGTGATCAATCAAGTCAATGGCATTTACCAGTGTAAGAATGATATTTTGCAACTATATAGATAGTTAGTCATAAAACTCTTAACATCATTTGAACACTACCATATTCAAACCACCCCATGATCTACCAACAAGTTTGCTGACACTATGGCTTCTCTTGCCTCTCAGATCCTGTCAACACCCACAGACTCCAAACTTTTAGTCATTATCCATCACCTCACTGAACCTTCCTACACCAAATTAGACACTCCAACCATCTTTAGTGTGCAAGAGATTCTTCCTGACCTTTGGCATCATCAAACCTTCAACTACCTTCACCTCAGCATCATTCCCTTTGACCTCTCTAGGAATTCTCATTGGGTATTTATTCAAATCACCTCCCATTATAACATTATGTAAGGAATTCTATACAAATGTGGTTTTAATGGCCTCCTATTTCATTGCCTCCATAGTCCAAAAGTCTCTCATGCTATCAAAGAAATGCATGATGGTATCTATTGGGGCCACTTTAGTAGACTCACTATGGCTAAGTGCATCCTTCACCTAGGCTATTATTGACCTACCCTTAACCAAGACAACTATGATTATGTGAAAAGGTATGTCAAGTGTCAACAACATGCCAATTTACATCATGCACGTAGCCATAGCCTTTAAGTTTCCATTAATTTTTGGTCCTTTTCATAATGGGATCTAGACCTCATTGCTAAAATCAATCCCCAATCTTCATAGTGACACCACTCTATCATCACTGCAATTGAATATTTCACCAAATGAGTGGAGGTTATTCCTCTTGTTTCAACAAAAGTTGAAAAGATTGTCGAATTTATCACCCATCATATCATCTGCCAGTTTAGTGTTCCCCATAAGATCATCACTGATAATGGTAAATCCTTCAAAAATAAACAAGTTTAAGGTATTTATGATGTATTTTGAATTAAATTGATCTTTTCATCACCTTATCACCCATAATCAAATGGACAAGCAGAGCCCTCTAACAAAACCTTTAATAACATACTTACCAAAATGGTCAATGCCTTAGGTTAGGATTGGCACTTGCACATCCCTTTTGCCTTATGGGCATATCATACTAGCATCCAAACCCCTATGGGTGATACACATTTTTCTCTTGTGTTTGGAGCTGATGCTATATTGCCTCTTGAAATTCAAATAGCTTCTCTTTGCATATCTTTTTGTGACCTTATTTTAGAAGATGATTATTATCAGGAGCATTTAGCTCAACTCGAGCTACTTGACAAACATCATCTAGTCACTCTTTCTCATCTCCATGTCTATCAAGAATGAATCAAATGCACCTATAAAAAACACCTGAAAGTTTGAGAATTCAATACTGGAGATTTGTTCTCAAGGAAAATCAACATGTAACTAATATGGAGAAAAGTAAAAGGGGAAAATTTGCTTTCAATTGGCTTGGACCCTACATCATAACCCATAAGTATGGATTAAGAGCTTATCATTTGTCCTCTCTTGAGGGAAAACTAGAATCTAAGCCTCATAATGCTTCACATCTACATTCTTTCTATTATTAAATAGGGGTCACAATCATCATTTACCTAACTTAATCGCATCCCTTGCAATTGCATTCATTTCCCTCTTCTTAGGGGTAACTAACTACAACTGAATCATGTGATTATCCATCATAATTATAATCTAATCTTAAACTATGGGTACCACAGATCTATCCATCACATGATTCTCATAGTACTTCCCATCTCTTTGAGATTGATTCCTATGGTTGTTATCACCTAAACCTTTTTTCACCAACTGAACCTTCTTGTGCCCTTAGTCTTGCCTTCATAAAGGTAATCTCTTGAGCATGTATAAGCAAGTCTATGTCAAGAAAAATTAATATTAAAATTCAAAAATGAATCATATTTCACCCCTAGCATTCACAGACTTCTCCCTTGAAGGACATCTATTTTAATAATTAGCCAAAATTACAATACGTAAGGTGGATTGTTCCCTTGAAGGATAACTATCAAAAGCATTTGAACTAAGCATATAAACTTAGACCACTCCCTTAAAGGACGTCTGAGTAAAGCATTTATCAAAACTTGTGATTTCTTGGAAGATTCCCACATCAATCAGCGTCCCCAACCTTAAAGCAAATTCAAATTACCAAAGACCCATCAACAAAAGAAAAAGTAATGAGAAAGCCACAATCAACTCTCATAAAAGCAATAATCTTGGAAGGCTATAATTGGCCCTCCTCAGTAGACTTCCCACATCGATTAGTCTAAAATTTATATATGAGTATAGACTTGTTTATACTACCTCTTTGGAAGCTTATAGAAGAGGCATGCTAGTGTCATAAAAGGTTCCAATTTCACCCATTCTCCCTCCACATATCATATGCATCGGACTATGAGCTTACTTGACATAATGTGATCAAGATACCTATTTACAAACCTAAGCATGTTAATTCATAGGATTCAAAAGGCTTATTTTCACTAAGTCAATCCAACTCAAGGTTCTATTTTAGTCATCCTTACCAATGCAAAGGCGTCATGTTCATTTTCTTATCTTTTATCAGTTCATATGGACATACCTCTCCATATTCTTATCACTTTCCTACACATCTAGTTTGTTACCTACTTCATATATTTTCATCTTTTTCCATATTTACATTTTACCTCTATGAGCATGAACATCAAACATCACATCAAATTCATGACATTACAACAAATATAAAATCCCAACATGCAATAAACCTACTTAAACACCTAGCCTATCACCTACCCAAACCAAATCACCCACCCACCCTATCAATTTGTCATTTTACCCCCAATTTTACATAAAACCCCTAAAAACACTACTTATGGCATACAAAATAGATAACACAATCCATAAATACCCTCCCTAAGCACATTTAAATAGCTAAAATCAAATTAAGATAGCAAATTCACTGCACCCCCTACCTCATTCATCAACTGCCTCCATGGTCTGAGCCCACAGTAATTGCTCAACCACATCCTCATGCTCCCTACATCTTGAGCCCATGAAATCAACCCATATGCTTCTAGATAATAAACACTCACCACCTTAGTAGTCACTCTCCTTGCATAGTGTGAAAATCACCATACACAAAGTCAACAAGGCATGATAGTAACAATGCCAACACTTACTTTTGTTTTTTACTTTTACCCATCTAGATTTTTAGGGTTTCCCCTAATCATCGACAATTAGGGTGACCATCGATAGTCACCTTTTGGGGACCCTGACTATTGATGGTCAAGAAACCCTATAAAACCCTTATTTTTCACCTTTATCTACAAACTACCATTTATACCAAACTACACCTAACTTTGCCTACTTTTGGAGATGCCTTACTCCCACCAACTCAACCACCTTGTCACCTCACCATTGGTCTATTTTGGCCCATCTAGCACATAATTTTTTGACAATTTTTTCTTGGTCTTTTTTACTATGGTGATAACATTGCCATGTTGACCTTTTCCATTTTATGCCACCTCATGCATACCAACCCACTTGTGTCTCACTGAGATCACTTCCTACCTTAGATACCTATGACACTTGACCCATTTGTGTTTTCCATGGGAGCACTTCTTACCTTAGATACCCAATGAAAACATAGAAATCACTTAGGATACTTGAATTTATGAGTGTTCCCAATTTCCATGCCTATAGGTAGTCATGTGATTTACTTGTCCTTTGTCCTTCTTAGCACTGACCCTTATTTTTATGAATGTTGGTAATTAGTCTTTGAATGATCTTGGATATCACACACTTTTGTCACATTTTGTGTGCAAGTTTACATGTCATATGCCTAACCTTATGTCACCACCTCATGACTAATCATCTACCACTTATCAAACCCATACCCATTTCACATTCACCTCATTGACTCCTAGTTTGAGGGGAAACACCTCCTCCTACTCTTGGGGCAACTAGACCCTTAACCCATACTCTATTTGTATTTCTTAGCTCATTCACACAATCTACATAATAAAAAGGGGTAATATGTAGACACTATAAATATGCACACTTACATTTTTAAATGTCAAAAATCCCCCTAGACCTACCTAGGACCCCCTTGGGACCAACCCACACCTATCTAGCCTCACCAAATCCATCTTCACCTAGTTTCACCAAGCTAAGTGAACCTGACCTTTAGGATCATTTCCCTCTGGACCCTAACCATCAGCAACCAGGGTGACCATCGATGGTCATCCTTAGGAACCCCTGATCATCGATGGTCAAGATCCACCTCTTAATAAAGAACATTCAAACCACCCACATTACTTTTCTAAAAATAACTTGTCTAATTTCATTTGTGAGCCTTTGTATTGAAAAATTATATTTAGATGGCCTAGTTACACCTTCACTTCCACCTCTTGCTTGTGCCTATAAGAGAGAGAGGCCTGGGAGGTCAAAACCATCTACAATAATTATCAAGAGCTCAAGAATTCAAGAGTTTTCTTTTACAATTCAATCAATGTCATTAGTGTTATCAAGAATTATTAGCCATCATATTGGGAACTAACTCACTACCACCTCTTAACCAAGCTCTCAAGTACCATCACTCTATTAGAATCAAGCTAGATTCTACCAATAGACTAACTACATCAACCATTTACCCAATCAACTTCTAGTAAGACAAGTACTTATTTGTCAATATTCATGTGCTTTATTTCCATTTCATAACCAATCTATCCTTTACCCAACTCTCTAAATCCACCTATTAGATCTTATCATTTATCTATTTATCAAACCCAAAATTGACATAATCAACCACTTATGGTCAAACCCTAATCCCTGACAGTCAAGCTTAACTGTTGATGGTTACTTTAACCACTGATGGTCACCTATGGTAGTAAAAACTAGCAACCTATTTCCACCTAACCCATACCAAATCTATTTTTTTGTGTTTTTGACCACTCACAAACCCCTTTCAAAAAAATTTAAGTATACCTTGACCCCTTAGTACTAGTATTAATTAGTTTATCACTAATCTGATCATTTACAGTCTATTTTCTTGGTAAGCATTCTTTTGTTGAGTTTCAATACCTTTTGATTATTGATGCAAGTATCTTCTTTCTAGTTTTTTGAACTTAATTGTTTAAAATATGTAGATTGATAACCCCTAAGAAATCCCTGACTTTTGGGATCTAGCTATCACTAGGCAATCCACCCAACTATCTATTTAACAAACAAGTTTGCTTTAGTGTTTTCTTATCTGTAGGTCTTCCTCCCTAGCTAAAGAGGAGATCTTCACAATATTTTGATTCAATGTGCATGTAACCAAATAAGTTTTTCAACCACACCTATATAAATTTTATTTTCTCTCTTCTCTAGAACTTAAACAAAAATTTACATAAACACCTTTAATCATTAACACTGACTTGAAGCATGTTTATATATTCATTAAGAACCATGCTTCTAGTTCAAATAAGTCTTAGGAATTGATCTACTACTATCCAAACATCTATATCCCTGATAGAGATGCCTTTGGATCCACCCATGGCCTTGCTTCACTGCCAACTAGGCATCCATAGCCCCAATAGAGATTACCAGAATCACCTTTGCTCAAAATATTTTGATTTTGCAGTAAGTTCTTATTTTTTCTATATTTTTGGATCTTATAGGCTTTCAAAAAAGGTTGGGAACTAGGGTAGCCATGTTTAATAATTTGTTCAAGTGTTTGATCTTCATATAATCACTTATGATTACAACCTTTGTCCCAAGCAAGGATGTTTGTTAAGTGCAAGCATGTCTATACCTTTATAGATTAAGCTTTCATTCTACATGTGCAATTCTTCTTACAACCAAGCTCAGGTCAAGACAATATTTAAGATCTTATGGAATGATTAACCCATTCATGGGTCCTTACTAGTTTATTTAAATCATAACATTAAGC
Organism: Torreya grandis; assembly: GCA_037957365.1. NCBI lineage: Eukaryota > Viridiplantae > Streptophyta > Pinopsida > Cupressales > Taxaceae > Torreya > Torreya grandis. Next base: position 819,029 of record JARHVA010003792.1, read on the forward strand.
TCATATCTTGAATCCATGGTCAACACTTGTATGAGGTTCACACTAGCATTTCTAAACTTCTAGAGTTCTAAGCAAACTAAGAAATTTTGAGCTCAAGGTTGTCTAAAAAGACTTATTGGAAGTAAACAACACAATAACATAAGTAAACACACAACATAAATCTATAAAGCAAGAAGCAAAAGGAAAGCAAATAAGTATATACAAACTTATGTACAAATAAGGGACAGGAAGAAAACAGTTGGAGGAAACTAACTAGCCTACCTATATTAATTCTAACCATCTTATAATTTTATTCTATGAAGACCCCAGGAGGAGCAATAGAGAAGTAATGCTTGAGATATTTCCCATTGGTGGGTAGTGTGAACTCTACTCATACATATTTAAGCCTAAATGTATTATCTCCAAGGGTATTTACAATATGATAGGGACCAATCCATAGAGGTGTGAACTTGCCATATTTTCCCTTGGGCTCAAATGTTTTGTCATAAAAAAGAACCAAATCTCCTTGTTTGAACACCTTGATCTTTGATCTCTTGTCAAACCACCTATTTAATATAGTTTAGTGTCTACTAAAGTTAGAAAAATCCTTTTCTCATACATCTTCTATCTAAATAATGGCCAACATCCTTGAGTTTAAAAATTCTCAATTTTCTTCAATATACTCTTGCATAAACTTGTAAGTTGGTAGCTTGAGTCTGATGGGGAATATAGACTCCTGACCATATAGCAAAAAGAAAGGAGATGCTTTAAGAGTCTACTTGACTCTTGTTCTATCTACCCAAAAGACATACTTAAGAAGCTTATGCCATATTCTAGGTTTATCTATAGCAAACTTTTTAATGTCTTTCATCAAGTTATTATTCATTTATTCAGATACTCCATTACCTTGAGGGTAATGATTAGATGAGAACTTGAGTACAATACTATTATCATATGCACTTTATATCATCTCTATGTATATGAATGTTGACCCATTATCGTATACCAAAGAGACTGAAGTTCCAAATTTGGTGCATATGTTTTCTTCTAAAAATTTGATCACTTATTTTATCCTACATTATTTGGTAGCTACTACCTTAGTCCACCTTGTGCAATAGTCAGTAGTTGTTAGAACATACTTGTGACCTTATAATGAATTGGGGTTGATTATCCCCATAAAGTCTAGTCACCATTGGGCAAAGGGTTTGTCAATCATGATAGGTTGTAAAGGCATTGCTACCTTAGGCTCTTTGGTGCTGAAGATCTGACATGAATGGCATTCTCTCACATGCTTATGGGCATCTTTGAAGATGGTGGGCTAATAGCAACCATCCCTAAGGATATTTTGAGTTGTTTTTCTCTTAGATGGATGCCCCTTCCCAACTTCACATGAAAAGTGCTCATTACCTTAGTAGCTTCTTCCTTTGAAACACATCTTAGGTACATACCTTCAAAGTTCTTTCAGTACAAGACTCTATTTTTTATGAGATAGTGAGTTGATTTGAGCATTAGATCCCTCCTCTACTTCTTAGTTAGTCCTATAGGACAAGTTTCATTGATTAATAAGTGAACAATGGAGTCATACCATTTATTATCTTGAAAATTGTGTTGATCAACTTACATAATACTTAGCTTAGGGCTAGTATTCACAATCATTTACATTAGGCCTTAACACCTTACTAGTTTTGCATTGTTCATCTCTATGTCATATTCTTAAAGAATAGACATCCATTTACCTCTTTGCTCTCCTAGTTCATATTGGCTCAGCATCAACTTAGTAGTTGTATCTGGTAGAATTGCATGCACTTTGTTCTAAAGAATGTGGTGCCTAAATTCTTGATAGCTTTAACTAATGCAAAGGCTTTTTTATCAATTAAAGGATAATTTAACCCAACTTTTTTCAAATTAGTGATCATAAAATCAATTAGATGGTTCGATCCTTCCATTTTTTGAGTTAAAGTTGTAGTAATAGTGTGGTCAGAGGAAAAAGAATAGAGATAAAAATCCTTTGAAAATTCAAGGATTATCAAGATTAGAGCTTGACTAATTACATCTTTGATATCTCTAAAGGCTTTATTTGACTGTTCATTCCATGAAACTTTAGAATATTTCTTTAGCATGTCATTCAATGGCTTGATAATTTCTACAAAGCCAAAAATGAATTTTCTCACAAAGTTTATTTTACCAAAAAATAATTTTAGTTCCTTTCTACTATTGGGAGGCTCTATCTTAGATATAACCTCCACACTTTCAAGATCAATGGAAATTCCATCTTTAGTGATAACATGGCCTAACATTTTACCTTTAGTGACACAAAAAATGCCCTTCTTAGGGTTAAGGGAGATCCCATACCTTCTGCACCTTTCAAATACCTATTGTAAATACATGAAATGGTCCTTTGTGTTCTTATAGAAAATAGTTAGATCATCCATGTAAATAATGATACACTTACCAATGAAGCCTTGGAAGGCATGGTCCATAGCTCTTTGAAAAGTGGCTCCTATGTTTATCAGCCTAAAAGGCATTCTCTTTTATGCCTTCAATTTTTTTGGATAGAAGGGCAAAGCATTAGTTCAATATTAAGCTTGTCAGTGTTTGGGATCTAGAGGAATGTTTAAGGCTTTATTTGACTCCTCATTCCATGAAACTTTATCATCTTTCTTCAACATGTCATTTAATGGCTTGATAATTTTTACACAGCCAAAAATGAATTTTCTCACAAAGTTTATTTTACCAAAAATTAATTTTAGTTCCTTTCTACTATTGGAAGGCTCTATCTTAGATATAGACTCCACTCTTTCAGGATCAATGGAAATTCCATCTTTAGTGATAGCATGGCCTAACATTTTACCTTTAGTGATACAAAAAATGCTCGTCTTAGGTTTAAGGGAGATCCCATACCTTCTATACCTTTCAAATACCTCTTGTAAATGCATGAAATGGTCCTCCTTATTCTTAGATAAAATAGTTAGATCATCCATGTAAATAATGATACACTTACCAATTAGGCCTTGGAAGGCATGTTCCATGGCCCTTTGAAAAGTGGATCCTGTGTTTATTAGTCAAAAAATAATTCTCTTATTTGTAAAGGTGCCTCACTTAATTGTGAATGTTGTCTTCATTATGTCATCTTTGTCTACTAGCACCTAGTTGTATCCTGAAAAACCATCAAGAAAGGATATCATGGTTGAACCTGAAATGATTTTTATTACTTAATAAAGAGAGGGAAGAGGTTAATTATCATTTTTAGATGCTTTATTCAGATTTTTAAAGTTGATACATAGTCTAATTTCACCATTTATTTTATGACTGACACCAAATTGACCATCCTGGTAGAGTGCCTAATGGAAAACACAATTTTAGCATCTAACAATTTCTTAACTTCTTTGAAGATCATGGGTTCTAAGATAGGATTCATAATTTTTTGTTTTTGATTGAAGGGTTTAAAATTTTGTTTGAGAGGTATAGTATGAGTGATGACTCTTAGATCAAAAATATTTAAGCCATCATATGACCAATCTATAACATCTTTGTATTTTGTCAACAGTTCCTTGGCTCTCTCATTTTTCATCACTTGTACAAGCTTTTCTAATGTTAACCAGCTAAGGATGATATTGAGGTCCAAGATCAACTACTTTGTAATGTTTTCCACTTACTTTGGGAACCCTAAAAACTTCATCTAGCTTGTCTTGATTAAATAGTCTTTCCAAATCAATCATCCTTTTGGGGATCTTATTGTCATTCAATTGAATGACTTTGCCATCAAACTTGTCTTCTCTAAACATATTTTCATTAGCCTCATCAATTATCTAAGCCTCAAATGCTCCTGAACTAGTTATGAAGTTTAAGATTTGTTGGTCATTACTAAAGACTTGTAGATGGTTCACATTATCTTAGATAGAAGGGCAAGGCATCAGTTCAATACTAAATTTAGGTGAATCTTGGTTGGGAATGATATTAGCTCTAGAAGAGGAAAGCTCATCAATATCTTTGTTTTCCTCCCTAGGGATATAAATAATATTGAAGACATCAAAATATTCCACTAGATTCAGGACTCTGACAAGCTCATTAGCAGATTTGTTTTACCTCTTCACTCTCCAAGCTCATATTGGCTCAACATTAACTTAGTAGTTGGATTTGGTAGAATGGCATGCAATTTTTTCCTAAGAATGTAGTGCCTAAATTTCTTGACAACTTTAACTAATACAGAGGCTTGTTTATCAATCAAAGGATAATTTAACTTAACATTTTTCAAATTAGTGCTCATAAAAGCAATCAGACGGTCATATCCTTCTATTTTTTGAGTTAAAACTATAGGAATAGTGTGGTTAGAGTAAAAAGAGTAGAGATAAAAATAATTTAAAAATTTAGGGCTTATCAAGATTGGAGCTTGACTGATTGCATATTTGATATCTCCAAAGGCTTTATTTGACTCTTCATTCCATGAAACTTTAGCATCTTTCTTCAGCATGTCATTTAATGGCTTCACAATTTTTGAAAATTCAAAAATGAATTTTCTTATAAAGTTTATTTTACCAAAAAAAACTTTATTTCCTTTCTATTATTGGGAGGCACTATCTTAGATATAGCCTCCACTTATTCAAAATCAATGGAAATTCCATCTTTAATGATAACGTGGCCTAATAGTTTACCTTCAATGACACAAAAAATGATCTTATTAGGGTTAAGAGAGATCCCATACTTTCTGAACCTTTCAAATACCTATTTTAATGCATGCAATGGTCCTCCTTCTTAGATAAAATAGTTAGATCATTCATGTAAATAATGATACACTTACCAATTAGGCCTTGGAAGGCATGGTCCATTTCCCTTTGAAAAGTGTCTCCTATGTTTATTAGACCAAAAGGCGTTCAATTGTATGCAAAGGTGCCCCACTTAGTTGTGAATGTTATCTTCATTTTGTCATCTTTATCTACTAGCACCTTGTTGTATCCTAAAAAACCATCAAGAAAGGGTATTATGGTTGAGCCTGAAATGATTTGTATTACTTGGTCAAGAGAGGGAAGAGGGTAATTATCCTTTTTAGATGCTTTACTCAAATTTCTAAAGTCAATACATAGTATAATTTCACCATTCTTTTTTATTGCTGGCACTAAATTGGCCACCTAGGTAGAGTGCCTAATGGAAAACACAATTTTAGCATCTAACAATTTCTTAACTTCTTTAAAGATCATGGGTTCTAAGATAGGATTCATAGCTCTTTGTTTCTAACTGAAGGGTTTATAATTTTCTTTTAGAGGTATATTATTAGTGATGAATCTTAGATCAAAAGTATTCAAGTCATTATATGACCAAGCTATGACATCTTTGTATTTTTTCAACAGTTCCTTATCTCTCTTATTTTTAGCACTTGTACAAGATTTTCCAATGTTAACCAATTGCGGCTAATCTTGAGGTCTAATATCAACTACTTTGTAATATTTTACAATTACTTTGGGAACCCTAAAAGCTTCAGCTAGCTTATCTTGATCAAACAATCTTTCCAAAGCAATCATCCCTTTGGGGATCTTGTTGGCATTCAGCTGAATGACTTTACCATCAAACTTGTCTTCTCTAAAAGTATTTTCATCAACCTCATCAATTATCTGAGCCTTAAATGGTCCTAAACTAGTTATGAAGTTTAGGATTTTTTGGTCATCATTAAAGACATGTAGATGGTTCACATTGTCTAAGACAAAAGGGTAAGGCATCAGTTCAATACTAAAGTTTGGTGAATCTTCATTGGGAATGAGATTGGCTCTAGTAGAGGAAAGTTCATCAGTAGCTTTATTTTCCTCCCTATGGATATAAATAATATTGAAGGCATCACAAGATTCCACTATATCCTAGACTTTGAATTTTTACTTCTTGAGGTATGACAGTTTGCATTGATACTTGCTTCTTATTTGGTTTACTACTAGTTCTAAATCACCATAAACTAATAGTTCCTTGACTTTGTTTTTGATGGAAAATTATAGACCCAAGATGAGAGCCTCATATTATATAAGGTTATTAGTGCAAGGAAATTAGAGTCTATAACAAGCATGATAATTCTTACCAATAGGGTCAGTTAGAACAATGCCTACCCTAGATCTAGACTTACACCTAGCCCCATCAAAATACAACTTCCATAACCTAGGTACCACATGAGAAGCTTTAGGATCACATACCTTGGTGGTTTCTAGGGTGAAAACTCATAAATTAGAATTAAATATGTTGACCCTTTCTTTGATATCATTATACTCAGTAATCATGTGCTTCATTCTTGGCTCCATTTCAACTCTAATCTAGTTGAAAACTCCTTTCCAAGGTAGCTACATGTGCGAGTAGTCTATTGACATATATCCATCTAAGGATTTTGTTCATTCTCTATTCAAAAGTAGTCCATAAGCATCATGGATATATACTACTTGGATATCAATAAATTATTGGACCCTTAGTCAAGAAGCTAATTACATGTGGAAATTTAAGAAATATCTAACCATCTTGACCCTAGACTTATCTAATTGTGTGAAAACCCTATCAGATTTAATGGGGGTCAAACCAAGCTGCTTAAAAACACCTACAGGCATGACATTTGTAGAGGCACCAAAATCTAAAAAATAGTTATGCAAGTTTTTAACAAACATTTTAACTATAAGTAAGAATGGTGGGGACTCTATTTTATCTTTATACATAGCCATGTTAGCATTGTCAGTCTTGGACATATTTATAGATTTATTGGACAAGGATTTGAGTAATAGATCCCTTTGCTCTATGATTTATGTCAATTAAATCAAGGTAATATTAGCTTATATTTTCTTCATGTCCTCTATAATGTTATAGCCATTCCTATTAGAAGAATTGGAAGTATCAGTGTTGGGTTTAGAAGTACTTCCCTTTAAAGGCTCTAGATTGTTGTCTGAAGTGGTATCTAGAGGAGTACTAAAGTTGTTTGGAGGAGTAAAAGTATTCAAAGGTTGACTTTGTTCTTTGTTTCTTGGAGGATATGTATTCTTTAAGAACTGTTGGAAGGTATGAACTTCTTCAGGAACATCATCAAGTTCATTGTCTTCTTGGAAGGGGAAATCAAACGTTTCCACCATGAAGGTCTGGTCAATAGGCTTGGATTTTGAATTACCTACACCATTATTTTTGTTAGGTACCACCTCAAAAGTTTCCAACTCTTCTTTAAATGCTTTAATATATTTATAGAATTCAATGCAATCAATCTCACCATGCTTAGTAGTAGAATGGACCCTACAATAATCAAGCAAATAAATATTAATAAGATTAATATCCATAGTCTTCTTTTTAGAAGATGGTTCACTATTCTTATTATTGTGGAAACTATCATTATTAAACCTAATATTGGGCCTATTGAATTTTTAAAAAGAGAATTTCTTACTAGAATTTTCTCCAATATTACCAACCTATTTTTTCAACTGAAGGAAGTGAGTGCTCAATTTTTGGACCATCTTCAGAATGGACTCATTCTCACTTTTGGGGGTTTCTAAATTATGGACCTAGTTTCTTTGGTACTAGTGGATGGTACTAAGACCCTTTGATAATTTTCATTATATCCATTATTAGCAGGGTGATTCAAGAACCCTAAATTTTGGTTAGGAGTAGCATGTATCAAAAGCAATTGGTTCAAATTTGTGAGTTGGTTGAGAGTAGGCACATTTTGGCTATTATTAGGAAAGACAATCAAGGTAGCCATATGCAGATTGACATTGGGGATAGAGTAGGCCATCTGACCTTGTAGTTGCATTTGGTCATTAATGATTACAACCTTAGCATAAGTTAAATGCAGTGTGTTCATAAGACCTATAGCCCTCTTGATGAATACTAAGGTCATGGGATGAAGAGCACCTTTATAGATTTCCAAGGCTAATGCCTAATCAAGTTTATAAGGGTCAATAGTCCTGACATACATCTTCTAGAACCTAGCATTAAAATATATTATAGGTTCATTGGCATCCCTTTTCAAGATGGTAAAATACTAGTACATGACACAAGAGCTAATTTTTTTTCCAAATTGGTCAATGAAAATGTTATTGAATTCATCCTAAGTGGTAATGCAATCATCAGGCAGATTAAATAATCATTCATATGTAGCATCTTTAAATGTAAAAGGGAACAACCTACATGTTGCATCCTCATGAGTGACATTTAGCAACCTTAATGCAGCCTTAAATGATTTAACTTGTTCTTCTATTGTTACAATACCACTAGAACTAAAAGTTGGAAAATATTTTTCAAGATTACGAGGAAGGTCATGAACCACACCTTAAACATTGATAGGAGAGATTCCTAACCAAGCTATAACTTGATGAAGGTTGAATGTAAGAGTACATTGGAGTAATGAAGTTGATAAAGACTTCAAATAATTACATTTACCTTTGTCTCGCCTAGCTTTCTTGTGGGTGTCTAGTTCTAGTAGAGGTTCTCTTGTCTCTAAAAGTGATCTTGTCCAAATTCTTGGAAATTCTAACTTGAGAACCTAGATCCTATTTAAAATATGATATATCAAATCAATCCTTACAATAAGTAGGGATTAGACTTGCACATTAAGTAAATTTTGTAAATATTTATATAAAGGATAATAAAGGATGTTAACTTTAACTAGACTAGTTTAAATATGTGTCCAAGTATGTAACTATGATCAATATTTACAGTCCTAATTTTAAAGGAACTCAGATCTATAAGATATAGACCAATATTTAATCAAAACAATCTATTCTAACCTCAAATACTATGGATCTTTAGATTTCAAGCTATCTTTACTAGAATTACACATTTATCTTAAAAGATTTTTTATCTTTGTCTAAAGGAAGCATAAAGATGGGTCATAGACCACAAATATCAGTGACCTTTACACTTTTGAGTTAAGAAATATGAAAATGTGTAAAGATAACACTAATCTAGGATCAAAACACACCAAAATTAGCAAAGATTCAATAAATTCACAAAGATCAACCCTCCTTCTAGTGCTAGAAGAGCTTGTCCTATTGATGCCTCTATGTGTATCATAGGTTCTCTTAGTGTTTAAATAACACTTCTCATTTTAAAATTCTAAGAATTCAGAGCATGAGTAGCAAGTTTTAGTAATCTAGTTACCTATGGTGAAATAGAGGCAGAGCAAACTAAACTATTCCACAAAATTATATTAATTGGTGGTTGGTAGCCTCTATGGTCCTTAGTCTAAGTGAAATGAAAGAGATATTATGATATTATCAATTAATTATGATCCAATTTATACATTAAAGGCCAATCTAAATGAATATCTATAGTGGAGCTTAAACTAGAGTGATTTGGTTAAAAAGGAAGCAAATAGAAGGGTAGGGCAGAAAGAAAGTATGTGATTGCTTATCTTTGCCTGAAACATCATGACAAGGTCTTACTTTCAACTGAACATGCATTTAACTAATATATAATGGGAAGTAGTAGATTCTCAAATCCCACCATACACCAGGCAAATATCTAAGGAAAACATAAAAGAATACAAGTATGAACTAAATTTATCTTAAAGGTTTACTATTGCATTCAAATAACATTTACACATCCTAATGTAGAGCAAATAAAATGAAACAAAGATTAAGAACATTCAATTAATCTAGCATCATCACAAATTAGAAACCCTATATCAAAGATGCACATTCAAGATTCATAGAAAACCATTCAAATTCAAGGCTTAGAACTAGCAATTGAGAGAGAAACCATGTAACAATTGATACAAACAAATTTAGACAAACTTTTCAATATTCCTTGCTTATATTAATTACTCAAAAGTATACAATTTTTAGCTCAAAACTCTCTCCTTCTATAAAATGGTAATACAACCTTTTATAGGAGACTCAAGCGGTATATCGATCAATCATAAGATTACACATGTACAAAGATAAGGATAAATTTCCTTCTTCATAGTTTTATAATATATTTCTCTTTCCAAAATAGACTGAACTATAGGCAAATATTCTAACAAACTAGCATATGCCTTTACAAAAGAATATTCCACATTCAAATATTACAATGCTTTACATAGAATGGAATATCATCAATTATCTGGTGGGCCCTAAGCTAAAGGGATCCCTTGTTGTTCCTGAAGAATCTTCATGGCCCTTTGATGTTGCTTACTAACTATCTCAAAATCAATAGCTAGTTTTAAAAGATAATCATCTTCTCAGTCAACCAAGTTATTTAAATCCCTATCATTTCTTTCCATGGCATCCTTGATGTTCCTAGCTTCAGCAATATTTTCCTTAGCAATAAATATCATGCCCATGACTTAATTGTTGTCACCTCTAGATTGGCCTTGACTCTTATTCCTCACTTCTTGCATTACTAAAGTGGCTCTGTGATTATACTCATCATCATCAATAATGCCTAGGGAGCTAGATTTTGTAGGGTTGGCTAGCATGGTGCCAAAAAGTTATTCAATTTTTCTTATTAGTTCTTCATCATCTCTCAAAAGCCTTTCTAAGTGCCTTAACCATGCATTTAGATCTTGGATCTCAACAACAAGTATTCCCATAATTGAGTTTATATGGCCCAAACTAATGGTCCTAAACCCAAGAATCCATCCCTCAATCAGTATGTTGATAAGCTCCTTTATTTTTTCCCTTGAACATTTCCATTAGGCTATTAATCCTTTGGCTATTGTACCTTACTGGGTCAATGCACTTTACCTCATATTTATTGACTTCAAGGTTTAGAACATGTCATAAAAATATGCTTCAAACATCTTTATCATTGCCTTTGGGACTGACAAGATAGCTTGTGTCTCCAAATTCTCTTTTTATTTCTCTAAGTTCTCTATCCTCTACTTCATGCCTTTAATACTTTCTTTGAGTTAAGTTGAATGAGCATCGGTGAGTCCTTTAATGTCCTCTTCATGAATTGGGTGCTCACCAATATTTTGAACCCTAATGGGAGTTAAACCAACACTTGGTTCAACCTTTTGAAATGTGAATTCCTCACCTCCAACCATGGTCTTATTGGTGGTGACCCTTTCCAATCCTATTGTTTCAAGATTTAACTGCACATTAATTGTTGACTCTGATATCTTTGGGGGTTATGTTACCTCCATCCATGTGCTAATTAAAGCCATAGGAGTTTTTACATAAGTACTTCTTGATCCTCTTATGGAAATTATTCTTCTCTCTTCCTCTTATTTTATCAAATCTAATATCCATGGTTTGACCTCATCATGCACATCAATATGGACTATCTGGGTTAAGGCCCATGAATGTTGCAATGTTGGGATCTTTTGGATTTTCCCATAAATGAACCATTATGGGATGACTAACCCATGAATTGGATATTCATCACTGAACAAGTTGATTTCACTCATACGGTGAATGAGAGTTAGTTTGGGCTTCTTACTCCCAGCTAAAACAAGTGTCAATTCAACCTTACTTTTGAGGGGTGAAATTGGAACCAATTACAAAGAAACATCCTTCCCCTTATCTTTCCCTACTTCCTCATCTTGGGCTTGATGTTCCTCAACCTATTATTCTTCTTCATCTGACCTGTATGCTTTAGCAAGCACCTTAAGTACATCTTCCACTATTTCATTAGGGCCTAATGCAATCATATCTAGGAACTCTATTAGAGACTCTAGCCTATCAAGTTGAGTTGAGGATCATGGTCCTTCACCAAGTGTCTCTTCTAATTTCTCTTTTCTATTTCTTTGTATAACTTATGTTTGGGTCTATTTTGGAAGGGGCCTAGAGGATGGTCCAAGTAATAAGTGATATTATAGGGGCCTCATTTTCCATATCTCACCTAGTGGCTTGTCATGTCCCCTAGCTAACTTGGGCTCCAGCTTAATGTTCTACCTCTTCAACCTAGCTAATACCTCTGGGAAACTAGAGTCCTTGATGTATAGTGTGTCATAAACACTAGGCTAGTGTTCATAGGTCTTACGTATGTTTCTTAATTTAAAAAGTTTAGTAACCCTATTATAATTGTCCCATTTCCTTAGTTTTTCCATTTGTAAATTGAAGGAGTCCCTATGCTTGGAGATGACATTTACATGTTCCTAATTTTGTAGCATAATCTTGATCATGGTTAAGGGAAAAGGGTGAAGGAGGCCTTTCCTTTCCTGCTTATAGACACCATATATACCATTAAAGAGTTGGTATATAATTTCTTGTTCTACTAATTTGGTTGGCACATGGACTAATAATTTGAAGGATTGAATCGGGGTTCCCCCTATTCTTATCACTATGCAATTTGTATAGAACCAGATATCACCTATCAATTCCCCATATGTTTTAACTATGGGGCTAACCCTACTCATGGGGATCCCTATGATGGCTTCCACTAGAGCTAGGTAAACACAATCATAAATGAACTATATGTTGTGTCTGTATTTGAATATGTGAAGTTTGAAATAATGATGGGAGACAATAAGTCTCCAATTAGGTTTCAATTCTTAATGTTTGGGATCTTAGTGGTGGCCAAAAGGGCATCTAGAAGATAGGACATCATGTAGAAGTGGTTGTTGGTTTTCCTTTGGATGGTTATGAATTATGATTTCAAATGGATTTTAATCATCTCACCTAATAGGGGAGTGATTCCCTTCTCTACCATAAATTAAACATAAGGCACCTAAACTTTATCAATATGTATGATGGAGGGGGCTCCAGATAACCTATTTAGCAAGGTCATAATTATCCTAATCCCCTCCTTGAATTAGATAATTCAGATCTTCCCTGTGGGATCTAGGATTACTTGGTTCCTATTAAGCATCCATGGGGCAAGGATTATGTTTAAGTTATGCTTTCCAATCTACTCTGTAATGGTGGGTAAGTCTATTTGGGGCTTGCCTAGTTTGTAGTAGCTCTTGAATGCTAGGGGTAAATGTATGCTATTTTCTTAAAACTATGCTCATGAAATATCCAATCTTGTTCAATTTTAAAAGCCTTGAAAAGAGGAGCAAGGACACCAATGTAGTGTAATACCTCAAGCTTTATGATAACATAGTGGAGGCTAGTCATTTGGATGGAAACTAGGTCATTGTATCTCTATAAGATGGTTGCATTCTTTTGTTCCTCCCTTACTATGGCTAGCATCTCTTTTGTGGTCCAAAAGAGCTCAGAACAATTCGTATTCCTAGTTTTTAATTTTTTAGTATCTAGGTCTGTATCCTTAGAGATTCTTCCTCCATTATCTAAAATCAGGTATAACTCTATCTCATCCCTTTATGATTACCTTCGAGCTGCCATGATTATGAAACTTGAAAATTGCTCACTCTTGGATTATGAGTAGCCTCTAGATCAATATGTTCTTGCTTAGATTGCAATTGAACTCCTTTTATATTGATTGTGATTAATATAAGTTCAAATTGGGGCTTGTTATGGAGGTTAGGGCCTTTCTAAAGCTTTAATGGTGATGGCAATTTACACTTAGGATTATTCATGCCTCAGATTTGATTGAGACCTCTATCTTTATACCTTTGCCTTTCAAGCACACAAAATATTTAGTTTTGTCATTACAAAGAAATTCAAAATGCCTTCCATGTAGTTAAACTCCTCATCTCTCCTAGAAATAGTAGCAAGCCTAACATGAGGAAGAAGAATGAATTAACATCCCATCAGTTTAACACAACCTTGTTCATCAAATCTAGTCTTCTTAAAGATGAAAAAATTGAAAGCCCTGATGACTCTTAACTTTATAATGATGGCTTAGCATCCTATTTTTAAAGTAAATAGTACCCTATAGTAAACCAAATGTGTTGAATTATGAACTACAAAAGGAAGGGACTCAACCTTCATGAATAGGGGATTTAAGAACCTATCCACATGCATGCAAAAAAGCATCTCACGACATTGCCTAACAACCCTTTGGTGATCAATATGAGGATGTCAAGGACACTTCCATGATTTCTAAGGAAGCTTCTCCTAATATCCAAATAGGGTCCATTCATAACCTCAATGAAGATCTTGTTGTCACTAATATTTTTGATGACAACACTAGCCTTACCATTCCCCTTGACCATCATTAAACTGAACTCATCGACTAGGACCAACAAGATCATGTACCATTAAACCTCTTTCAAAATCATGAAGCTATTGTGGAATTCATGGGACTTTAAGATGACATCCCACTAGGGGATCATAAATAGGGATTCAAAATCGACCTTGACACGATAGCCTATTTTGGGGAGCAAGAAGAGTTCATTGACCAGAATAAATCAAAAAATAAACCAAAGAAAAAAAATTAAAAAATTGAAGTCCCCTAGTCAAAACCTCTTGGAGGCACTATTGGACATAAAAATGAAAATCATAAAAATAAAGACAAGGAACTCAACCTTTCCCTCACATCAACATAATTGTAGGGTAATTCTACATCACCTATTGAAGACAATATCAAAACAAATAAAAATTCAAAAATCAATAAACTTGTATCAAATCTCAGTCCTGAGGAACAAATATTCAACATAATTCCTTTCAACAAAAAAATGAGATGTACGAATATGCATAAAATCTGAAATGGTGCATGAGATTGTCGGTCCCTATCCCCCTTGGTATCAAGCCATGTGAGATTACCTCCATGATCACACTATCCTTCCAAATTCTTCACACAATCAAAATAAATCCTCGATCCAATATGTATCCCTCTTTAACTTCCTTGGTATCACCCTCTATCATAGGGGTTATGATAGTACCAAATTAAGAAGTTTGAAATAAGCCGATCTAGCAATCAAAAAAGTTCATAACAAAACCATTGGAGCATATAATTCAGCCACGTGAGATGGATAGCAGTTGTATGAACCTATGAACCTCATGCACCTCAAGAGTTTCCACACCAAAAGGTTAATATGTTGTTATAATAATAATAATAATAATCAAAAATCAAAAATCAAAAAAAAGTGAGAGAAAGAAAGAGATAAATTTTCCAAAGGTGAAAACCATTTTAAGGGTGCCTTAAGAAAGTACCATGATGAAAATAAGTTTCTGACATCGTAAGTAAATATCTTGTCTACAATTACCTTACACTTAGGGGTAGCCCACTCCATTCAACCTTTGCCATCCTAAACCATACATGTAACCATACCAATCATGCCCATCCTTCTTCCCATTTTTTATTTTGATAAGGACATAGAAGATCCATTAGTACATGTTTTGGAAACATCTTGGTACATCAAATCTTCTTCAAAGCACACTATCACGCAATATCAAAATGGTAATTGAATGACTAGGGAACATGGTTCTCATGTGGCATAGTCCTTAGAGATCCCATCCTGAATCACTCTCCCATTCGATCCACTATCACCATCTTGATGATAGAATGGGTTTTCCCTTTGCTCGTCACCTCATCACAAAAATATAAAAAAAAACTAAAAAGTCCAAAAATTCCAAAAACACCTAAAAAGTCTGAAAATCCAAAAATAATAGAAAAAATAGAAAATCCAAAAACACCTAAATTTTTTATAAAAATTAAAAACAATAGAAAATTTTAATATCCAAAGTTACTTCTCTTGTCCTTGGTCCTATTAAAATCTTTTTTTGAATTTTAAACAAATCATTGCAACTTTATCAGGATATATCATTCCCAATCCAACCCCCTTACATATATCATTGCTTGTGGGCACATCAAATCTATCATTATTATAAATCATCAAACATTGGGTTTTTATTTTGATAAGGGATAACAACATAATTATCACATTTTATTTTTATTTTAGTGTGTGTTCTTGTTATTGTTTGTTTCTTTGTGTGTTTTTCTTATTTGTTGTGTATATGTTAGTCCTATGGCATATAGCAACATTATCATCATGGTTTTTCCATATCATGGTGCATCCTACCATATGATATAAAAAATAATATTGCTTAAAATTTGGAGTTTAGTACAAGATTATCAACATGCACCATCACACCATCCACCCATTTCTAAATATACATTTCTTCTAATTAACTATCTATACTTAACATTCATTTTCATTAACTAAGTGTGCATCCTAAATAACATAATAGGAGTGTTAAGCCATCTATGACATCATCAAATACATATACAATAACATATAAAATCCATGATATTTATAAACATGAGCCTTCATCATCACATCATCAATCCACGCAATCGAATAACTCCTTTATTTATACTTGTACATCTAAACAATCAATCAAATCCAAGCTCATAAATTTATTGGGATATATAATTCTCAATCCAATCCACTTACATACATCATTGATTGGGGCACATCAAAGCTCACCACTTTATCAAGATATATCACTCTCAATCCAACCCTCACACATATATTGATGCTTTGAGAAAATAAAAAAAATCAAAGCATAGAAAGCCTTAGATCAAGTGCATTAATCTCATCCATCTATAACATCCACCAAAACATATATATACATATTCATCATATTATACATGAGACCTAAACCCTCTTTGTTCACCCCGCCCCTCTATTTTATCCCTAATTATTCCATTTCAACCCCTCTTTTCATTTTGAGAGCCCATCTATGTCTTTCATACCTCCATACTTTCTCAAGGGGGAATCATCACTTGATTTTATCCATATCCCTAACTATCATGCAATTAATGGCATCCTAGTGCACCCATTTTTATTCTACTACATTATTTGTAAAGTTGTTGCTTCTTTTAGTCATAACACCCTTTCAAAGAGGGATAAAATGTAGACACTACTTTTAACACCCCATTTTTGACGCATTCAACACCCTGCTTTTGAGACACTAAGTCATCCCTAATTATCAAAAATCATCTCTAATCCCCCCTAGTCCCATCGATAACACACCATCATCATATCTAAATCCCATTTAATTCACCTAATATCACGCGATATAGCTCTGTAATAACCCCACTAGGTTAGACAAAGAAATATGTGAGTTTTTTATTATCAAACACATACCAAATGTAGATTACACCACGAGAATCTTGTTGACCCTTTTTGGTCCTGCAAGCCAAAAATTGGTCTCCCTTTTCTTTCCTTGTTGTCCGAGTCTTTAATGTCTTCACCTTTCTAGAATTGTGTTTTCACCCTTTTGATCAAGGTTGTTTCTGTAAAGAACCAAATGACTTGAGTGTTGTAGACATCTCGGGTTGATCCATAGGCTTATCCTGCTTTGGACAGTTGGTTTGCACAAGCCTTTCGGCAAAGGAATGGGCTGGTTTCAAAGGGATGCAAGTCTGTTCAGCAGGGTCCGAAGGGTAATTTTGACCCAAGGCACCCTTGTGGAAGGCAATGAACACCTTTGGGAAAGTGAAAAAGGCAAAAAAGGGGCAGATTTTTCCTTTAGAGAAAGACAAGGCAAAAGATAAAAGATTCCTTCAGACTTTTGTCCAACAAAAATCCAAGGAGAAAATAAAGGTTGAATTCCTTCAGACAAAATGCCCGAAGGAATTCCTTCAGACATTTTGTCTGAAGAAATTCACAAGGCAAGGAGCCAAATAGAAAATTACCCTTCAGAAAGGAATCTAAGACAAAGGTCAAGGGTCCTTCGGACATTTTGTTCGAAGGCATTTGTTGGAGGATTTTCTTGAAAGAAAGAAAGGGCTGGGAATTTTGAAGAAACATTTCCTTCAGGCATTTTGTCTAAAGGGATTGAAAAGCCAAGGCAGCCCAAAGGAGCCCGAAGGACAAGTACCCTTATTGGGGAATGTCGACTGCCAAAAGGGGGACCTTTTCCAAATTTTGAAGGGACACCCAGAAGTGTCTGCAACAAAGTATAGGTGCATGTGAACAGGCTACCATAATGTGTCTTAGAACACCTTTGGCAATTCTTCCTCCCTGTATCTTTAGAGGACCCCTAGCTCACTGATGCAGAAGAATTTCTCATATCAAATGAAGTGTATATCAACTTGTTCTTGGTGTAAAGTGTATGTCAAAGCTAAGTAAATCAACCATTTTGGTGTATCATTACTTTATTTTAGGTTTTATTTTCAGTAATACTTCTCCTTTTTCACCCCCCCCCCATTGTTAGCAGCAGGAAATCTAGGACCACAAAGATGCATCAAAGGGAGCTAGCCCTTATCTAGAGATTCTCCCCCGACTTTTGCCAGACCCACAGCAACAGGGGAGTCTCCATTATGCCATGTGGAAGATAGGAACTTAGCCTCCTGTCAAGGGTGCAATCCACAGCATCAATAATTTTTTTCACACTTGATGGGACTCATTTTGATGTCAAAAAAGTTCCAAGATTGGTGTTGGTCTTGTTATAGCAAGAATGAACCACTAATCCAACATCTAAATTTTAATCAGGCAATTGTGGGACAAGTTTTTATTCCAAAGAGTTGAAGAATCTTGATGTGTTCTTTAACCAACCAGCCTTTGGAGGCTTTTTTCATCAACACCAATGGCGACTCCAAGTTGAATCAACTGGTTAAACAGTCCTGGTGCCATCAAGAAATCACAATTTTGTATGTGTAATTCCATTGCTTAGAATCATCAGCCTTGCGTTCCTTCATATAGTTTTGATCAAGCTCGAGTTGTCTAGCAAATCACCTCAAGAAACAAGGATGCATATGGTTATGAGTTTTGCCCTTTGCAGGTTGGTGAAACATTATGGGCTTTACCTCTTCCTCCTCAGTTTGAGCAAGTCCTTGGCCAACCTGGCTATGATCCTTAACAACCTTGTGTTGATCCTTATTGGGTCCAATATGACTAGTCTCATCCCTGTCATGAGCTATATCAGTCTTATCCCCAGTCTTTTCAATGTGTTACTTCTCCTACTCAACCTAATCTTTTTGCCAATCAACCCATTTCCACCTTCAAATAAGCACTGTTGGGATATAAAAAGTATGTAGTGGAGCTTGACACTAGAAGGGGATGTGGCCAAGAAATTCTTGATCATTTCATCCATCAAGTGAGAAATGCATTAGATCTAGTTAAGAGTGAATGGACTCCTATTGAAAGAGCTAATTTGTAAAGGCTTACAAATGAGATGTTGGATGTGAGTGGTTTGATTGCATCTGTGGAAGAGAAGCTGAGTATTCATGAGAGGCATCCTTACCAAGTCTATCAACCTACATACCCACTGCCCCAAGTTTCATATCAGCCATATGCAGTCCCTACTCATGAGCCAAGTCAAGCTTGTTAAATTCCTTTCCCCCATCTTGTTGAGGAGAGTTTTAAAATAATAAATCTTGTGTTTAAGACCAATCTTGATAGGCAAATTGATTTGGCAAATCTTCACATGCAGTAGTCTATGTTGGCAGCAAGGGAAGTGTAATCCAAACCCTCACTACCCTCTCACACACAACCCCATCACCCCAAAAGGAGACTTCCAGTCCTAAGATCATGAGCTGGAGTAAAGTAGTTGAGTCATGGAGTAGCAAAGAGGAGAAAGGCATTATTTGAGAGTGTGAGGTACAAAATGAGGCTAGTCCTTCTCAAGTCCCTCCCACCCTTCCTCAAGAAGCTTTTTATACTCCATGGCAGCCTTCATGCACTCCCTATTTCCATGATGATTCCTATGAGCTCTATGAAAGACTCTTTCAAAAAAATCTAGCTAAGCAAATTGAGGAATTAGAGGCAAAGGTGAGATAGCTTAGTGAAAGAGAGATGGAAGTTTTAGACCTTAGAGAGGAGCCTACACCAAAAGACACCCCTTCTACTAATCCTCCAGCTAATTTCAATATTGATGAAGTGTTGGTCAAGTGGAGAGAAGAAAATCAAGTGATTTTGGCCCAAGGTCTGCCCTCATTTTCTCATAAGTTTTCAAAAAGATCCCCTACTTTCCATTCCCAACCTAATTTTGACAATCCTTGTGTTCCACCTCCTTGCCTGGTAAATAAAGAATGTTTTTCTTGTGTTGAGGAATCCATCTTGAAGGAAGAAAGTGAAGAGGAATATGCTTAGTTCATGACTAATTAGGGAGACTTCGTGAGGGCAGATGAGGAGGAGATCACCATAGGTACCCCCTTTGATGAACAAGAAGACAAGTCACAAGCTTTTGCCTCTATCTCTGATGAGGAAGAGATGATCTTTGACTCTTTTCTCACTTTGCAAGATGTCATAGAGGAGCATGGATAGATTCTTGATCATGTTTTGAATGATTTGTTTGAAGTCATTGGGGCAAGTTACACTCTTCTTCGAGGAGGCTATGAGTTGGCTAAGGGTGGAGAAGGCAGCATTGGGACTCAAATAAGTATGCAAAGGGGCCGCAGCTTTTATATTTATCCTTTCAAGAGGTTGGTGAATCTGAAGATGATATTTTTGAAGTCATCAAGGAGGAACCTATTTTTAAAGAGGCAAGTGAAGAAGAGAGGATCCAATTTGTAGTTGATCAAGAAGCTCTCATGGATGTCAATGAGGAAGAAATCATCATGGATGCTCCTTTTGAAGACATCATCAAAAATGAAGAAGACACAGGTCATGAATACATACGGATGTTCTAGCAATATGAAGAGGAAAGTAAGCAAGGTGAGCTCTCTCCTCCCTTGTTTGATGAACTTCCTTATCACTTTGATGAAGAAAATGACCATGCCATGGAACCTGAGTTGGAGGAGAATCAGGGGAATGTCTTTGAACATTTAGAGACTCTGGTCTTTGAGAAAGAAAAGGAGAGGCATGTCCATCTTGATGAAAGCTTTGAAGAAGAGAGTCTTGAGTAAGAAGGTGATGTTATGTGGGATGAGCAAGCAGTTTGTGATCTCATTTCAGACATCACAACAATCACCCTTCTTCAAGAAAGCCATGAGGAAGCAGAAGATTAGTTTGACAGTCTCTTCAATGAGGTAGAAGGGAACAAGTCAATCTATGGTGCATATCAAGAGAGTCATGAGCTAGATGATCCCTATGGTGATGAGCCAGCAGCCATTGATTTCTTGATGAAACACACCAACATGAAGGACCAACATTGGACAAGCTTCCAAGAGCAAGATGAATACATATATGCTGGAAGCATGTTTGACCCTGATTCATTTGGATACAAGCCAATCAAGGTGGAAGACAAGAAGGGCAAGTCACCAAGTCTCCTTTCCATCCAAGCATTTGTCTAGCACCATAAGTTTTCTTGCCATGGAGACTTAAGAAGTTTTCCTTTTGATCTAGGGGGGAGGCAAATATACCTGGTTAGTTGTACATAGTAGTTTATTTTCAATTTTTCTTTTCCTATTTTCCCTAAGTGCTATTTGTATAGGTGTAGTGTTTTTTAGCCTTTGTTGTGTGTGTTTTCCTTTGTGTTTGAGGTAAAAGCTTTGATTAGTTCATAGGTCATTAGTAGGTTGTTAATAACCTTTCAAGTTGCATCCTAACTCCATGCCCAATGGACTTTGAGGCTACCAGTCTTCTTCAGCATAGCAGGCATGCTTCCCCTAGGAATCACCAAATTGTTAACCCTTTTTGGTCTTATAGGCCAAAAATTGGTCTCCTTTTCTTTCCTTGATGTCCCAGTCTTTAATGTCTTCACCTTTCTAGAATTGTGTTTTCTCACTTTTGAACAAGGTTGTTTCTGTAAAGAACCAAATGACTTGAGTCTTGTAGATGTCTCGGGCTGATCGACAGGGTTATCCTGCTTCGTATAGTTAGTTTGCACAAGCCTTTCAGCAAAGGAATGGGCTGGTTTCAAAGGGATGCAAGTCCATTCAGCAGTGTCCGAAGGGTAATTTTGACCCAAGGTGCCCTTGTGGAAGGCAATGAACACCTTCGAGAAAGCGAACAAGGCAAAAAAGGGGTAGAGTTTTCCTTTAGAGAAAGACAAGGCAAAAGATAAAAGATTCCTTCAGACTTTTGTCTAAAGGAAATTCAAGGAGAAAATGAAGGTTGAATTCCTTCAGACAAAATGCCCAAAGGAATTCCTTTAGACATTTTGTCCAAAGAAATTCACAAGGCAAGGAGCCAAACATAAAATTACACTTAGAAAAGGAATTTAAGACAAATGTCAAAGGTCCTTCGGACATTTTGTCTAAAGGAAAAGACAAGAAAATCCAAAGCATGAATTCCCTCAAACAAAATGCCTGAAGGAATTCCTTCAGACATTTCACCCGAAGGCATTTGTCAGAGGATTTTCCTAAAATAAAGAAAGGGTGGGACTTTTGAAGAAACATTTCCTTTGAGCAAAATATCTGAAGGAATTACTTTGGGCATTTTATTTGAAGGGATTGAGAAGCCAAGGCAGCTCGAAGGAGCCCGAAGGAGCCCGAAGGGCAAGTGCCCTTACGGGGGACTCTCAACTGCCAAAAGGGGAACCTTTTCCAAGCTTTGAAGGGACACCCTCCCTTTGAGAGGGTTCAATGACAAAAGGCTGATGGAATTACAAAAAATCTTAAGGAATTACCAAATGGATGATGAGCTTGAAGACGTCAAATTCAGGGCAATGGAATAGCCATTGGCTTTCAAATGATGACGGGCACGTGAATGTCAACTTTATGACAATGAAATAACCATTGATCTTTAAATGCTTGAGTGCAAACTCAAAGGAATTCAAAGGCCTTAAGGCCAAAAGGAAGAGACCACTGAGAAAAGAGCCTGAAGAGCTAAGGATTGATAGAAGATAGCCCCGAGGGCCGAAAGAGCCAGGAAAAGACAA
The DNA here is from genome assembly GCA_037957365.1 of Torreya grandis. Taxonomy (NCBI): domain Eukaryota; kingdom Viridiplantae; phylum Streptophyta; class Pinopsida; order Cupressales; family Taxaceae; genus Torreya; species Torreya grandis. The sequence continues at coordinate 841,495 of JARHVA010003792.1, forward strand.
AATTTGGGAAAGGACAAAAGCCAAGCACAGAAGTAGACAATACAGTCCAGGTGGCAAAAGAAGGTGTTAGCACAAGGAGTTATTATTGTGGATGAAATAGTCTCCACTAAGTGGTCATCATAGAGCACAAGCATTCAAGAGGGCAGCCCATTTTTTCTTTGTTTGGCATTAATAGGTGGACAGTTGTGCAAACTTTCATGGAAGGATGACTTTGTCAATTATGGAGAGCAGTGACCCATACTTTTGTAGGAGTGTTTAATATGCCCAAGCAGCAAAGTCAAGACTGACAACTACCACAGCATGGCTTCCTTCATCGGACTTCCTCTTCCCAATGAATAAAATGCATCATGGGCCACTTGTGGAAAGGGACACCATTGCTTTCTCTTCCTCTATTGATTGTAAACTCTCATTGTGAGAAAGATATCTCTCAGCTTGTATGGTGAAGCCCTACAGGATTTTACCTTAAATTAAGACATAGCATTTTTACCTCTATTTTGAGTTTGCACTTTTGCATGTCTATGGTTTTGTCTTGTGTTAAGTAATTCTCTTTTATGTTTTCACAGAATGATTTCAGCATGTCTAGTGTATTGTGAGTTCTTCTTTTGCAGGTCAACCAGAAGTGTCCACAATAGAGTATAGGTGCATGTGAACAGGCTGCCATAGTGTGTCTTAGAACACCTCTAGTAATTCTTCCTCTCTGTATCTCTAGAGGACCCCTAGCTCACTGATGTAGAAGAGTTTCTTGTATCAAATGAAGTGTATATCAGCTTGTTCTTGGTGTAAAGTGTATGTCAAAGCTAAGTAGATCAATCATTTTGGTATATCACTGCTTTAGTTTAGGTTCTATTTTTAGTAATCCTTCTCCCTTTTCACCCCCCCCATTGTTAGCAGTAGGAAATATAGGACCACAGAGATGCATCAAAGGGAGCTATCCCTTATCTAGAGATTCTCCCCCCAATTTTGCTAGACCCACAGCAAGAAGGGAGTCTCCATTGTGCCACGTGGAAGATAGGAGCTCAGCCTCTTGTCAAGGGTGCAATCCACAGTGTCAATAAATATAAAGAGACCATAAAAAATATACAAGGTATGATAATAGCAACAAGCATAATACATCACATAATATTGATCTCTAATATCATGAGAGTACACATCATAATGTGAATATAGAAAGTAAGCACATTAACTCTATTATAACTGTAACAAGTCTGTAGCCACCACTATCCATGTACAATAATAAGTAATTACAACTTTTCATGATAATATTCAATGATAAGTACAATATAATACAATGTGCATATAGATACATGGATCCCCTAGAGCATAGTTCCTAAACTTAAGTATCTATGGCAATCTCAAGTGTCATCTCAATAAGTAGTATTATTGTGGGGAGGGAGAGCATCATCCAAGCACTTTTTCACATCAACCACGGACCAATGATTCCCTACATTAATCCTATTAGGAAATGGTCTTCCCTTTACATATGAGTAGATAGTGATGGTGTGAGAATCTAGAGAGACAAGCAAGTATCTATGTGCCCTATGATTCTAAGTTAAACATGAAGTGTATCATAGAAATCCATTCTATTGCAAGATATTGCACAAACATGTGAATCACACCCATGAAATGATAATGTATCACTAAACATACTTTGGCCCAAAGTTTTAAAAATAATAAATAATAATGATCTAAATCAATCAAATTCATACACACCACTTGATCAGACTGCTTTCATCTGTCATTGTGATACTAATAAACTAGTGAAGCTTATCTCACTCCTTATTTCATATCATTAATGCAAATTGGTCAAATACAATTCAACCATAAAATTTATTTAGTTTACATCATGCCAAACATAGGAGTAATTAAAACATACATTTATTCTGTCAAATGTATGAATGAATCTTACATTATTTTCTATCCCATATTAGAAATAATGACTATAGTCTATAGCATTCAGGTAAATGCACATTTAACTACATATTTTCACTACCATAATAGTTTCTAAACATACTACACCCTATGATAACCTATATTACTATAGTCAAGTATTTTAAGACACAACTACTATCTTTCCACCATAAATCATATAAAGTAATCTTAATACATGGAAACATAAGTTTATATTTAAATATTTAGACTCAACATATCAATTCACAGTTCCCACGAAACAAAATAATAGACTAATTTAGAAAATGTTATACTTCCAAGGTTGTATGCTTGCATACACAAGTCCTACTAATTATCTCAAAACACACTACGCATAGTGATAACCAATCACACATGCACATAGTTAAACAAACATAGGTATGATTCTTAGTATAATAATTATAGTATGTATCATATGAATATAACATACGTTAATGATGTAGTATTATATGATATCCCGTACTATCATAGGTTTCCAACTATACAAAAATACATAATCAAACTTACAATTTGAAGAATCAAGCAACACACATACATTTAATAATCAAGCAAGTACAAAGTTATACCATTCAGGTATACCCTAAGTTAAAACTGCATGCTAGTAACATACCATATAAACATGCATCACGATGCACTATTATATGCTAGATATAACTAAATATTTATACATATTAGCAATTTCATAACATCTACTGCACTCAAATATTCATATAGAATACATATAACAAATAGTCAATTAATCATGCGCAGAAAAATAGAGGACTCATAAACTTGTTATAATATTCATTAGAGCACCTCAACCTATTTTTTAAGAGACTATTTTAATATGGTTATAGCTTAGGACTCACAGACATCTAATGATTAGATAAAATCATACTTTTAGCTACAACTAAGGCTTATAACCAAACACATCCATTTTTAAAAAGTACTCGTGTTATAGCCTTGAATCCATAAACATTCAAGATATGAATTGAGTACTACAATCAATATTTCTCATATTCAAATCCACCATATAAGACATACACAAGGCTCTTTAAAGTGTTTATACTCTACATTAGTCTATGTATTTTATCTCAATATACATTACCATAGGTTCAACTCCGTCAACCCAGTTTCCCAAAGCTATTGAGCATAAAATACCTTAATTTGTCTCTATAAGGTTTGAATCATAATCATAATATAGACCTAGACTCCGCACAACCTACGTATATGCATACTTTCATAGTTTTGAATGTCAATTTATACTCATTCGATCTATATGGTAACATTACAATAGATTGATTATTATCACCACTATCTATACTAATATCAGTGACATCATTATTACTCTTGCAACAGAGTTAAGCATTGACATCATTATATTAAGAGTCAATATATGAATATACATTACATTCCATTAATTAACATATTTTGTGATATTAGATCTGGTATGCTCAATGGATGGAAAAGATCAATGATAATAATGTGAGATATATGATATTAAATAACATATATTGCAATGATCCCAAATTAACAGTTTTGTGACAAAACCACGAGTAATTGGCTATGCTATTAGAATATAACATTGGGTCTTATATTTCATATCAATGATAAAACATATGGTAAATATATACTATATGAGTGAGTATCTACCTATCCCTCATAACTATAGTTCCTTCGGAAATATATAAAGGAGAATTTCACAAATAAAATTATGGCTCTGTTATCCAAATGTCATATATATCGGAATTGCACATATGATCAACCATGTCATATATTATCATAAATTTTTAGTTACCATATATATATATATATAATCCATTTTAATTATACATATAAATGGTTCAAGGTGTTGGATAGATCAAACACATAAAATCGAGTGATTTAATTAGACATGGTTAAACATATATATTACCACTAATTTTAAGTTACCATTTGTTTATCTATTGCAACTCTATTCTGTGTAGGTCACCCAAGCTTGGTTCAAGGCGTTAGGATAGCTGGAAGTTCTAATCAAGGCATGACATGGCCAAACAAAGGAATACGCTGCCTACAGAAGAGTTAGAGCATTGCAAATCAGAATGGCAAGGCATAGAAGGGATGCAGTGGTTATTGATATTCAAAAAAAAAAAAAAAAAAGTCTAATGGTCAAAATTAAATATATTTCTTCTCTGACATTGTTAGACTAAGGCAAAGGCTAATTCATAATTCTACTCAATTAGCAATTTCAATGTTTTAATATAAATTAAACTTATTTAAATTTAATATATATATATATATATATATATATACACACACTGGAATTATGCATATACTTATATGCTGGCAACACATATATGAATAATCATTCTATTAGTTTTGTGTGTGTTTGGAATTGTTAATTAATGACTATACATGCTAGAAGTTCTGAGTTTTTATTGCCATTCATTGGATTATGAATTCCAGTGACTTATTTTGGCAATTACAGACTCAAGTAGATTTGCATATTATTAATTGAAGTTGCTATCTTCTTATTAAATTGTTGCCAAGAGAATAACTCATATAAATAAACTAGTAAGTCTACACACATTGCTATCTCAACATATCAAACACAATGATTTCAATTACTATGGTTAGCGACTCAACAAAATAATACAGCAACTCAATAAAATAATACAATGGCTCCATTAAGTAATACAGTGATGCCATACAGTGAAATAGTTGAAAGTTTAGTAGTTAGGTTAATTTTGATGCCATTCATATACTGGTTGGGAATTATTTAAAAGGCGGCAACTTAGATTGAATAGTTAACACATAAGCGATGCCTAACAATAGTTAACTCAATAATGGTTGGTAACAATATAAGCCACTCAGTATTTAATTCAACAGAAAGGCAAAGCATTTATTGACTTAATGGTTAATGCAGCAACTTATAACCAAATTTAATGTTACTACAATGATTCATAAATATTATACAAGCTAAAATGGTAAGGCAACTTCAATATCTACATATTTTAGACATATTTTTTGCTAAATTTCATGCACAATTTTAGTGGTTTCTTGTACCTAGAAAAACATCTACAATGGTACGATCCAGAGGGCTATTGCTTGCATCAACCTCTTTCACTTTCTTTCTGCACTTCCCTTATCCTCCATCCCCCCTCTTCTACTAAATTGGCAATTCTCTTATAGAAACAAAGAGTTCTCTTTTGCTTTTAAAAGATTATTTATTATTATTATTATTATTATTATTATTATTATTATTATTATAAGTTTTTCTTTCTTTGTTTTTCCATTATTTAATATTTTTTTTCCTAAATTTAGATTTTATATCCCTTTTTATTCTTTATTGCCTTTTCCTTTCTTTTTTTTTAATGGCAAATTTTATATTTATTTATTTTACACTAAATATCAAAATTTACAATTTTCATAAATTAAATTATCATCCACAAATGACAATTTCTTTAATTACTAATAATCTTCATTTTTAAATCTAGTTATGCTAAAGATATTTCCATGAGCATTAATGACCAACATGTCAATTATTCTACATAAGTCCATTAAGCTATTTATTCATACTAGCAAACGTATATAAATTAACTTCCTAATGGAAGTAGAAAATAACACAACATTAGCAAGCTATTTTTAATGCATTTTAACCATGTGTTAATTATTGTGGTGTGTGCAGGGTTTTGCCATCTCTCTATCGACCTTCGACATCTTCATCTACGTCATCCTCTCCAATGATGTTCTTACTCTAGCATGCTCTAAGGGATGAGTTCTCTTGCAAGTAATTAGATCACATTACATGATAAACATATAACAATAAATATAAGTAAAATAATAAATTAATATGCTTGAAATGTAAACGTATATATTAACCAAATCATAATAATCAATCATGTATCATCATGTATCTAAGCAATATTCTACTATCTCATAATAGCATAAATCTCAAGCTTAGTCAAAAATATAACCAAATCTAAATTCGTTAGCTGCAGATATCTATGGATAATCTAGTAAGTTTGTCTGGTGAAGAATCAGGATGTAACAAATCCACCATAATCCCATCGATAACACACCATCATCATATCTAAATCTTATATAATTTGCCTAATATCACCCTCAAAATTAATCCATGCACACAAAATCAAATAAAAATAAAATCAAAAAAATAAATCAAATCATCAATCATTATTAGTTAGTTGATTAGCCCTTAATAATAAAATCCATGCACACAAAATCAAATAAAAATAAAATCAAACAAATAAATCAAATCATCAAATCCCAAGTCAAAAATCAAATCAATCAAACCCATTCCCCATCAAAACAAACCCATACCTCCTCAACCTCCCTCATTCAATAAGTCAACCCCCTCATTTAATGGAAATGTTGACTCAATTTCATCTATCCATTTCTAAGCAATCTTGATCGTCCATTTTCCCCATCTAGAACATATAGATTGAGTCTTTCTCCTTCATTTTCGACAATCTTGGACAATCTAAGGAGATCATGTCTATTGTGTTAACAAGACTTGATATCATCCTATCACTCAATTAATCCATCATCAATCATAGGGATATGTTGCCAAAATTAGTGTGTGGAATCCACTGAGAAAATATAATTAAATTGAGTAAATCTACACAGTAAGGAGGTCTTCATGGTAAGTGAATGTATAATTCTCCTTAGTTCAATCTAAGGTATATGTGCTTAACTTAGAGTAGGATTTGGTTTAATTTCTTGTTTCTATAGCATAGCTCTAAATCAAAAAGCAAATCCATCAAGCCCGTTCCTCATCAAAACAAACCCATACCTCCTCAACATCCCTCATTCAATAAGCCAACCCCCTCGTTCAATATAAATGTTGACTCAATTTCATCCACCCATTTATAAACAATCTTGACCATTCATTTCCCCATCTAGAATTTATAAATTGTGCCCTTATCCTTCATTTTGGACAAGATTAGATAGCATGAGGATATCGTACCCATTGAGCAAACCTTTATATCATACTATCAACCAATAAATCCATCATCAATCGTAAGGATATGTTGCCAAAATTCTTGTGCATAATCCATTGAGCAACTATAATCAAAGTGAGAAAATATACATAACAAGGAGGTCTTTGAGGTCAGTGAAGGTATAATTATCCTTATTATCTCAGTTGAAAGTATTTATGATTAATTTAAAGTAGGAATTAGTTTAATTGCTTGTTTCTATTACATATCTCTAAGTCAAAAATAAAATTAATCAAACCCATTCTTCGTCAAAGCAAACCCATACCTCCTCAACCTCCCTCATTCAATAAGTCAACCCCTCATTAAATGGAAATATTGGCTCAATATCATCCATCCATTTCTAAGCAATCTTGGTCATCCATTTCCCCCATCCAAAATCTATAAATTGAGCCCTTCTCCTTCATTTTGGACAAGCTTAGATAGCCTAAAGAGATCATGCCCATTATGTAAACAAGCCATGATATCATCCTATCACTTAATCAAGTCATTTTAAATCATAACGATACGCTACCAAAATTCTTTTGTGGAATCCATTGAGCAACCATAATCAAAGTGAGAAAATATAGAAAACAAGGAGGTCTTCATAGTAAGTGAAGGTATAATTATCCTTCTTAGCTTAATTAGAGGTATTTGTGCTTAATTTAGAGTGGGAATTGGTTTAGTTGTTTGTTTTTATTGCATAGCTCTAAGTTTTACATATTATATCTTTTGATTATAGTAAAATCTAAAATATTCAATTACTAACATTCCCCTCACTTCTCAATGGTATGATCCCTGAAATGGGTTAGGCATTGTTATATATTATTTGAGAGTTCAAATCTTTGTGTATTGGCAACAAAGGCTTAAATTTTTTATGCTTACAATTACTCATATTCATTCACAACAAATATCCATAAGCCACTACATTAAATTGCATAGGCATTTGGTAGAAACATGCCACCATACATCCATCATTCCCATACATGCCACTTGGGCCCTTTCAATGACTTTTTAAAAATGTTAAAAATAAAATTTTAGATACTAGCTCAATCCAAAAATCACGTGCTATTGAATGACAATTTATGAGGTGAATTGTTTATACTTTGCTTGTGCCACACAATCAAATTAATAAAACTACGAGTAAGTTCATATATATTCACCCTTTCAGCCTTCTCAAGGGCACTCCCCTTTAGAACTTACATGTGTGAAGAAGGATCGTACTATAAATTTATGCTTTACCATAATTTGTGTATGAGTATTTTAGGTGTATTAATAGTAACCCATCTAAGAAGTATTACAATACAATGGGTATAAAACCATGGGTCGTGAAACCACCCATACATTAATATAAGTAAAAACCCATGGGTTGACCAAAACATGCATGCATTATAAAATAATATTATCGAGGGCTCCTACCCCTGAACCCCTACATGAGGGACAATGGGGAAATGCCCTAAACACCATCACTAATACATGTCAAACTATAAAAGTCCATAAGGACTTTAAGTCATGAAAACTATACAACACATATCCAAAAAACTCCCATTTGTTGAAAATTTTGCATAAGGGATCACAACTATATACTTTCACTAACTAGAGGTATCCATGTACATTGATCTTCCACACCAATAAAACTTATTAGTACTCACACCCTTTCTCAATAAATCAACAACATTCTATAATGTATCAACACTTTCCAATAACACCTTGTTTACTTCAACCTACCTCTAATAAAATGGTATCATACATCAATATGATTTAATCAGGCATGATAAGAAAGATTCTTTGTAAAATAAATTGATGTTTGATTGTCACAATTTATCCTTACTATTTTTTGCAAGAAATTAACATTTTAACACAACCTCGGTAACTATACAAATTTATTACTTACATGAGTAGTTTCCATGTACTTGGCCTTTGTAGTTGACAATGCAACAACTTAGTTTATCAAAATTGGCAATTAAGCAAGTGTTAATATAATTATGACCAAATGTTGAGTAAAATAAGAATGTATAAGATATACAATAAATATACAATTGAAATGGATCTTGTTATTTTTATAAATATGCCAAAAGGAGAAAGTATTAAAGATAAATAACTTAGTTATCACTCAGATCTGATAGACTATAACAAAGACTGTGTGATCAATTGTGAGACTATGTGAGGTCATTGTGAATCATGAATAGGTATCAATTTGATTCTGGGACAAGTCCATGTTATTTGGACAAGGTCAGCCTATGTTGTCATATGTAGGATGTGCTAACATCCTATAGGGGTTTTACCCCTCTATTTGAGTTTTGAGTGATGCACTTTCACTTGTAGGTCCTATATATTTATTCAAGATCACTCAATTTTACATGGGAGACATTGTGTGCTTTTTTATTCATTTGAAACACTAGCTAATGATAAACAAAACTAAATACATTTAATGGGTAAAAAAAGGTTATGATCTAAAGTTGTGTTTAACTTCAACAACGCATATTTTGAGCACTGCCTACATCACAATACTCCAAAGAGAGATAAAAATCCATGTATTTATCATATGTTATGATGGTGTGTGTGGAATACTAGTGTAATGTTATATGTTGGTACAATCCTAGTGTAATTATGTGTTTGAACAATGACTTGTGACCTTGTTACTGTATTTAGGCCAATAAGATTGTCATGAAGGAATGACCTTATCTAAGAAGTAGAGACAACTAAAATGAAAATGTGAATCAATCTAATAGTGAGTTTAGGCTACTTGGAATGAAGAATATAAATATCCAATATCAGATTTGACTAAGGATAGAGGATCATCCACATATAAGTAGAGGAATAATAATTTAAAACTATGGTATTGAGCATAGGTTAAGTCTGCATAGAGGATGGTCACAAGTGTATTGTTATAGCATTAAATGTTAATTTTAATGACTAAATTTGGCCCCTTTTTATTCTAGTAATGCATCAAAGTTAAATTACTAGACTAAAATAAAGAGAGATATATCTAAGCTTACATGCATTGGGTAGGATTGGATGTAGGTCATACACCAAACTATGCTTCATACAAACCTATAATGAAACATGTATAAATCAATCCTTAGGATAGAAATATGAAATTAAAGACAAAAAACTTATAGATCAAATAACAAGGAACAAAAACATCTTTTCATGTATGTGAACCGTTGTGTTTTTTGGTGCAAAACTGGTAACTAGATAAGGTGGAACTCTCAGAGATTTATTTTCATTGAAAAATTGGATTAGACTATGCATGCTCCAATCCTCATTGGTAGGATAATGTGCTTAAGAGCTTAATATGCACTTGACTTTGTCATTACACAATTCAAGGTCGTACAGAAGCTTGGAATCCATGTATGAATTTCAATAGATCATTCTAGTACAAAAAGCTGAATCGACTAATATAAACAAAATAAGATTCATTCTGATAAAAAATTGATGAAAAATAGTATGATCTTAGATTGGTATATATAGCATAAAGAATGACATGAATTATCAATCCTTATACAAAATTGGTGTAAAAACTAAGCAAGAAATTGATCATGTCTTGTGCACATTCCACCAATATGATACCTAACTATATTAATTCTAATAACTTAATAAAAAACCGTGTGACATTCAAGAACACATGCCACACATGATGTCCCCAATGTAATAAACATATGAGATAATCATGTGTATAAACCTAAAAACTATTTCTATGTAACATTGCAATTATTCTATAGATCGAGTATAATTTTAAGAAATCTGAAAAATATTATTTTTGACTTTTGGGATGAAAGTTCATTGTTCTAAATAGTTATAACATGTGTTATTATCCAAATGGCACAATTTTATCTAAATGTGATTGTTAGGGAAAAAATTGAGTATACATTGTGATTAACTAAGTATTTTTGTTTTATGTTTGTGTAGTTGACTATTTCAAATTAGTCTCTAAGATAAACCACTGTGTATGCCCTCTCTTTTGAGGTGAGTTGTGAAACCTACACAATACCTTAGCTCAAAATAAAAAATTATGTGATTGATGTTATAGAAACAAATGAAATTCTAAGTAATAATGATAAAATTGGAGATCATGGCATCATATTGATAATTTGAGCAAAATAGTAGTGTATAATACATGCAGAACCAAGAGTACTAGTGTTAAGTCTATATATATATGTGTGTGTGTGTGTGTGTGTGTGTGTGTGTGTGTGTGTGTGTTAGCAATTAAGCATGCAATGAATAAATGATCGAAATTGAGTACTTGAAATTGATATAGAACTAATCAAGGAAGATGCATAATATTTGATCATGGCATCAACAAACTAATGAGATACATGATATATATCATGGCATCATAAATCGAGTAAAAAATAGTAAAAAAGAGTCATGGCCATGACGCATACACAAAGAGTACATGTAAAAGCACATAAAACATGGAAGAAGTCTAAGGGGTCATATGCAAGGGACATGTTCAAATGTCACACACACATATAAAAACATGGTAAGGCTTATAGCCATAAATAAGGGCAAGTTAAATTGTCCATAATCCAGAGAAAAAAATACACATAAAACATGAAGTAAAGAAGAAAACACGATAAGCATGCATGAATAATTGAAATTGATCTACATAAGTAATTTGTAACATTAGTGTATTTAGTAACTTAGGTATCTAATAAGATAACAATGTGAAAGTGAGTAAATATGAGAATATTTTTCACAATATACAATATTGTTGTAAGAACAAAAATAATAGTCATAGAGTGATAAAACTTGAGTAAAAGATGCCCCCAATGAAATTATTTTGATACACAAAAGCTACATAATCCCTGTGACTATTTCGGATATGAGAAATTATATTTTGTGCTCATTGGTACAAGTTTACTGAAATTGAAGAAGACTGTAGTGCATTGTTGTCTGGATTGGAGCAGTTTTGTCTGTGTAATGTTTTTAGGCTCTGAGACAATATCACTAGTTGCAACTGCATCTAAAAGTGATAAATTATATGTTCTAAAAATCACTCAAGTATACATATGAAGCATATTTGATATAAAATTAGATATAGATAAGTATTGCATATACTAAATCACAAATCAACTGAAGTAAATGAACTACACATATCATCCATAGGTCTTCATTTTTAGAATTTTTTGAAATATTCTATTTTTTTAAATTTTTTATTATATATAACTGAAAAAGTAACATACTAACCAATGAATCCCACAAGAACCTCGCAATCAATAGGTCAAGTATCTAACATAAGAAGGATGAACTCTCATGAATGGAAAGTATCATGCCACTGTGAACAAACTAGTTGCAACTTAGAATTTGAAAACTAATATAGCTTTATAACATAAGTGTGATTATCATGATGATAATAAGTAGTATCTTGTGTATATATATTTTTTTGCATCGTGAGGTTTAGGACTCTTTACAATCCAACATGGATTATAATAACTTTGTATTAGTGTTATTTGTGGAATACTCTTAATGCCTTATAAAATCAATCTAGGAATTGTTGGAGTAGAGAGTGGCTCTCTAGAATCTACGACAAGTCACTCATTAAGTGGATTTTCAAGGATAGGTCTCCTTGAAAATTTGGCCACTTGTTTCTAAATTCTCAGAATAGGTTGACCCATTTTAGGTTTCTCAACTGATATTTGTGTAGGAATAATAACATTGGGTTGGAGGGGGTATTTATATGGAATACCATGAACTGTAATAACCTCATTAGCAAAAATGTATTCCAAATAGTTATGTATTGTATAAGGTACTACACAAAGCTATTGAATCCAAGGACATGGCAATAACATATCAAAGACTCATGCACTAGGTACTCCTATAAACTTGGTGGCCATATGTGCTAGACCAACCTGTAGTGGTAATGTCATCTCACCAATATAAATATGAACATGTCCATTGAATCCCTTAAATATTGTTGTTGTAGGAAGTGTATCCTTATCAGTGTATTCAAAATGAGAGAGAAGTATGATGGTGCACATATTCATACTTAAACCATTATTAACCATGACACTTTGTATAGGTTGATGATCAATGTAAGCTTAAATGAACAAAGAGTGCAAATCAAAATCATCATCGACTATCTCATGATCTACAAAAATGATAAGTGGTTTACATGGCAATGAAACATGATATGTACTAATAATTTTATTCAAATTATGATATGCCTTTGTATGAGGATGATAAGATGATGGTGGAGGGTGTGCATTATATGTGTAATGCACTTTTGATTTATTTGTTGTTTCCTGACTCATATGCTAAGCAAAAGGATCATTGAATATATTCATTTTCTACTCTCACTTGGTTGTGTCTTTGTAGTTTCAGAAGATGTAACCACATCAATGATGTTCTCATCTATCATATCCTATATATCATGTTTTAAACTAATGCATATGTTGGTATTATGCCCTGGTGCTCTATGAAAATCACAAAAAATATTCTAATTAAATTATTTAGAAGAGGTTTACTCACATAAACCTCTTTAATGGGAGTGATGTGAGGTGACATTCGAATAACTTTTGTAACACCTGATAAAGATCTTCAAGTAAATTGGTAAATCATCTCCCAATAGGAGCATATAACACAGTGCATGGAGTAGGTTTAGAAACTACATTCATTATTGTCTTTTGATCACTCTTATTTCACTTGGTCTCACCTTGTATGGTGGCTTACTCAAATTATTTGCATGAGAAATAGAAACTGGGTTGGTTACATGTTTTAGCTTATTCATTTCCAACTACTTAAACTCTCTTTCCTTAACTGTGTGACATAGATTTATAAATAATAGAAACTTATTAAATATAATAGATTCATGTAGAGGTAAAAGCAAACTGTGTTTGTGTTGGGGATCAACCAACAATGTTGATTACAATGTGAAAGCAATAAAACATGAAATTAACCAGAATGATAAGTAACTAGAATCAAAAATAGCAAAGAACAAGAGATACAAGAAACCATCCTGAAAACTTGTATTAAACTATTTACAGAAGGAATACAATTGAAGAAACTTTTTTTCTTCCACACCTCTCTCAGATATACAAATCTCTTTCTAGATCTCTTTCCCTCAAGAGCTCTCTCTCTCAATTACAATCAACTCCAACAACCTGGAATGATTCACATATACAATTCTGTACTGTTCAATTCAACACTACAATAAGCTATGAAGAATTATCATTATTATATAGAATTAGGGATCATGAGCAATGCAATTACAACCATTAGATGCACCTCCTAATCAAGGGCTCTAAACAATCTTACTAATAATAGAGATGCGGACTTAAGACTATCACTTAATCCTAACAAGCAAACACTCTGTTCTGTCCACAAAAATAGCTTTCTGGATGCATAGGTGACCGACGTCGGTCCCTACCTGTCTGCCTATGACAAACGTCGGTCGATCCATGACCGACGTCGACATCTCCTGGTTTGCTCCTGACCGACGTCGATCGCTCTTGACCGATGCCAGTGACTGTGTAACACCAGCAACCTGCAAACTACTCATTTGATGAAGCTTTTAGCTCCACACCTTAACAATCTCCCACTTGGAGATAAACAGTTGCACCAGTACCTGTACAGCAACATCTTCTAGCTCCTCTATCTTCAACTCAATCATGAAGACCAACAAAAGTTGAATGAAGATTCAACTTCTCCTTTATTACCAGCTTGGTTAGCATATCCGCAGGATTCTTATCTGTATGGATCTTTTCCAGCTTCAACTCACCATCCTCTAATACCTGTCTAATGAAGTGGTACCTAAGCTGTATATGCTTTGTTCTTAAATGAAATGCTGAATTCTTAGCCAAATGAATTGCACTCTGAATATCACTATATAATCTGCAACTCTCTTGCTCATTTCCTAGCTCTTCCATGAACCGTGTCATTCATATCATCTCTTTGCTAGCCTCTGTGACTGTAATATATTTTGCTTCTGTAGTTGACAAGGCAACAACCTTCTACAACTTTGATATCCAGCTAACCGCCATTCCACCAACAGTGAAAACATATCCTGTGGTGCTCCTTCTGCCATCCAAATCACCTGCCATATCTGAATCTACATAACCATGTAGAGAAGTATCTGAACCTCTATAGCACAAATGCCTATTGTTGGTTCCTCTCAGATATCTAAGGATCCACTGAACTGCTTTCTAGTGATCCTTCCCTGGATTGGCCATATACTTACAACTCCCACTGCTTGGGCAATATCCAGTCTAGTACATACCATTGCATACATTAAACTCCCTACTACAGAAGAATATGGAACTCTATTCGTGTACTCTACCTCATCATGTGAATTAGGACATTGTTCTTTACTCAACTTAAAATGTCCAGCCAAAGGTGTGCTTATCGGTTTTGCATCCTGCATATTGAACCGTTTCAACACCTTGTTCACATAATCCTCTTGAGACAAAATCAACCTGTGATTTTTCCTGTCTCTCTTAATACTCATGCCAAGGATTTTCTTTGTTGCTCCCAAATCTTTCATGGCAAATGTGTGAGCTAATTTCACCTTAAGCTCAGAGATATCTTGCATGTGTGATCCTACAACTAGCGTATCATCTACATACAACAACAGAATAATATATCTACCATTATCCAATCTCTTAAAATACACACAATGGTCAGATTGACACCTACTGTAGCCATGCTCAGTCATAAACCTGTCAAATCTCAAATACCACTGTCTAAGAGCTTGCTTGAGGCCATACAAGCTTTTCTTCAATCTGCACACTAACTTCTCCTTACCTTTGACCTCAAATCCTTCCGACTGATCCATATATATTTCTTCATCTAAATCTCCATGAAGAAATATTGTCTTAACATCAAGCTGCTCAAGATGCAAATCTTTAATAGCAACTAAAGACAGTACAGTCCATATAGAAGTCATTTTAACAAGAGAAAAAATCTCACCAAAATTAATACCTAGTTTTTGTGCAAATCTTTTCACTACCAACCTGACCTTATATCTCATCTATCCCTTCTCACCTTCTTTCAATCTGTAGATCCATCTGTTCTTTAGTGTCTTCTTTCCTGCTGGCAACTCAACTAAATCCCATGTTTGGTTCTCTCTCAAGAAATCAATCTCCTCATTCATGCTTAGCTCCCACTGATTCTTGGATTCCACTTGTATTGCTTCATCAAAACTCTCTGATTCTCCACCATCAGTTAGCAATAAATAGAATAATGAAGGGAAATATCGAATTGGAGGTTTACTTACCCTTTTTGACTTTCTGATGGGCATCTAAGACTCATTCACAACACGCTGTCCACCCAAATTCTCTGATAGTGATCGACCTCGGTCACTTCCAAGCCTGTTACTGGCTGACATTAGTTCTGCCTGACCGACGTCGGTCACTGTATGACCGACATCGATTCCTGCATTATCGACGTCAATTCCTTCCTGACCGATGTCGGTCTCTGTGTTTTCCTGTCTGTGATTAATTTTTTTTGCAAGCTTATTTTGGACTGTCACCTCATCCAATTCTTCATTGCTCTTCCCAGATTGATTCAACTTCTTGAGCTAATCACTATACATCACTTTTTCATTAAAAACATTATCACAGCTCCTAATTATTTTGTTAGTTTCTAGATTCTAAAACCTGAATCTGAAATCATCAGAGCCATAGCCAATAAATGTGTACCTCATAGACTTAGCATCTAGCTTCTTTCTATTTTCCTTATCAACGTGCACAAAGGCTTCAAACCAAAAACTTTGAGAAATGAGAGATCTACCTTTTTACCTGTCTATGCCTCTTCTAGAATTCTACCATCTAGAGCTGTAGAGGGTCCTTTGTTAATCAAGTACACTACAGTATCAATAGCTTCTGTCCAAAACTCTAAGGGCAAACCAGCATGCAATCTTATACATCTTACACGATCCATTATTGTTCTGTTCATCCTTTCAGCAACTTTATTTTGCTGAGGTGTCCTTGGAACCATCCTTTGCCTGTGGATTCCATGCATATAACAATACCAATTGAACTTGTAGCTGCAGAACTCACCACTATTTTTAGATCTCAGGCACTTCAATCTTTTGCTTGTTTCATTCTCAACCATAGCTTTTCAAATCTTAAAAGTCTCAAATACATCAGATTTCTTCTTAATACAATAGACCCATACCTTTCTTGTAGCATCATCTATGAACGAAACATGTACTGTGATCCTCCAATAGAAGCAACCTGAGCTGGTCCCCACACGTCTGTGTGAACAAGCTACAACTTATGCTTCTTCTTTGTTGACTTAGTCTTGAGAAAAATCACTCTCTTATGTTTCCCAAAAACACAGTGCTCACAAAAATCCAAATCTATGCTTTTCAAATCTGAAAGCTTACCTTTTGACTTAAGAATGGACCTTCCCTTCTCACTCATGTGGCCAAGCCTAGAGTGCCACAATTTTGCATCCACATTTGAAGTAGATAATATAAAAATAGAATTATTAGTAACATAATTACATAAATAGAGAGTACCTACTCTCTTACCTCTGGCAATTACAAGTGCACCCTTTGTCACCTTCCAAGATTCAGTTGTGAGAGTTACTGTACAACCCTCATCCCCTAACTTTCTTGCAGAAATAAAATTTCTCTTCAAGCTGCGAACATGCATGACGTCTCTCAACACCCATGTGTTGTCATTCTGCATTTTCAGCTGCACTTTTCTTTTGCCAACAATTTTACAAGGCTCATTATCCCCTAAATAAACTATTCCAAAATCTCCATGGACATAGTCACTAAAATATTCTCTATTAGGGGTAGCATGAAAAGATGCACCAAAATCTAAAACCCAAGATTCTATATTATTATGCAAAGAGAATATTAAAGCATCTTGTGCAATACTTGCAACCTTTGCTTCTTCTTTTTCTTCATGCTGATTGTCCTCAGACTTTGACCAGTAATCTTTGCTTATGTGCCCCATCTTTTCACAATTCCAGTATTGTGGCTTCCTTCCATTTCTGGATTTGGATCTACCTCTCATCTTTGACTTAGACCTTGATCTCCCTTTCTTGCTCTTCTCTTTTTGCCTTCCCCTGCTCTCAAAACTTAAAGTGTTCTCTGATGTTTCCTCTGTATTTTTTCTGTAAATTTCTTCATTCAAGATTACACTAACAACATCCTCTACTTTTAAAATAATTGAAATAGATGCAGTATTACTAACTGCCATTACCAAGCTATGGCAGCTTTCAAGCAAAGAACATAATATTAAAAGAACTTTAATTTCATCATCAAACACTATTTTGACTGAATTTAATCGATTTACAATTCCATGAAAATTATTTAGATGATTAGATACATATCTACCTTCTTGCATTTGCAAATTAAATAATTGCTTCATAAGATATACCTTATTTGAAGCTGAGGGTTTTTCATATAAATTTGTTAAAGTAGTCATTAACTCTATCGTAGACTTTGCTTTTGATAAATTAGATATCACAGTAGATGCCAGACTCAATCTTATAAATCTAAGAGCCTTTCTATCAAGAACTTCCCATTCTTCATCACCCATGTCTATGGGCTTCTTTGAAACCCCACCTAACGGTAAGTATAGATCTTTCTGATACAGATAATCCTCTATCTGCATTCTCCAATATTGATAATTCTTGCCATTAAACTTCTCCATTCTCAGTTTAATTTTTTCTGCCATTGCTTCTCCCACTCAAACAAAAATTCCTGCAAAAACTCCTATGAGTACCCTGTAATCAATACACACTAACCAGATCTGAAACACCTGTTAGTCAACTTGAGCTCTGATACCACTTGTTGGAGATCAACCAACAACATTGATTACAATGTGAAAGCAATAAAACACGAAATTAACCAGAATGATAAGTAACTAGAATCAAAAATAGCAAAGAACAAGAGATACAAGAAACCACTCTGAAAACTTGTATTAAACTCTTTACAGAAGGAATACAATTGAAGCAACTTCTTTTCTTCCACACCTCTCTCAGATGTACAGATCTCTTTCTAGATCTCTTTCCCTCAAGAGCTCTCTCTCTCAATTACAATCAACTCCAACAACTTGGAATGATTCACATATACAATTATGTACTGTTCAATTCAACACTACAATAAGCTATGAATAATTATCCCTATTATATAGAATTAGGGATTATGAGCAATGGAATTACAACCATTAGATGCACCTCCTAATCAAGGGCTCTAAACAGTCTTACTAATAATAGAGATGCAGACTTAAGACTATCACTTAATCCTAACATGCAAACACTCTGTTCTGTCCACGAAAATAGCTTTTTGGACGCACAGGTGACCGACGTCGGTCCCTGCCTGTCTGCCTGTGACCGACATCGGCCGATCTATGATTGACACCGGCATCTCCTGGTCTGCTCTTGACCGACGTCGATCGCTCCTGACTGACGCCGGTGACTGTGTAACACCAGCAACCTGCAAAATATTTATTTGGTGAAGCTTTTAGCTCTACACCTTAATAGTTTGAATATGTCTTGCAATTCCTTTTGTGCCATAAGATTTACCATTTTGGATAACATGGTCATATACCATAGTACATAATTTGACATAAGCTTGTTGGATTCCTATTTGAGTTGAACATTATGAGCATATGAAATATTTTCACTTATGTTATTTGAGAAATGTGCAAAGAATAAATCTGATAAATGATTTAATGCATTGATTGATTGATATGGTAAATTATAAAACCATCTTAGAGCATACTCTTTTAAACTCTTGGGAAACAACTTGTTCAACAACCTATCATTGGATGCATAGTCCAAACATTTTATGTGAAACACTCTTAAATGTTGTTCGGAAAACCTTTTCCATCATATAGTGTAAGCTTAAGTGCTACAAAACCAAGTGGTGAAAGATAAGTTGAAATATGTTGAGCCAATGGAGTAAGAAGTGTGTGACTCAAGTACCTAATTGGATTTTGAAGCACCTTGTTCCAAATGTAACATCTTAGTATGTAGAGTTTTAATATTTTTCATAATGAAATATACATCATGAATATAATTTCTGCTAACTAAAAGTAGTGTAAAGAGTGTCTGAGTAGAGATTAGCATATTGATCTGTTGAAACCCTTGGCTTTCCCCTTAGTAGATGTTGATATAAAAGTTGTATTAATTTATTCAAAGATAGGCAAAGAACCCATAGCATTAGGGGTGTCAAATGATTGGCCTTTAGAGGCTTTCTTTATTTCATCTCTAACATTTTTTAAAAACATATATTGCATATTTGTATTCTTTGAAACATATGCATTAATTATCTTTTGTTAGTATCCTAAAATGTATTAACTGATTTTGTCATTGTGAAATTATCGATTGACATTTGAGTATGCTCAATTTGAGTATCACTTAGTTTAACACTTCTTCTAAGAGAGGTAGAAATAACTTTCTTAAATTGCATAAAATTGGAAATAGAAACTTGGAAGATTGTTGTTAACAAATATTTTACCAATTTTCAAAACCCAAATACTGCAATTGAAAATAATATAAAAAAAGAAAAAAATCTTAGCAACATGAACGATCAGAGTTTTATACTATTAAAAAATAAAATAGGTTCATCAAAAAAAATTATTAATTTTGGTGATTAAACAAGTGCTAATCTAATTATGATACACTGCTAAGTAAAATCAAAATGTATAAGATATGTAATAAATACATAATTAATTTGGAACTTGTTTTTTTAGAAATATTTTAAAAGGGGAAGTAATAAAGGTAAATAACTTAGTTGGCAATCGAATTAGATGGATTGAAATAGAATGATTTATTGTGGGAATGTGTGAGGTCACTATGAATCTAAAAGAAGACTTTGTTTGATTATAGGACAAGGTTGCACTATTTAGATAATGTCAGCTTAAGTTGTCGTCTATAGGGTGTGTCAACATCCTTTAGGGTTTTTCTTCTTTGTGTGAGTTTTGACTGGTGTGCTTTCACCAATAGGTTTTGTATATTTGTTAGAGATCATTTGATTTACTTTGGAATCCCTAGTGTACCTTCTTCACTTGAAATCCTAGTTCGATGACAAAGAGGACCAAATGTAGTAAATGGGAGAAAATGGGTTAAGGGATAAAGTTTTGTTTGTAAACACACGTGTTAAGTATTACCTACATACCATTACTTTCAAGAGGGTTCATACTCCATGTAGTTCTCACATGCTACAATGGTGTGTGTGAAATATTGGTGTAATATTATTTGCTAGTGCAATCCTAATGTCATTAAATGTTTGAACAATGACTTGTGACCTTGTTAGTGTATTTAAGATTAACTTTAAGCTAATTGGGTTATATGGACTAAGAATTATGAATATTAGGTGTTTTCCTCTCAATGTGTGGTTAGAATAGTTATAATGTTTGCAATATATAAGAATCTTGCCAACTGGTGATTAAATGAATTGAAAATGTACCTATATAGTGATATTTTTAGGATTTCCTCGAATGGGACTTGTAAAACATGCAGGACAACTCATTAGGTGAATTTGAATTTGATCAATTAGTTGTTATTTGGTGGGAGGATGAAATTGGCAACTTTATACATTACTGATCAATGAAAATGTCCTGAAAGAGTGACCTTGTCTGAGGAGCAAAGATAACTAAACTAGAAGTATGAATCAATCTAATAGTGATTCTAGACTACTAATAATGAATAATATAAATATTTAGTATCATAATTGCCTAAGGATAGAGAATCATCCGCATAGAAGAAGATGAATAACGATTTAGAACCATGGAATTAAGCATAGGTTAAGTGTGCATAAAGGATAGTCATAAGTGCATTATTTTAGCATTAAATGTTAATTTCAGTGATTACACAACTATATGACTCTTACTTATCTAGTGGACTACTCTATCAAATAAGTTAAAAATCTAACCACTTAAATATCATCAACAATCAAGATCTCTAGTGTAGTTAATATCAACAAATCATTTTACGTTATTATTTTATTCTGCCTAGAGATTTATTTATACCAAATTGCATAATCTAAAGTGCAATATAGATATCTAGATATCCTCTTCACAGTCATCTAGTGTTCCCTCCTTGGGTTGGACATATATATGCTCTGATCACCCACTACATAGGCAATGACAAGTGTATTACAAACCATATAATACATCAGGTTTCCAATAAACTTTTCATAAGGAACCAGAGACATGTATTGAATCTCTTCTTATGAATTGTGACACTATTTAGTGGATAATTTTAGAGCAACAAAAAATAGATTAGTCACATGTTTACATTCATGCATTCTAAACCTTTGCAATATCATCTCAACATATTTCCTTTTATTCAACCATAATTTCCTTTTTGGTCTACCCTTTTAATTTCCATACCCAAAATAATGTTTTCCACACCTAGGCCTTTCACATCAAATTGAGATGACATTTAAGATTTAACCCAAATCATAATTTCCTTGTTGTTACCAATTAAAAACATATTATCCATATACAGAACTATGATAACAAAATTATCATCGACCTATTTGAAATACACACTTTGATCAACTTTGCTTTGTATGAACCCAAGTCCCAACACATAACTATTAAAATTTTGATTTCATATCCTTGGTGATTGTTTCAAGCTATAAGAAACTTCAACTTACAAACAAATTCCCCTTTTCTTTTAAATTTAAATGTTTCCAATTGTACTATGTAGATCTCTTCCTGAAACTTTCCATGCAAAAATATGGTTTTACAACCATATCTACTTCAAGATCAGAAGAAGAATAAATATCTAAAAGAAATAAAATAGAATTTAGATTATAAAAAAAATCAAAACTATAACAAAAAAAAATTTCATCCACTTACAAAATTCCCTTTACTATCTAACAAACTTTATACTTATCCATTTTTACTTCTACTTGAACATACATTTGCAACCAATAGGTTTTATACTAATAGAAAATTTCACCAAGTCCCATGTCATATTTTTTTTGATCTAAGGATTTCATTTATTCATCCATGGTCTTTTTATATAATTTATTTTCCTTTGAAATAAGGTGTTGGATATTAATCTTAATTGGGTTCACTTTATTTTTATTCCTAAGTTTCTAAGTATGTATAGGTTTTATATTTATGTGAATTTTTATTTCACATAAAGTCAAATTTCACGAGGTGTCACACCTTTTTTGTCCACTTGTAGGAAATTTTGAAGTTATTTCCATGAATAACTCCCTTCACACTTGTCACATAGTTCCCCTCACTTTTGAGGGAATATGAACATTTGACACACACACTAAGAAGGTCTTGTAAAGTCATAATGAGATTCTTTGTATTTCCTCTAGTTCTATTTAAAAATCTCTCTTCTCCTCTCTACTACACTTAAAGTTCTCCCATCTTCTCTATTCTTCGTGCTTATATGATTATATTATGAAAATAGTTTTTTGCAAGCCTTATTAATAAACACATGGGTTTTTCTCTCTTTGACAGTTTTTCACTTCAAAACTTGTGTTTTAAATTTTGTGACTTAGTTTATTCTTATGGTAATATTGTTTTTTATATGCTTTATTTTTGCATTTTCAACATTATTTAATCATAATCTTCACATAAATCTTTCATGGTATCATAACATTCCATCTCTTTTAACATTGAATCGTGAGTTGTATAGTTTTTTTTGGAAAAGATATTCAGTGTTTTTGCAAGGCTTGCAACTGATTTTTAGTCTCCTTCTCCACCTTTTAGCATATATTTTTTCCCTCTAACCTGAAGTCACAGATTTCTCCTACAGAGTTTTCAAACTTTTTGTTGGTCTTTATATTAAATTCTCTCTCTATTAGTTTCATTAGCTATTAATTACATTTTTGAGCTATTTTAATCTACTTCTACTCACATTTCACTGCTTGGATCTGCATTACTTAATTCAAAAAAATAAATTAAAAGCTATGTATGGCATCCTGATTTCTTTAAAACTACTAAAGTGTTCTACCACTCTTTTATCCACCTGGTTTGTTGTTTTGTGCTATATTGTATTATCTATTCGAAAGCGTTTTACTCATGTATGGTCATATTGTGTTTTTGTTTAATATTACCATATGGCATTTTTTCATGTAGAAGCCATTTCTCATTTTTTAATGCCACATCCTTTTCATTATCAATGCAATCCATGTTCTTTATTTAGATATATATCTAAATGGTGCTTCACACTCCTTTACAAACCAAGTTTTTTGTGTTGATTCATATGCATATTAAAACAAAGCAACTATAAGCGTTGTAGTTTGTTTTATCTGAATGCTAAGTGGTATACTTTAAAATATTTCAATTTTTTTTAAATGTTATAAATTAGAACTTAATTCTTTTTCTAAAGGCACTTTTCCAATCTTTCTATTTAAACTTAAACCACCTTCTTACCTCTTATTCTTTGTTTAATTATTATGCACAATCTTTGATTACATGTGTATATATATATATAAACATAAACACCATTTTTTTTTTTTTAAGTTCTTTTAACTCTCATTAAAATAATTTTAAGCTTTTTTTAACTTTGAAATTCAGTTTATATATATAATTTTTTGTTTATAAATTAAGTACAAAGACATTAAAACATTTTCTATTTTTTATTCAAAAAATAAAAGAAATTAAAAATCAATTCATTTTTTAAAAATAATTATTAGTGTTTTGGTGTGGACTTATATTTACAAGTTTGTTGGCCCACACTTTTTAATTCTTTAATGAATTAAAACTTTTTTTTCTTATCAACCAAAACAAGTTTTTTCCCTCTTGTTCACATTATTGTGTAATTACTTGATTTTTGCCATCAAGACTGGTCCATCGTCTTCCTTCTCATTTTCTTTCCTTTTTTTGGCAACCTAGCTCACCCATCTTTTTTGGCTTCTTTATCCCTCTATGACACATTTTTAATTGTCATGGTGATTTTTTTCTATTTTCGATTTTTAACTGCATGTGAGATTTTGAGGCACAACGACTCAATTATTACTTGAATTTAAACTCACCTCAGCCAATGACTATTTGTAAAAATCACACATGAAATATATTTCATCTTTAAATACTCTATGGGAATTGTAGATGGTAAGGAAACCAACTCCGATGCTAAAGTTATTATCGTAGTTCAAGAAAAATATCAAGCAAAAAAATGAAGAGGCTTTAGGTTTGATTGGTATGATTATGATCTATGAATTTCATGTGCACATTGATGGTTTTTCTCTTGCATCCGTTGCTTGGTCAAAACTTAAATTTATTTATGATGTTGTGAATGAATATAGAAAAAATCAAATTCAAGATCGAATTTTAGATTTGTAATATAATGATTTTAAAACCATGGATGATTTTTTGACAAAAGTTTATTCCATCTGCATTTATCTGATTTGGATATTATAATTTCATATTTGTATTTAATTCATAATGTTATGAAAAAATGTTTACCTAGACCTTTTCAAAAATTTATTACAAATGTTCATTCTCAATTAGTCCTTCCTACTTTAGTATCTCAATTAATGTTTGATCTATTTTGTACTTTGTTGCTTCAAGAAAAATAAAAGTTACTTCAATTTGGTGGTTTTAAAACCAGTAAAAACATATTTGTATCTACACACCGACACAAGAACAACAAAGACAATTTTAAGTCTCACAATGTGAAAGATAAAAAAGACCACAAGTTTGACTCAAAACCAAAGAAAAATTTAGAATGTAAGTATTGTAATAAAGATAATCATGATGAAGATCGTTGTTTTTACAAATAATGAGACATTAAAATGGTAAGCTAAAGGCAAACGTTATTGTTACTACTTGTTTCACCTTTTGATTTAGCATTTTTTCTAAGTGTCTAACTTTTCCTTTGTCTCTTTTCCTTATTATATTGTAAGTTTTTTCAAGAACAAATACCTTTTGTTTTGGAGCTTTTATAAATGCATAACATTTTTTTGCATAATCTTTTTATGCTTTGACTAACTTCCTTTTGCCTATATAGGATTAAGCACTTTAGAAGTTGTCTCTTTGCTCTTTTTAGATCTAATTTTGTTAAATTGAGTGTATATCCTATTTTATGGCATACTTGTTCTCTTAACTTGAAGATATGGTGTTAGCCTTTGTGAAATTCAAGTTTTTGTGGATCAGTTTTTGTCATCCCATATTATTAGTCTTTGTTCTAAAGTGAATTGATCATATTTCTTTCCTATGAGGATTCTTAGATATTGTTGATTATCACACGTCGCCCTTTGTAACATTCTCAGTGACGCCTACTTATTTCTTCTCTCAAATTGTGATCATTGTTATTCTTCACGAAGAAAATTGTCATTAAAAGGGAGATTTATGTAATATCAACTCTGTTATTTATTTGTAAATATTT
The DNA here is from genome assembly GCA_037957365.1 of Torreya grandis. NCBI lineage: Eukaryota > Viridiplantae > Streptophyta > Pinopsida > Cupressales > Taxaceae > Torreya > Torreya grandis. The sequence continues at coordinate 867,639 of JARHVA010003792.1, forward strand.
ATTCCACTTTTGTAACCCAAAATTAAGCTTATGAGGGAGTGTTGAATATTAATATTAATTGGGTTCACTTTATTTTTATTCCTAAGTCTGTAGGTACGTGTAGATTTTATATTTATGTGAATTTTTAATTCACATAAATCTAAATATTATGAGGTATCACACTTATGTTATCCTCTTGTAGAGAATATTAAAGTTGTTTGCACAAGAAACTCCCTCCACACTTGTCAGGCACATACTAAGTAGGTCTTGTAAAGTCATGATGAGATTATTTGTAACTCCCTCTTCTTTCTTCTAGCTCTAGTTAAAGAGTCCTCTCCTCTTCTATTGGACACTTGAAGCTCTCTCCTTTTCTCTATTCTTCTTGCTTATATGGTTGTATTGTGAGAACAGTTGATTGCAAACCTTCTTAATAAACACGTGGCTTTTTCTCTATTTGACAATTTTATCACTTCAAAATTTGTGTCTCATATTTTATGGCTTGATTTATTCTTGAGTTAATATAATTTCTTATATGTTTTATTTTTGTATTTTCAACATTATATAGTCATGATATTAGCATAAATTCTTTACAATGGTCTCCCTCGTACTCTTAAGATCTTCATCAATAACAAATAACATTGACAAAATAAATGCATAATAAAAATCAAGTGGACCATACATTTCAAGTTTCTTTCTAATTTGATCTAATCTTCCCAAAGCTAGAATTTGAAATTTGTTGTTGCTTACACAACACACCCCATTTTCAACCTAAAAATAGGGACCCTCCTTTCTCTTGACTGATTTGAATGTTGTTGCATTTGGTCTCAAGGAACCTTTCATGTTTGAGGGTTTGTGTGGGAATAGACTTTTGCATCTTTTTTTTATATGATAGGTCTTGATTTATTTTATCATCTGGGTGGCCCATCTAACTTTGGCCTCTTTTTTTGAGGTAGATTAGACCCTTAGTTGTATTGAACTTAGCTTGATCGAGCCCATATCCCTCACGTTTTAGTTCTTCAAACTTGAGTTCCTTGAGCCTGTTGGGTGAATATTTTGTCGTCAACTAACTGAAGACAAAATAGGTATATCAACCACAGCATAGGGAGATTTACACCACGAAAAGTGTGGGTTTACCAGATCTGGACGAGGTAAATCTCTCCTCTCATCAAGGGGAGGTTCCCTATAAATATTTATGTGCTATATGTATGTATATAATTAAGCAGAAAATAACACATGGGGTGGTATAACAGCATCTACCTCTCTTTTTTCAGAGGTAATGTACAAAGAACAAAGGAAGAATATCCTGATCCTTAGCTAACAACACTCCTCTTCTTTCAGGAATGGTATTATAAAAAAAGCAGAAGATCACCCTGAAGTAACAAAATCCACAAGAACACTTACGCAAGAACAAAGTCTTATGTAGCTTCCTTCACCGATCTAGAACAAGCGTAACCGTAGAGTGAAACGAAGCACAAAGTCTTCGCCTGAAACTATAAAAGATAACTGAATCTCAAAGATAAAAGTAGCTCAAAGTCTATCCTCTACCTTTTAGAAACGCCCTCAGATAATATTAACACATCCACTTTGCTTATTAAATCAGATAAACAAGAGATTATCAGGAAAAAGAACATAAGAAATTGTTTCCTAGACAACATAGATAACTTCAACACAAAGTCTGAAATAAATCTGCTTCTCATTCATTCAACAAAATATGATTTACAAGTTTGAGCACAAAGTCTCAAAAATTGCTTCAATTTCGGCAGAGTGTTTGCTCTCAATTTTTTCAAGAAGATTTACAAATGAGATCTCCACTATATATAGGGAGAAAATCCTCAAAGACTAGAAAATAATAAAATACAAAAATATCTTAGTCAAAGATGACTCATCTTTGACTTTAAGATATTTTTTTGAAATATTTACATGTAATTACATCTTACAAAATTGCATGCACTTTTCACAAAACAAAAGCGCATAAGGAAAGAAGAAGAAAGAAGAGGAAGAATTCAGTTATTGCTGCCAGATTTCTTCATATGGGCATCGTACATAGTGATGGATGCCTAAATTTTTATGCTGTTTGACGCAATCGTATTCTTAGAGACGACTCTGGCTTTGATTAATGCGTCTTTCAATGCTGTGATGGCCTTAGCGTGACCAGTTAACCTAGATTTTATATTTTTCAAAGTTAACTGAGTATCTAGAATATTGTCCACAGAAGATATTGAGAAGGATTTTTCTTCAAAATCTCTCCAAATCATCTCTTTGAAACTCTAAATCATTTTTTCTGTCAGAAGGAACTGATTGTCCTTAGAGGTTAGGTCGCAAGGCAGCTTTTTCTAGTTTATTTAGCAGGCTTAGGTTGCTCTTTTCACTAGCCTCCTTGAAAGCTTTGAGATCATCAATTAAATCTTTGAGTACCTGGACCCTAAAAATCAGTGACTCCTTGATTTCAACATAAGAGTTCTTGCTAGAGATGACATCGATAGATATCAAGGTGCTTTTCTTCAGATCTTTCATCTCCTTCCATTTGCTAAGATCATTTTCTGAATTATCAATCTCTTGAGAGATAAGGGAGACAAAGTCATCTAACTCTTCTTTTATCTTTCTCATCTTACCCGTCCTTTCTGCAACCTCTGATAGCAAAGAAACTCCCTGAGTATGCATTCTTTCAATATAATCCTCCAGGACTTTTCCCTTTAAGCAAGCCTTTTCTGCTTTTTGAATGACTGGGTCATCCATGGAGAAGGCCTCTGGAATTGCCGCTTCAGGGGGAAGAGTGAAGCTTCTTATTACTGTCGTTAGCTACTCTGTTTTGGCCTTGTAATATTCTTTCATCTCTTTCTCTCGATCAAATTTCTGGACCATGATGTCCATAACAGACTGAAGGTCGCTTTTCGCACTTTCGTGAGTAACTTTGCCAAGTTCGACACGAGAGATGGAATAGCTGCTCATTTCGAAACCCTCAAGGGTTACGTCCTATGGAGGCTTAGCTATTTCTAAAAATTTATGTCCTTTTTTTCGACCAATTTGGAAAGGATCTTTGGCCTCTTTGGAGCCTTGGCTTTCACCGGCACTATTTTGCCAAAGTCGAAGTCATCTGGAGAAGTATCCAACTTTCTTTTGAGGGTGAATGCTGACATCCAGGGCAGGAGAGAAGTACATGTGGTAGCAATGGTTGTCTCAGCTAGTGTTACTGTGGCAGCTTCTACACTGCTAGTGGTGACAGTAGTAGCAGTGAGAGTAATAGGCAAAATTGTACCAATCACTGATTCTGGCTCTTGGGCATAACTTTCCCCTAAATTGAAAGAGGGAGAAGACAAACTTGGGATGGACCTAGAAGAGCGAGGAGAACCTCTAGAAGTACCTTGAGAATCACCAAATATGACTCTAAAAGGAGAGGCGACTCCAAAAGAGGGAACACTGATCGGAGAGATAAGAGAAGAGGGTACCACAAGAGACTGAGGGGGAGAAAGAGAGACGCTCTTGAGCGACTGTGCTTCTTCTTGTGAGAGCGGAGATCTAGTGCTTGGTTGCCCTAACGGTTGATCATCGGTCTCTATTGGCTAGGCTGCTTGTGTCTGAGGACTCTGCTCTTTGATTCCTTTTGCTGTCGCTTCAGGCTCTTCTGTAGTCTTTGGTTTTTTTGACACAAAGATGATTCTAAGCTTGTGAGGTTTAGAAGAAGAAGGTACATCACTTTTGTTTTTGGTTCTGTTCTCTGCCTTCTTCTTCATCTCTGCTTGATATTCAGCGTTGGATCCTGTGATGAATTCTTTCAGGATGATTCCCTTGGTTGCTAACCAATCATTGGTGTTAGCCAATATTGGTTCGAATTTTTTTCTCAGAGAAGTCAGCTCTTTTTTAGACCACTGAGTTGGAGGAAAAGGGGAACCAGCAACCTTTTCAGCCAGGTATCTGCTATTGATAATATTTTTGTCATCGATCAGACTGGAGGGGATCTCTGCAAGCCCCAGATATTTGATCTGCTCTAGGGTTAGCCTACAAAAGTCTATTTTTTTGATTTCTTTAACCGTCCCCAGGTCGATCTAGATATCCTCAATCATGGGCTCATGGAACTGAGTCTTCCTCTTGATCTTGTTCTTGACCCCTCTGTAGTCAAATTTTTCTCTTCTCTTGAATGGTTTTAGAGTAACCATCTGCATTTCTATTTCCATGACTTTGGCTTTAGCTATTGTTGCAATGAAATATCTGCTAATTTCAATTGAAAACTAGAAACTTGGCTTTTTTAGCTCTATTTGTCTGGTATGCACGACAATCAGTTGTCGACAAAGTTTTATTAGAACCAGCTTGTCAAAAGGGAATCTGGGGAGCATATAGGGGTAGCTTTAGAAAAATCCAACTCGAAGATAACAGAAGGTGGGGAATTACAAGAACATGCACCCGTAATCGTTAACGACTGTCCAAGCCTCGTCTGATACTCTTTTCTGCTCAAGCTGAGGGTCAAAGAGGCATAGAAATGCGGTGAAGAAGGCATCATTTGCCCTTTTGAAGTGGCGGGTCGATCCTTGCAAAGTCAGCTAAGGGTAATATGAGTACACTGGGGTTGTCTTTCTATCCCCCTCTATGGTTAAGCCTGAAAAAGTTCGCATTGCGGCAGCTATGTACACAAGGTACAAAGTCATATAGAACTTGTAAGAAGTCTGTACCTTGGTTAGTTGTTCATGGAGGGCATTGTTGATCTGCTCTATCCAAAAAATGACATGTTTGCTTTGGAGGATGATTTTAATAAATGGGTACATCTATTCGTGAAACAGTGAAAAAGACGAGAGGTCTCGTACCCTACTGAGAAGGGTGATCAAGTCACCAACCTCCTCAATGAAGTCACTCCTCAAAAAATTCCGTGGCCATCTTGATAAGTTGGTCCTTCAGGTCTTCAACCACTTGTAGTTCATTACTTTCTTTGCCCTCTCAGGGTCTTTGTCGTATTCCTTCTGGGCGTCCATGAAGTCAATCTTGGTTACTTCGGTGGCTGGAGGGCACATGAAAACTTTATCGATGAATTCAAGATCCAACCGAATCATCATATTGCCATTGACATCTGAGACCGACCTAGTCTCTTTGTTATAGAAGTGAGAACATTGAAGAACAAACTCAGTATGATGTGCTGCCACCGAAAAAGCGGCCACTAGGTGGATGTTACTCTCGACGATCCTCTTCATCCTGGTGCTTGAATTTGTCGCTTTAGTTCGTGCTATGAATTCGGCCATGTCCATGTGGCCAATTTCGGTGTCCCAAATGTCGTCGATATTTGAGGAGACCAACGTGAGTGGAAAGACGCCCTGATATTTATATTTCATGGTCTTCACATTTTTTGAAGACGCTTCAGACATGGGAACTGGTTTTGGCCGGACAGGTGTCGATGAGTAAGAGCTTTCTAAAGGTACTGCAGACATATTTATGAGATTAGAGGAAAGTGGACGAACGGAGAAAACGCAATTTAAGTGATCATGGTCAATGGAGGTCACTTAAAAAGGCCGAGTTAGAAAAAAGACCAAAAAATGAGGAAGAAGGGGAAAGAAAAAGTCAAAGTGGAAAATCCTCTGGAGTTAGAAAAATTCAGAAGAAGGATGCATAGATGGCAAAAGTTTCCACCTCTGCATGCTGGAATAAAAGAGATGTAAGGGTGCTGAAATTCACCATACTTACAGGGATGGCCTGCACAGGTGGCAAATTTTGCCGCCCTTGCAAGACAAAAAGGGAGAATGAGGTAGGGGCGGTGAAATTCACCGCCCTTGCAGGGAAGGACTGCATGGGCAGCGAAATTCACCGCCCTTGCAGGAAAAGCAAGAAACATGGAGGGGTGGCAAAATTTACCGCCCCTGCAGGAAAGAACTGCATGGCAGGGGACGCGAGGGCAGCGATTTTCATCGCCCCTGCGCACAAGGATTACATGGGCGGTGAAATTCACCGCCTTTGTAGCTAAAAGGCTTGGGGGGCCGAGGCACGAGCGGCGAATTTTGCCACCCAAGAAGGCATGGCGTCAGAGGAAGCCTACAGGTAAGGAGAGGGACGACGTTTCAAGCCATCCCTTCAGATAGGTAGCCAAATTCTATAACTTAAAAATGATAAAAAAAACTAAGCAAGAATAAATGTAAAAACAAAACCTACTTGGAAAGCCGTGCACGCCACAAGCTTGAATCCATGAAAACATGTTTCAACTTGCTCAGTAAATGGTCTAGACGTAGAAGGTAGGAGGAGATGAGGAAGCAATGAGGACAAAAAAGATTCAAATCAGTTTATATGGGGTGAAAATCAACCCCAACAACCCGCTACGCGTGGTAATAAATACTGCGCATGAAAATTGAGGCATGCTTGGGCGGCAAAATTTGCCGCCCTTGCATGTTTTAGTGGGTTTGAATGCAGGGGCGACAAATTTTATCGCCCTTGCAGATTAAGATGCATGGGCAACAAAATTTGCTGCCCTTGCAAGAAAAATGATAGGGGCGGCAAATTTTGTCGCCCTTGCTTTACAAAGGTCAAAATGCACTGGCGGCAAAATTTGCCGCCCGTGCACGAAATAGAAGAAAAGACTAACCCTAGAAGAGGCAGTCTAGGGGAGGGGTTCCTTGGTCGCAACGAGATCGTGGTCACTCTCACATTCCTAGGCCAAGATGAGAACAAATTCAAAACTCGTCTCAAAAATGAACTTAGAGAGATAAAAGACAAAACGAACAAGTTTCGTAAGGGGTTGTTTCCAAAAATAGGCTAATCTGATTTTGAAAACAACAGCTGGCTCCTATTGAAAAACTTTCGTTAATCAAATTGATTAGTGAGAGTAGAAACCAGTCTCTAAGTGCCTTCATCTAAGCCATTGAGCTATGGAGTTAGGCTAAAAATGAAAGAAAAATAGATAAAACATAAAAACTGTACATATGTACAAATAGACTTCTCCAAGCCTCAAGGATTAAACAGATTCAGATGTTGTCTGCTGTGAGGTAGTGCAAATGGTGTTCCATCTTGGTATTCCAACAAGAAGCTAGCCTCACCACAGAGCTGTCGAATGGTGAACGGGCCTCTCCATAGAGAGTTGAATTTGCCGTGCATCCCTTTTGGTTCTCGCCTCTTGTTCCACAACAAGACTTGATCTTTGACTTGGAATTCATGAATTTTAGCTTTCTTATCAAAGAGTGCCTTCACCCAGTTCTGATGTTCTTTAATCTGATCCACTACCATAGCTCGACGTTCATTCAGCTCATTTAGACACATGATTCTTTTGTCGACTGAGCTTTCAAAGGTTGAGTCTTCGATTGCTTTAGTTAACCTGAGCGCTGGCAGTTCAAGGGTGATGGAGATTTCTGCATTTAGACCATAAAAAGTTGGAAAGGGGATATACTTATAGCCCTTTTGGGTGTTATTCTATCCGCCCATAAAGCATCATACAATGCTTTGTGCCACGTTCTCTGATTGTCGTCCACTAATTTTCTGATAATAGTGACCAAAGTTTTATTACTCGATTCTGCTTGGCCATTTCTCTGAGAGAAATAATCTGAAGTATGGGATAAGGTGATCCCATAATAAAAATAAAATTGAGTAATTTTATGTGATGAAAAATAAGCCGCATTATCTGTTACGATCTTTAGTGGGACCTCAAATCTGGAGATGATATTTTCTTTGAAAAAACTGCATACCACTTCAGACGTAGCATGCTTGGTTGGGATGGCCTCTACCCACTTAGTAAAATAATCTGTTGCTGTGAGGACATAATCATGTCCGGCACTTGAAGATGGGTTGACTACCCCAATGAAGTCAATACCCCACTGCTGAAACGGTTCTTTGATCACTACCGGCTTGAGAGGCAATGCGGGAAGCTTAGGCTTTCCAACGAATTGTTGGCACAATTCACACCTACGCACCCATTTGTAGGCATCCTGAAACAGTGTGGGCCAATAATACCTTGCTCGTAGAATTTTTTGCGTTGTCATCGATACAAAAAAATGTCCTCCACAGGCCAAATTGTGAAAAGATTCTAAGAGTCTTTCTTGTTGCGCCTTGTCAACACAACGAAGAAATGCCCCGTCCAAGTTTCTTTTGTAAAGACCATTGTCCCACAGAACATAACTAACTGCTTTCAATTTAACATTCCGTTTCTCTTTAAAAGAAAGATGAGTGGGACACTCATCATATGTCAGAAAATAAGCAATGTCAAAATACCACTCGTCAGTAGTGGCAACAAAGAGGACCGTAGGCATGCCTTCGATCTCTACTTCTTTACTTTCTGCTTTACCTAGAATATTATTGGCAATCAACTGGCAAAGACCCTTTTTCCATACGATCTTGGTTGGTTTGATGTCCAGATCAAACTCTTGAGTTTTGGCAATCCAGTTACCTTTCTTCGTACCGAACTCTTGCTGAGTCAAAATAGATTTTACTGTTGTGTCTGGTACGAAAATTTCGGTGTGAGAGTTCAGGATATAAAACCTGAAATGCTTGACCGCTTTGACCACAACATATGCATGCTTCTCCATAAGAAAATATTTCAACTCATGATCCTTGAGTGGACAACTCATGAATGAGATAGGAGATTCTACACCTTTTAGATTTTGTTGGACCAGAATAGCTGATAGTGTATGTTCGGAGGCATAACTATATATTTTAAAACTTTTAGTATAATCTAGATAGACCAAGACTGGTGCATAGGCGATTGCTTCCTTAATCTCTTTGAACGTTGATTTACCCTTAGCAGTCCACATAAATGTAGCATTGCCCTTCATCATGTTGACAATATGACGGGTTTTCTCAGCAAATTTAGGAATAAATCTTCGAAAAAAATTCACTTTTCTAAAGCAAGAGTGAACTGCGGTCTTACTGGTAGGTAGAGTAAGTTCTTGGATGGACTTGACTCTTTCTGAATCAATTTTAATACCTTCTCGAGACACGATGTGTCCGAGAAGTTTCCCTTCAGTTACTTCAAAGACAGATTTCTTTGGGTTTAAAGAGATACAATTCTGACAATAGCATTTCAGTATCTTTTACAAATGGTGAACATGTTCAGAACGATGTTTTGAAAATACTGTCAGATCGTCCAGGTATACTACAATGAATTTTTTCATCTCATCTTTGAAAGCGAGATCCATCACCCTTTGAAAAGTGGTGCCCGTGTTTATCAAACCAAAAGACATTCTTCGGTAAGCGAATGTGCCCCAAGATGTGGTGAATGTTGTCTTGTGTTGATCTGCTTTTTTGACTTCGACCTGATTATACCCTGAAAAACCGTCTAACATTGATAACATTTCTGAACCTATTACCATTTGTAGGACTTGATCCATAATAAGAATGGGGTAGTTATCTTTTAAAGATAACTCGTTTAAGTTCTTCAAATTCACACAGATTTGAATTTCGCCATTCTTTTTTTTGACATGCACTATGTTGGCAATCAATGTTGAGTGATGGATTGAAAAAATTATTTGGGCATCCAGCATCTTTTATATCTCAGCTAAAATGGTGCCTAAGATTTTTAGGTTATATTGCCTAGATTTTTGTTTGTAAGGTACAAAATTGGCTTTTAGAAGAATGTCGTGATGAATGTCATTTGGCCTGAGTGATTTCAGATCATCATAGGAATAGGCCAATACATCCATATATTGGCGGAGTAGACTAGCAAGTTTAAATTTTTTTTCGAGAGTGCAGCATTTCTCAATGTTTACCATCTTAGGATCGCGCTTGGTTTCCAAATTCACCTGATCAAAATCTTGAGAGAATTTTGAATCTGTTCGTTGTTGTCTAATAAACCTATCATGGTTATCAAAAAACTTCTCTAGAAAAATCAGACTTTTGGGAATCTTATTCCCCCTAAGTTGTAGGAAATCCTCACATGTGTTCGCATTGGTCTCAGGAGCTGTTTCACATTCTCAGAGTTTACTACCTTCAAAATGCAGTTGTTCGAAACTATCCTTTTGCTCCAAGAAGGCGATGATTTGATCGTCGTTGTTAAATACTTGCTAGTGGCCAACATTATCAGGTACACTTGGTCAAAAGACCAGCTCAATAGTGTACGTATCTCCCTTAAAGTCTGGGTGAGGGACTAGAAGGGTGGCAGAGATAGCCAATGCATCTGCTCTGTCATTGAATTCCCTTGAAACGATAGAGATGTTGAAAGCCTCAAAATTTTCAATATAATCTCAGACTAAGTTGTGATAGTGGCGCAACCTTTCATTTTTTGTCTGATAGAGGTTCCTCACCTGGCAGACTATCAACTCGACATCTCCTTTAGCATGGAGTAGCCTGATGCCCCTTTCTCTGGCAGCTTGTAGTCTGAGCAATAGGGACTCATACTCAGTCGTGTTGTTGGTATTATTGAACTGCAATTTGTAAGACAAAAAAAATAATATCTCCTTGAGGAGATACCAACACAACCCCAGCTCCTGAACCAGTAGAGGAGCAACTGTCATTAAATTATAAGGTCCATACTTCGTTAGACGCTGCCTTTTCTTTGAAAACTCTTTTGTTTGGAGAAAGAGGCTGTTCCATGTGTTCATTTTGATTTGTCGATTTTTTCGCTGCGCCCGCTGAACACAATATCAAGTCATTACCCGTGAGAGTTTCATCAAATGCCTCATGGATCTCGTCTATAGATAAGAAGTAGTTACCCATGCCCGAGGACTCAAATAAAATTTGAGCTTCTGGTGCTGACGATCGGGTAACTACATACCTTGCTTTTTTTTCAGGAAGCAACTTCTTCATGACACTTTGAATTGAAATCTTTGCTTCCGACAAATCCATATTTATCTCGCCTCCAACATCTTTGCAAAAATTTTGTCCAAGCAGGATGCCGTAAGATGATGGAACATCGGCCACTAAAATCGTCATTTTTATCTATTTTTTTAGAAAAATCGCGAAGGCATATTGAGCATCTTTTATTTGACCAAAGAGAGGGACTTGCTTATTTTTCATGAAAAAACACCTCCCAAAAGTTTTGGTCAAAGTCAAGCCAAGAGAATTTGCCACTTTCGCGGGCATGACATTATTTGAGGCCCCAAAATCTATAATATAATTACTCAGTTTATAACCTGTTGTTTTCAAAATTAGATTAGCCTATTTTTGGGAACAATCCCTTATGAAACTTGTCCATTTCATCTTATGTCTCTCTAAGTTTGTTTTCAAGATGAATTTTGAATTCATTCTCGGCTTGGCCTAAGAATGTGAAAGTGACCACAATCTCGTTGCAACCAAGGAACCCCTCTCCCAGACTACCTCTTCCAGAGTTAGTCTTTTCTTCTTTTGTGCACGAGCGGCAAATTTTTTCGTCAATGCATTTTGACCTTTAAAAAGCAAGGGCGACAAAATTTACTGCCCCTGCATTTTTCTTGCAAGAGCGACAAATTTTGTCGCCCTTACATCTTTACCTGCAAGTGCGGCAAAATTTGTCGCCCCTGCATTCAGACCTACCAAGACATATAAGGGCGACAAATTTTGCCACCTAAACATGCCTTGATTTTCATGTGCGGCATTTATTGTCGTGCATAACGGGTTGTTGGGGTTGATTTTCACCCTATATAAATCGATTTGAACCCTATTTCTTCTCATTACTTCTTCCTCTCCTCCTACCCTTTGCGTCTAGATGATCTAGCGAGCGACTTGAAGAGTAATTTTGCAGATTCGAGCTTGTGACGCGCATGGCTTTCCAAGTCGATCTTATTTTTGTATTTCTTTTTCTTTTTCATCAGTTTATTGTTTTAGTGAACCCTTTCATCTTGCTAGGACGGTTAAAAATGCCGTCCCTCTCCATTTTCTGCGACTTTGCCCAAACTCGCGTAGACGACAAATTTACCGCCCGTTCCCCAGATTTTCTTTTCCCAAACCCGCATCTAGCCCTTAGGGCGACAAATTTTTCCACCCGTGTGTCGTTCCCTTCCCTCGCTTTTCCATCCCTTCAAAGGCGGCGAATTTTGCCGCCCCTTCCTTCTTATTTTTTATCTCGCAAGGGCGGCAAAATTCACTGCCTGTGCAGGCCTTCCTTGCAGGGACGGCAAATTTTGCTGCCCCTACCTCTTTCTTCTCTAAACTTGCAAGGGCAATGAAATTCGCTGCCCGTGCGTCTCTCCCCTGGATTTTTCTAACTCTGGAGGATTTTTCACGTTGACTTTTTCTTTCTCATTTTCTGATCCTTTTTCCAACCCAGTCTTTTTAAGTGACCTCTATTGACCGTGATCACTTAAATTGCATTTTCTCCATTCATCCACTTTCCTCTAAATCTCGTAATCATGTCTGCAGCACCTTCAAAGAACTCTTACTCCTCGACACCTGTCCGACCAAAACCAGTTTCCATGACTGAAGCGTCTTCAAAAAAAATAAAGACCATGAAGTACAAATATCAGGGCGTCTTCCCGCTCACATCGGTCTCCTCAAATGTCGACGACATCCGAGACACTGAGATTGGCCACATGGACATGACCGAATTCATAACCCGAACAAAGGCAACGAATCCAAGCACCAAGATGAAGAGGATCATCGAGAGTAACATCCACCTGGTGGCCGCCTTTTTAGTGGCAGCACATCATATTGAGTTCGTTTTTCAATGTGCTCGCTTCTACAACAAAGAGACCAGGTCGATCTCAGATGCCAGTGGCAACATGGTGATTCGGTCGGATCCCGAATTCATCGATAAAGTTTTCATGTGCCCTCTAGCCACTGAAGTAACCAAGATTGACTTCGTGGACGCTCAGAAGGAATACGACAAAGACCCTGAGAGAGCAAAGAAAGTCATGAATTATAAATGGTTGAAGACCCCCAAGACTGACTTATCAAGATGGCCGCAGAACTTTTTGAGAAGTGATTTCATTGAAGAGGTTGGCGACTTGATCACCTTTTTCAGTAGAGTACGAGGCCTCCCGTCTTCTTCACTATTCCATGAATGGATGTACCCATTCATCAAAATCATCCTCCAAGGCAAACAAGTCATCTTTTGGAGAGAGCAGATCAACAATGCCCTCCATGAACAGCTAACCAAGGTACAGACTTCTTACAAGTTCTATATGACTTCGTACCTTGTGTATATAGCTGTCACCATGCAAACTTTTTTGAGCTTAACCACGGAGGGGGATAGAAAGACAACCCCAATGTACTCATATTACCCTCAGCTGACTCTGCAAAGATCGACTCGCCACTTCAAAAGAGTAAATGATGACTTTTTTGCCGTATTTTTATGCCTCTTCGACCCTCAGCGTGAGTAGAAGAGAGTATCAAACGAGGCCTGGACAGTGGTCAATGATTACGGTTGCATGTTCCTTCAATTTCCCACCTTTTGCTATTTTCAGGTCGGCTTTTACCAAGGCTACCCCTACATGCTCTCCAAGTTCCCTTCAGATAAGTTGGTACTAATGGAACTTTGCCAACAACTGATTGTCGTGCATACCAAACAAATAGAGCTGAAGAAGCCAGATTTCAAGTTTTCAATCAAAATTGACAAGTATTTCATTGCAACAACAGCGAAAGCCAAAGTCATGAAAATAAAAATACAGATGGTCACTTTGAAACCATTCAAAAGAAGAGATAAATTTGACTATAAGGGAGTCAAGGATAAAATTAGGCAGAAGACTCAGTTCCATGAGTCCATGATTGAAGATATCTGGATCGACTTGAGGACGACCAAAGAGATCTGAAAGATGGACTATTGCAGGCTGATCCTAGATCAGATTAAATATCTAAGACTTGCAGAGATCCCCTCCATTCTGGCCGATGACGAAAACATCGTAAATAACAAATATCTAGCTGAAAAGGTTGTTGGCTCCCCTCTTCTTCCAACTCAGTGGTCTCAGAAAGAGCTGACTTCTCTGAAAAAAAGATTTGAACTAGTATTGGCTAACACCAATGATTTGTTAGCAGCCAAAGGGATTGTCTTGAAAGAATTTGTCACAAGATCAGAGGTTGAATACTAAGTAGAGTTGAAAAGAAAGGCTGAAAATAGAACTAAAAATAAAGGTGATGTACCTTCCCCTTCTAGACCTCACAAGCCTAAAGTCATTTTTGTGTCTAAAAAACCAGAGACTGTAAAAGACCCTGAAGCGACAGCAAAAAGAATCAAAGAGCAGAGTCCTCAGACACAGTAGCCCAACTAATGGAGATTGATGATCAACCATCAAGTCAACCAAGCACTAGACCTATGCTCTCACAAGAAGAAGCACAACTGCTCAAGAGTGCCTCTTCTTCTCCATCCAGTCTCTTGTGGTACCCTCTTCTCTTATCTCTCTGATTAGTGTTCCCTCTTCTAGAGCCGCCTCTCTTTCCAGAGTCATATTCGACAATCCTCAAGGCGCTTCTGGAGGTTCTCCTCACTCTTCTGGGTCTATTTCAAGTTTATCATCTCTTTCTTTTAACTTGGCAGCAAGCCCTACACAAGAGCTAGAATCAGTGGTTGGTGCAGTTTCGTCGGTTACTCCAACTGTAACTACTGTCACCATTAGCAGTGTAGAAGTTGCCACAGTAACACTAATTGAAACAATTATTGCCATAATAGATACTTCTCTTTCGCCCTGGATGTCAGCATTCACCCCCAAAAGAAAGAAGTTAGACATTTCTCCAGATGACTTCGACTTTGGCAAAATAGTGTCGGTGAAAACTAAGGCTCCGAAGAGGCCAAAGATCTTCTCCAAATTGGAGGAAAAAGTGCAGAAATTTTTGAAAATTGCCAAGCCTCCATAGGACGCAACCCTTGAGGGTTTCAAAATAAGCAGCTCTTCTATCTCTCGTGTCGAACTTGGCAAAGTTACTCACGACGGTGCGAAAAGCGACCTTCAGTCTGCTATGGACATCATGGTCCAAAAATTCGATCGAGAGAAAGAGATGAAAGATTATTACAAGGCTAAGACAAAGCAACTAACGGCAGTAATAAGAAGGTTCACTCTTTCCCCTAAAGCGGCAACTCCAGAGCCCTTCTCCATGGATGACCCAGTCATTCAAAAAGTAGAAAAGACTTACTTGAAGGAAAAAATCTTGAAGGATTATATTGAAAGAATGCATACTCAGGGAGTTTCTTTGCTATCAGAGGTTGTAGAAAAGATGGGTAAGATGAGGAAGGTAAAAGCAGAGTTAGTTGACTTTGTCTTCCTTATCTCTCAAGAGATTGATATTTCAGAAAAAGATCTTGGCAAATGGAAAGAGATGAAAGATATGAAGAAAATCACCTTGATATCTATCGGTGTCATCTCTAGCAAGGACTCCTATGTTGAAATCAAGGAGTCACTAATCTTCAAGATCCAGGTACTCAAAGATCTAATTGATGATCTCAAAGCTTTCAAGGAGGCTAGTGAGAAGAGTGACCTAAGCCTGTTAAATAAACTAAAAGAGCTGTCATGCAACCTAACCTCTAAGGACAATCAGTTCTTTCCGGCAGAAAAAATGATTTAGAATTTCAAAGAGATGATTCAGAGAGATTTAAAAAAAAATCCTTCTCAATGTCTTCTGTGGACAATATTCTAGATGCTCAATTAACTTTGAAAAATCTAAAATCTAAGTTAACTGGTCACGCTAAGGCCATCACAACATTGAAGGACGCATTGATTAAAGCTAGGATCATCTCTAAAAACACAGTTGCGTCAGACAGCATAGAAATTCAGGCATCCATCACTATGTACAATGCCCATATGAAAAAATCTGACAGCAAGAACTGAATTTCTCCCTTTCTTTCTTCTTCTTTCTTTATGCACTTCTATTTTGAGAGAAGTGCATGCAATTTTGTAAAATGCAATTACATGTAAATATTTCGAAAAAATATCTCAAAGTCAAAAATGAGTCATCTTTGACTGAGATATTTTTATATTTTATTATTTTCTAGTTTTTGAGGATTTTCTCTCTATATATAGTGGAGACCTCATTTGCAAAGGGGCTTAGAAAAATTAATAGCAAACACTCTACTAAAATTGAAACAACTTTTAAGACTTTGTGCTCAAATTTGTAAATCATATTTTGTTAAATGAATGAGAAGCAGGTTTATTTCAGAGTTTGTGTTGAAGTTCTCTGTGTTGTCTAGGAAAGAGTTTCTTATGTTCTCTTTCCTGATAATCTCTTATTTATCTGATTTAATAAGCGAAATGGGTGTGTTTATATTATCTGAGAATGCTTCTAAAAGATAGAGGATAGACTTTGAGCTACCTTTATTTTTGAAATTCAGTTATCTTTTGTAATTTTAGGCAAAGACTTTGTGCTTCATTTTACTCTACGGTTACGTTTGTTCTGGATCGGTGAAGGAGGCTACGAAAGACTTTGTGCTTACGTGAGTGCTCTTGTGAACTTTGTTACTTCAGGGGATCTCCTTCTCTCCGTTTGATACCATTCCTAAAAGAAGAGGAGTGTTGTTAGCTAAAGACCAAGACTTCTCTCTTTTGTTCTTTGTACATTACCTATGAAAAAAGAGAGGTAGATGTTGTTATACCACATCATGTGTTATTTTCTGCTTAATTATATACATATATCTAGCGCATAAATATTTATAGAGAATCTCCCTTTGATGAGATGAGAGATTTACTTTGTCCAGATCTGGTAAACCCATATTTATCGTAGTGTAAATCTCCCTGTGTTGTGGTTGATATACCCATTTTGTCTTTAGTTAGTTGACGATAAAATATTCACCCAACAATTTTTTAGCGACTCCGTTGGGGACCTCAAATGTGCAGTTTGAAACCTCAAGTTTTAAATTGAAGCAGTCCCTACCCTTATCCATTACATAGTCTGGCGACTCTGTTACATTATCTGGTCTGTAAAACCAGAATCGCTGGGAAGAACGTGCATTTTGAAGCCTCAAGCTCTAACTTGAAGCAAGTTTCAGTCCCTTTTTCATTTAAAATTTGGCAACTCCACACTACACCAGAAGTTAGAGATCTAAGGGTGTTTTTGACCCTATATTTGAGTTGGCGTAGCAGAGCAATTTTGACATGTTCCCTCCACTGCATTTCCTCCAATGATCTAGAAGTTTTTCTCTTGACCTTATCAGATCACCCCTGCAAGAAAGAGCATATTTTCCTACTGTCAATCGTGCCTTACCTATAAATACCCCACCAAAGTTTGTTATCTCACCATTTAATCACCCTAACATAATGGCCCAAGGCCCGTGGGGTAACTCCTTTGGTCCTCTTAATTTGATTGCACATTTGCATGAACTACCTCGTAGTTCTAAAAAAAAATCCTAAGTTTTTTTGTGATGAAAAGGTTCATTCTGACGAACATATTGTCGCTTTCTCCATAGCATGTGGCGTGATCGGCATGGAATTCGAGGATGTAGCAGTTAGACTTTTTGTGAAAACTTTGCAAGGCACTGTCGCAGATTGGTTTTATCACCTGCAGGCTGGGTCAATAACAAACTGGGATACACTTAAGTCTAAATTCGAAGCTAAGTTTAAATTTGCTGAAGATGCACACGCTTTGTTGGCTTAGCTAACACAGTTGAAAAAAGAATTCCAGGAACTCATGAGAGATTTTATAGCTAAATTCAACAAGTTGAGAAACTGGATTCTAATTGTGGCTCAGCCCACGCCAAAAAATTTCAAGTGTTTTTTATCAATTCGCAGCTTCTCGAAGTAAGTTTTTGTTGAGGCGAGCTGGCCCTATGGATCTAGCTTTAGCTCAAAGTTTGGCTATTGAGATTGAGGATGATCTTATCTTGGTAGGTAAGATCAGAAAAGACTTTAGTAAAAATAAATTTTCTTCATCTGCTGAAAGTTTTTCAAGTACTACAGATCCTATGGTACAGAAATTGACAAATGAACTAATAGCTTTGAAGAGGTAAATAGCCCAAGATACGTCTGCTCCTACCTATCAAAATGCGCCCAAGAGAACATTCTCGAATCAGCAATATCAGGGTAATGCTACTCAAAACTAAGGGCAATCTAATTGCCTACCTCTCCCTCTAGGGAGATTGGCCATTAGAGCAGCACCTGCCAATTCAGCAGTCAGTTCTCTAGAGGCTGAGCATGATAATTTATTTCAACCTCAGTTGGACCGACAAGAAGATGCTAATCTCTTCGATGAGCAGGAAGAAGAATTAGCTGGTGACTCCAATATCAATTTTCTTGATTACCAAGATGACGCTGAAAGTAAAAGAGAGGGTTTAGATGGATCTTACGCTATTTTCACCAGATCTCAAAATCAATCGACTTCGCAGACTGACAAAAGAAAGGTAGAAGAGGAACCCCAGCCAACAGTTTCCATCGCTAAATGTGAGACTCCATTACTTTTACAATCAAAAGAGCAAGTAATTCATAAAAAAGTAAGTTCCTCCAACCACGTCGTCCCTTCCATTTTTGTTGCTCAGACCAGTGCCCTACCTACTAAAATTCCCGATGATGGACTCTCTTCCTCTATTGCAAATTCTTTTCAATTATTTGATATAATTGATCATACTAGAAAGACTAAAATTCAAATGACAGAGGTTGAATATTTGAGGGCTAACCTAGAATAGTTTGATAGGTTAGCAGAATATGTGAAAAATAAAGCCGTCTTCATAAGACAAGATTCTTTGAAGATTGTTCATGATTCTTTTAAAGATAAACCGGCCCAAAACAATCTTGTTGTGACTCCTCCCGTCACTCCTGAGAAAATAGAACTTTTCTATGTTTTTCTACTTATAAATGGTTATAAACTGAGTAATTGTATTATAGACTCTTGAGCTTCAGATAATGTCATGTCCGCGAAAGTGGCGGATTCTCTTGGCTTGACTTTGACCAAAACTTTTGGGGAGGTGTTTTTTCATAGAAAATAAGCAAGTCCCTTTCCTTGATAAAATAAAAGATGCTCAATATGTCTTCGCGGCTTTTCCAAAAAAAGGGATACAAATGACAGTTTTAGTGGCCGATGTTCCAGCATCTTACGACATCCTGCTTGGGCGAAATTTTTGCAAAGATGTTGGAGGTGAGTTAAGTATGGACTTGTCGGAAGCAAGGATTTCAGTTCAAGGTGTCATGAAGAAGTTGCTTCCTGAAAAAAAAAAAAGGTATGTAATTACCCGATCGTCAGCACCAAAAGCTCAAATTTTATTTGAGTCTTCAAGAATGGACAATTACTTCCTATCTATAGACGGAACCCATGAGGCATTTGATGAAACTCGTTCAGGTGATAACTTGAGATTGTGTTCAGCTGGCGCAGTGAGAAAATTGATAAATCAAGATGAACACATGGAAGAGCCTCTTCCCCCAAACAAAGGAGTTTTCAAAGAAAAAGTCGCATCTAATGAAGTATGGACTTTAGAATTTGACGGCAGCTACTCCTCTACTGGATCGAGAGTCGGGGTTGTGTTGGTATCTCCTCAAGGAGATACTATTCTTTTGTCTTACAAATTGCAGTTCAACATACCAATAACATGGCTGAATATAAATCTCTATTGCTCAGACTATAGGCTGCCAGAGAAATAGGCATTAGGCTACTCCATGCTAAAGGGGATGTTGAGTTGATAGTCTGCCAGATAAAAAACTTCTACCAGACAAAAATTGAAAGGTTGCGCCACTATCGTAATCTGGCTGAGATCAGATTAAAAATTTTGACGCTTTCAACATCTCTATCGTTACAAGGAAATTTAATGACTGGGCTGATGCATTGGCTGTCTCTGCCACCCTTGTAGTCCCTCACCTAGACTTTAAGGGAGATAGGTACACTATTAAACTGGTCTTTCGACCAAGTGTACCTGACAATGCCAGCCACTGGCAAGTATTTAACAATGACGATCAAATCATCACCTTTTTAGAGCAAAAAGACAGTTTTGAACAACTGCATTTTGAAGGAAGTGAACTCCGAGAATATGAAACAACTCTTGAGACCAATACGGATACAAGTGAAAATTTCCTACAGCTTAAAGGGAATAAGATTCTCAGAGGCCTAGTTTCACTTGAGAAGTTGTTTGATAACCATGACAGGTTTGTTAAACAACAGCGAACATATTTAAATTCTTTCCAAGATTTTGATCAAGTCAACTTGGGAACCAAACGCGATCCTAAGATGGTAAACATTGAAAAATATTGCACTCTCGAAGAAAGATTTGAGCTTGCTAGTCTACTCTGCCAATATATGGATGTATTGGCCTATTCCTACAATGATCTGAAATCACTCAGGCCAAATGATATCTGTCACGACATTCTCTTGAAAGCCAACTCTGTACTTTATAAGCAAAAATCTAGGTAATATAATCCAAAAATTTTAGGTACTATTTTAGCTGAGATACAAAAGATACTTGGTGCCCGAATAATTTTTCTAATCCATCACTCAACATGGATTGCCAACATAGTGCCTGTCAGAAAAAAGAATGGCAAAATTCGAATCTGTGTGAATTTTAGGAACTTAAATCAGTTGTCTTTAAAAGATAACTACCCTCTTACCATCATGGATCAAGTTTTGCAGCTGGTAACAGGGTCAGAAATGTTATCAATGCTAGATAGTTTTTTGAGTACAATCAGGTTGAAGTCAGAAAAGTAGATCAACACAAGACAACGTTCACCACACCTTGGGGCACCTTCGCTTACCGAAGAATGTCTTTTGGTTTGATAAACGCAGGCGCCACATTTCAAAGGGCAATGAATCTTGCTTTCAAATATGAGATGGAAAAATTCATTGTAGTATACCTAGATGATCTGACAGTGTTTTCAAAACATCGTTCTAAGCATGTTCACTATTTGTAAAAGATATTAGAATGCTTTCATCATAACGGTATCTCTTTAAACCCAATGAAATCTATTTTCGGAGTAACTGAAGGGAAATTTTTCGGACACATTGTGTCTCGTGAAGGTATTACAATTGATTCGAAAAGAGTCAAGTCTATCCAAAAACTTACTCTGCCTACCAGCAAGACCGCAGTTCACTTTTTTATGGAAAGGTGAATTTTTTTCAAAGATTTATACCTGAGTTTGCTGAGAAAATCTATCACATTGTCAACATGATGAAGGGCAATGCTACATTTAGGTGGACTGCTGAGGGTAAATCAGTATTCAAAGAGATTCAGGAAGCAATCACCCGTACACCAGTCTTAGTCTGCCCAAATTACACTAAAAGTTTCAAAATATATAATTATGCTTTTGAACATACACTATCAGTTATTCTAGTCCAGCAAAATTCAGAAGGTGTAGAATCTCATATTTCATTCATGAGTTATCCACTCAAGGATCATGAGTTAAAATATTCCCTTATAGAGAAGCATGCATACGCTATGGTCAAAGCGGTCAAATATTTCAGGCTTTATATCTTGAACTCTCACACCGAAGTTCTCGTACTAGACACAACAGTAAAATTTATTTTGACTCAACACGAGTTCGGTATGAAGAGAGGTAACTGGATTGCCAAAACTCAAGAGTTTGATCTAGACATCAAACCAACCAAACTCGTACGAGGAAAGGGTCTTTGCCAGTTGATTGCCAACAACATTCCAGGTGAAAAAAAAAGTGAAAAAGTAGAGATTGAAGGCATGCCTACGGTCCTCTTTGTTGCCACTATTGATGAGTGGTATTTTGATATTGCTCATTTTCTGACATATAGTGAGTGTCCCGCTCATCTTTCTTTTAAAGAAAAATAGAATGTTAAATTGAAAGCGGTCGGTTATGTTTTGTGGGACAATGGTCTTTACAAGAGAAACTTGGACGGGGCATTTCTTCATTGTGTTGACAAGGCGCAACAAGAAAAACTCTTGAAATCTTTTCACAATCTGGCCTATGGAGGACATTTTTCTACACCAGTGACAGCACACAAAATTTTACGAGCAAGATATTATTGGCGCACGCTTTTTTAAGATGCCTACAAATGAGTGCATAGGTGTGAATTGTGCCAATAATTTATTGAAAAGCCTAAGCTGCCTGCTTTACCTCTCAAGCCGGTGGTAATTGAAGAACCATTTCAGCAGTGGGGTATTGACTTCATTGGTGTAGTCAACCCGTCTTCTAGTGCCGGGCATGATTATGTCCTTACGGCAACAGATTACTTCACTAAGTGGGTGGAGGCCATCCCAACCAAGCACGCTACGTCTGAAGTAGTGTGCAGTTTTTTCAAAAAAAATATCATCTCCAAATTTGGGGTCTCACTAAAGATCGTAACAGATAATGCAGCCTATTTTTTATCACATAAAATTACTCAATTTTATTTTTATTATGGGATTACCTTATCCCATACCTCAGATTATTTTTCTCAAAAAAATGGCTAAGTGGAATCGAGTAACAAGAACCTGGTCACTATTATCAAAAAATTGGTGGACGACAATCAGAGAACATGGCACAAAGCATTGTATGATGCTTTATGGGCAGATAGAATAACACCCAAAAGGGCTATAGATATGTCCCCTTTCCAGCTTTTTTATGGATTAAATGCTAAAATCCCTATCACCCTTAAATTGCCAGTGCTCAGATTAACTAAAGCAATCGAAGACTCAACCTTCGAAAGCTCAGTCGACAAGAGAATCATGTATCTAAGTGCGTTGAATGAGCGTCGAGCTATGGTAGTGAATCGAATTAAGGAACATCAGAACCGGGTGAAGGCACTCTTTGATAAGAAAGCTAAAGTTTACGAATTTCAAGTCAGAAATCAAGTCTTGTTGTGGGACAAGAGGTGAGAACCCAAAGGGATGCACGGCAAATTTGACTCCCTGTGGAGAGGCCCGTTCACCATTCGACAGCTCTGTGGTGAGCCTAGCTTCTTTCTGGAGTACCAAGATGAAACACTATTTACACTACCTCATAGCAGACAGCATCTGAAGCTATTCAATCCTTGAGACTTGGAGAAGTCTATTTGTATATATGTATAGTTTTTATGTTTTGTCTATTTTTCTTTCATTTTTAGCCTGACTCCATAGCCTAATGGCTTGGATGAAGGCACTTAGAGACTGGTTTCTACTCTCGCTAATCATTTGATTAATGGAAGTTCTTCAACAGGAGCCAGCTGTTGTTTATAAAATCGAATTAGCCCATTTTTGAGAATAACCCCCTATGAAATTTGTTCGTTTCATCTTATGTCTCTCTAAGTTTATTTTTGAGACGGATTTTGAATTCGTTCTCGGCTTGGCCTAAGAACGTGAGAGTGACCATGATCTTGTTGCGACCAAGGAACCCCTCTCTCAGACTGTCTCTTTCAGAGTTAGTCTTTTCTTCTTTTGTGCACAAGCGATAAAATTTATCGTCAGTGCATTTTGACCTTTAGAAAGCAAGGGTGGCAAAATTTGCCGCCCCTACATTTTTCTTACAAGAGCGACAAATTTTGCCGCCCTTGCATCTTTACCTGCAAGGGTGGCAAAATTTGCCGCCCTTGCATTCGGACCTACCAAGACATGCAAGAGCGATAAATTTTGCCGCCTGAACATGCCTCAGTTTTCGTGCATGACATTTATTATCACACGCGGTGGGTTGTTGAGATTGATTTTCACCTTATATAAATTGATTTGAACCCCATTTCTTCTCATTGCTTCCTCCTCTTCTCATGCCTTTCGCGTCTGAATGATTTAGCGAGTGACTTGAAGAGCAATTTCATAGATTCGAGCTTGTGGCGCGCGAGGCTTTCCAAGTCGGTCTCATTTTTGCATTTTTTTTCATTAGTTTATTGTTTTAGTGAACCCTTTTATTCTACTGGGATGGATAAAAATACCATCCCTCTCCATTTCCCGCGGCTTTCCCCAAATCCACGCAGACAGTAAATTTGTCGCCCGTTCCCCGCAGTTTTCTTTCCCCAAACCTACATCTAGCCCTGAGGGCAACGAATTTCGCTGCCTGTGTGTCATTTCCTTCTCTCACTTTTTCGTCCCTGTAGAAGCGATGAATTTTGCCGCCCCTACCTTTTTTTTTGTCTTGCAAGGGCGGTGAAATTTGCCGCCCGTGCAGGGCTTCCCTGCAGGGGCGGCGAATTTTGCCGCCCCTACCTCTTTCTTCTCTAAACTTGCAAGGGTGGCAAAATTTGCCGCCCGTGCAGGTCATCCCTTTAAGGGCGGCAAATTTTACCACCCTTACATCTCTTTTATTCCAACATGCAGGGGCGACAAATTTTGTCACCCGTGCGTCTCTCTCCTGAATTTTCTTAACTCTGAAAGATTTTTCACGTTGACTTTTTCTTTCTCTTTCTTCCTCATTTTTCGGTCTTTTTTTCAACCCGACCTTTTTAAGTGACCTTTATTGACCATGATCACTTAAATTGCGTTTTTCTCATTCGTCTACTTTCCTCTAAATCTCGTAATCATGTCTGCAGCACCTTCAGAGAACTCTTATTCCTCGACACTTGTCTGACCAAAACCAGTTCTCATGACTGAAGCGTCTCCAAAAAAAGCAAAAACCATAAAGTACAAATATCAGGGCGTCTTCTAGTTTACGTCGGTCTCCTCAAATGTCGACGACATCTAGGACACCAAAATTGGCCACGTGGACATGGCCAAATTCATGGCTCGAACAAAGGCGACGAATCTAAGCACAGGGATGAAGAGGATCGTTGAGAGTAACATCCAATTGGTGGCCGCCTTTTTAGTGGCAGCACATCATACTGAGTTCGTTCTTTAATGTGCTCGCTTCTACAACAAAGAGACCAGGTCGATCTCAGATGCCAGCGGCAACATAATGATTCGACTGAATCTCGAATTCATCGATAAAAATTTTATGTGCCCTCTAGCCACTGAAGTAACCAAGATTGACTTCGTGGACGCTCAGAAAGAATACGACAAAGACCCTGAGAGGGCAAAAAAAGTCATGAATTACAAATAGTTGAAGACCCCCAAGACCGGCTTATCAAGATGGGCGCGAAACTTTTTGAGAAGTGATTTCATTGAAGAGGTTGGCAACTTGATCACCCTTCTCAGCAAAGTATGAGGCCTCCCGTCTTCTTCATTATTTCATGAATGGATGTACCCATTCATCAAAATCATCTTTCAAGGCAAACAGGTCATCTTTTTGGGAGAACAGATCAGCAATGCCTTCCATGAATAGCTAACCAAGGTACAGACTTCTTACAAGTTCTATATGACTTCGTAACTTGTGTACATAGCTGTTGCCATGCGAACTTTTTTGAGCTTAACCACAGAGGGAGATAGAAAGACAACCTCAGTGTACTCATATTACCCTTAACTAACTCTGTAAGGATCGACTCGCCACTTCAAAAAGGTAAATGATGCTTTTTTTGCCACATTTTTATGCCTTTTCGACCCTCAGCTTGAGCAAAAGAGAGTATCAGACGAGGCCTAGACAGTGGTCAATGATTATGGCTGCATATTCCTTCAATTTTTCACTTTCTGTTATCTTCAGGTTGGCTTTTACTAAGGCTACCCCTACATGATTCCCATGTTCCCTTCAGATAAATTGGTACTAATAAAACTTTGTCGACAACTGATTGTCGTACATACCAGACAAATGGAGCTGAAGAAGCCAAGTTTTAAGTTTCTAATCGAGATTGGTAAGTATTCCATTATAACAACAGCGAAAGCTAAAATCATGAAAATAAAAATGCAGATGGTCACTCTGAAATCATTCAAAAGAAGAGATAAATTTGACTATAGGAGAGTCAAGGATAAAATCAGGCGAAAGACTTAGTTCCATGAGCCCATGATTGAAGATATCTACATCGACTTGAGGATGGTTGAAGAGATCAGAAAGATGGATTATTGCAGGCTGACCCTAGACCAGATTGAATATCTAAGACTTGCAGATATCTCCTCCAGTCTGGCCGACGATGGGAACATCGTAAATAAAAAATATCTGGCTAAAAAAATTGTTGGCTCCCCTCTTCCTCTAACTCAGTGGTCTCAAAAAGAGTTGACTTCTCTGAGGAAAAGATTCGAACCAGTATTAGCTAACACCAATGATTGGTTAGCAGCCAAAGGGATCATCTTGAAAGAATTTGTCACAAAATCAGAAGCTGAATACCAAGCAGAGTTGAAGAAAAAAGCTGAGAACATAATCAAAAACAAAGGTGATGTACCTTCTCTTTTTAGGCCTCACAAGCCTAGAATCATCTTTGTGTCTAAGAAACCAAAGACTGCAGAAGAACTTGAAGTGACAGCAAAAAAAACCAAAGAGTAGAGTCCTCAGACATAAACAGCCTAGCTAATGGAGACTGATAATCAACCGTTAGGACAACCAAGCACTGGACCTCTGCTCTCACAAGAAGAAGCACAGCGACTCAAGAGCGCCTCTCCTTCTCTCCCTAGTCCCCTGTGGTACCCTCTTCTCTTATCTCTTTGATTAGTGTTCTTTTCTCTGGAGCTGCCTCTCCTTCCATAGTCATATTCAGCGATCCTCAAGGCACTTTTGGAGATTCTCCTCACTCTTCTGGGTCCATTCCAAGTTTATTATCTCCTTCTTTTAACTTGGCAGCAAGCCCTACACAAGAGCCAAAATCAGTGGTTGGTGCAGTTTTACCGATTACTTCAACTACAACTAATGTCACCACTAGCAGTGTAAAAGCTGTCACAATAACACCAGCTGAAATAACTATTGCCACAACAAGTACTTTTCTCTCGCCCTATATGTCAGCATTCACTTTCAAAAGAAATAAGTTGGACATTTCTTTAGATGACTTCGACTTTGGCAAAATAGTGCCGGTGAAAGCTAAGGCTCCGAAGAGGCCAAAGATCCTCTCCAAATTGGTCGAAAAAAAGGGTAAAAATTTCTGAAAATTACCAAACCTTCACAGGATGCAACCCTTGAGGGTTTCGAAATGAGCAGCTATTCCATCTCTCATGTCGAACTTGGCAAAGTTACTCATGAAAGTACAAAAAGTGACATTCACTCTGTTATGGACATCATGGTCTAGAAATTCGATCGAGAGAAAGAGATGAAAGATTATTACAAGGCTAAGACAGAGCAGCTAACGGCAGTAATAAGAAGGTTCACTCTTCCCCCTTAAGCAGCAACTCTAGAGGCCTTCTCCGTTGATGACCTAGTCATTCAAAACGTAGAAAAGACTTATTTGAAGAGAAAAGTCCTAGAAGATTATATTAAAAGAATGCATACTCAGGGAGTTTCTTTGCTATCAGAGGTTGCAAAAAAGACGGGTAAGATGAGAAAGGTAAAAGTAGAGTTAGATGACTTTGTCTCCCTTATCTCTCAAGAGATTGATATTTTAGAAAAAGATCTTGGAAAATAGGAGATGAAAGATATGAAAAAAAGCACCTTGATATCTATTGGTGTCATCTCCAGCAAGGACTCTTATGTTGAAATCAAGGAGTCATTGATCTTCAAGATCCAGGTACTCAAAGATCTAATTGATGATCTCAAAGCTTTCAAGGAGGCTAGTGAGAAGAGTGACCTAAGCCTGTTAAATAAACTAGAAGCGCTGCCATGCAACCTAACCTCTAAGGACAATCAGTTCCTTCCGACAGAAGAAATGATTCAAAATTTCAAAGAGATGATTCAGAGAGATTTTGAAAAAAAATCTTTTTCAATGTCTTCTGTGGACAATATTCTAGATGCTCAATTAACTTTAGAAAATCTAAAATTCAGGTTAACTGGTCACGCGAAGGCCATCACAACATTGAAGGATGCATTGATCAGAGCTAGGATCGTCTCCAAAAACACAGTTGCTCCAGACAGCATAAGAATTCAGACATCCATCACTTTGTACGATGCCCATATGAAAAAATCTGGCAGCAAAAACTAAATTTCTCCCCTTCTTTCTTCTTCTTTTCTTATGCACTTTTGTTTTGAGAGAAGTGCATGCAATTTTGTAAAATGCAATTACATGTAAATTTTTTGAAAAAATATCTCAAAGTCAAAGATGAGTCATCTTTGACTGAGATATTTTTATATTTTATTATTTTCTAGTTTTTGAGGATTTCTCCCTATATATAGTGGAGACCTCATTTGTAAAGGGGCTTGGAAAAATTAATAGCAAACACTCTGCCAAAATTGAAACAATTTTTGAGACTTTGTGCTCAAATTTGTAAATCATATTTTGTTAAATAAATGAGAAGCAGGTTTATTTCAGATTTTTTGTTGAAGTTATCTGTGTTGTCTAGAAAACAGTTTTTTATGTTCTCTTTCCTAATAATCTCTTGTTTATCTGATTTAATAAGCAAAGTGGGTGTGTTTATATTATCTGAGAACGCTTCTAAAAAGTAGAGGATAGACTTTGAGCTATCTTTATTTTTGAGATTCAGTTATCTTTTGTAGTTTCAGGCGAAGACTTTGTGCTCCGTTTTACTCTACGGTTACATTTGTTTCAGATCGGTGAAGGAGGCTACGAAAGACTTTATGCTTACGTGAGTGCTCTTGTGAACTTTGTTACTTCCGATGATCTCCTGCTCTCCGTTTGATACCATTCTTGAAAGAAGAGGAGTGTTGTTAGCTAAAGACTAGAGCTTCTCTCTTTTGTTCTTTGAATATTACCTCTGAAAAAAGAGAGGTAGATGTTGTTATACCACCTCATGTGTTATTTTCTGCTTAATTATATACATATATCCAGCGCGTAAATATTTATAGGGAACCTCCCCTTGATGAGAGGAGAAATTTACTTCGTCTAGATTCGGTAAACCCATACTTGTCGTAGTGTAAATCTCCCTATGCTGTGGTTGATATACCTATTTTGTCTTCAGTTAGTTGACGACAAAATATTCACCCAACATAATCATTTATAAGCAGGAAAACGTAGAAAGGTCTATTTTTCTAGGAGCAATAGGGGGAGTCACAACAAGATTGTTTTGGGCCGGTTTATCTTTAGGGGGATCATGAATGGCCTTCAAAGAATTTTATCCTACGGGGATGGCTTTATTTTTTACATATTCTACTAACCTATCAAATTGTTATGGGTTAACCCTCAAATATTCAACCTCTGTCATTTGAATTTTAATATTTTTAGCACGATCAATTATATCAAATAATTAAAAAAACTTACAACAGAGGAAGAGAGTCCATCATCAGGGACTTTAATAGGTGTGGCACTGGTCTGGGCAACGGAAGTGGAAGGTATGACGTGGTTGGAGGTACTTACTTTTTTATGAATTACCTACTCTTTTGATTGTGGAGGTAATGGGGTCCCACGTTTGGCGAAAGAAACTATTGGTCGGGGTTCCTCCTCTACCCTTCTTTTGTCACCCTGTGAAGCCGACTGATTTTGAGATCTGGTGAAAACAGCATAAAATTTATCCAAACCCTCCTTTTTACTTCCAACTTCATCCTGGTAATCTAAAAAATCGATATTGGAGTTGCCAGCTAATTTCTCTTTCTATTCATCGAAGAAATTAACATCTTCTTGTCAGTCCAACTGAGGTTGGAACGAGTTATCGTGCTCAGCCTCCAAATAACCGATCACTGAATTGGTAGGTGATGCTTCAATGGCTAATCTCCTTGGAGGGGGAGGTAGGCGATTGGATTACCCTTGATTCTGGGTAGCATTACCCTGATATTGCTGATTCTGAAATATTCTCTTGGGTGCATCTCAATAGAAAAGAACAGACGTACCTTGGGCCATTTGCCTCTTCAAAGCTATCAGTTTATTCGTCAATTTTTGCATCATAGGGTCTGTAGTACCTGAAAAACTTTCAGCAGATGAAGAGAATTTATTTTTACTAGAGTTTTTTCTGATCTTTCCTGCCAGGATAAGATCATACTCAATCTCAGTAGCTAAACTTTGAGCCAAGGCTAGATCCATAGGGCCAGCTCGCCTCAATAGGAAACTTACTTCGGGAAGCTACGAATTGATAAAAAAGCATTTGAAATTTTTTGATGTGGGCTGAGCCACAGTT
The DNA here is from genome assembly GCA_037957365.1 of Torreya grandis. Taxonomy (NCBI): domain Eukaryota; kingdom Viridiplantae; phylum Streptophyta; class Pinopsida; order Cupressales; family Taxaceae; genus Torreya; species Torreya grandis. The sequence continues at coordinate 897,241 of JARHVA010003792.1, forward strand.
AGAATCTGATTTCTCAACTTGTTGAATTTAGCTATGAAATCTCTCATGAGTACCTGAAATTCTTTTTTCAACTATGTTAGCTGAGCTAACAGAGCATGTGCATCTTCAGCAAGTTTAAACCTAGCTTTGAATTTGAATTTGAGTGTATCCTAGTCTGTTACTGACCCGGCCTACAGGTGATAAAACTAATTTGCGACAGCTCCTTGCAAAGTTTTCACAAAAAGCCTAACTGCTACATCTTCGAATTCCACACCGATCACGCCACATGCTATGGAGAACGCAACAATATGCTCGTCGAGATGAACCTTTTCATCACCAAAAAACTTAAGAATTTTTTTTTCTATAACTACGAGGTAGTTCATGTAGAGGTGCAGTCAAATTGAGAAGACCAAAGGAATTATCCCATGGGCCTTGAGCCATTATGTTAGGATGATTAAATGATGGGATAACAAACTTTGGTGGGGTATTTATAGGCAAGGCGCAATTAACAGCAGGAAAAGAAGCTCTACCTTGTATCAGTGACCTGATAAGGTTAAAAGGGAAACTCTTAGAACGTTGGAGGAAAAGCGACAAAAGAAAGAGATCAAAATTGCTTTGCTGTGCCAATTCAAATATGGGGTCAAAAACACCCTTGGCTCTCTAGCTTCTAGTGTAGCGTGGAGTTGCCAGATTTTGAATGAAAAAGGGACTGAAACTATTTCAAGTTGCAGCTTGAGGCTTCAAAATGCACATTCGTAGTCCTCAGCGGCTCTGGTTTTGCAAACTAGATAATATAACGGAGATGGAGGGAGATGGCAAGGCTATAATGATAATAGGTAAGACATGAAACGGAGTCGCCAAACTATGTAATAGATAAGAGTAGGGACTGCTTCAATCTAAAACTTGAAGTTTCAGACTGCACATTCGAAGTCCCCAACGGAGTCGCCAAAAAACTATTGGGTGAATATTTTGTCGTCAACTAATTGAAGACAAAATAGGTATATCAACCACAGCATAGGGAGATTTACACCACGAAAAGTGTGGGTTTACCAGATCTGGATGAGATAAATCTCTCCTCTCATCAAGGGGAGGTTTCCTATAAATATTTATGCGCTATATGTATGTATATAATTAAGCAAAAAATAACACATGGGGTGGTATAACAGCATCTACCTCTCTTTTTTCAGAGGTAATGTACAAAGAACAAAAGAAGAATACCTTGATCTTTAGTTAAAAACACTCATCTTCTTTCAGAAATGGTATTAAAAAGAAAGTAGAAGATCACTTGAAGTAACAAAATCTACAAGAACACTTATTCAAGCACAAAGTCTTTCGTAGCTTCCTTCACCGATCTAGAACAAGCGTAACCGTAGAGTGAAACGAAGCACAAAGTCTTCGCCTGAAACTACAAAAGATAACTGAATTTCAAAGATAAAAATAGCTCAAAGTCTATCCTCTACTTTTTAGAAACGCCCTCAGATAATATTAACACATTCACTTTGCTTATTAAATCAGATAAACAAGAGATTATCAAGAAAGAGAACATAAAAAACTCTTTCTTAGACAACACAAATAACTTCAACACAAAGTCTGAAATAAACATGCTTCTCATTCATTCAACAAAATATGATTTACAAGTTTGACCACAAAGTCTCAAAAATTACTTCAATTTTGGCAGTGTTTGCTCTCAATTTTTCCAAGAAGATTTACAAATGAGGTCTCCACTATATATAGGGAGAAAATTCTCAAAAACTAGAAAATAATAAAATATAAAAATATCTCAGTCAAAGATGACTCATCTTTGACTTTAAGATATTTTTCTGAAATATTTACATGTAATTACATCTTACAAAATTGCATGCACTTTTCACAAAACAAAAGTGCATAAGGAAAGAAGAAGAAAGAAGAGGAAGAATTCAGTTCTTGCTGCCAGATTTTTTCATATGGGCATCATACATAGTGATGGATCCCTGAATTTCTACATTGTCTGGCACAACAGTATTCTTAGAGACGACTCTGGGTCTGATTAATGCGTCTTACAATACTATGATGGCCTTAGCGTGACCAGTTAATCTAGATTTTAGATTTTTTAAAGTTAACTGAGCATCTAGAATATTGTCCACAGAAGATATTGAGAAAGATTTTTTTTCAAAATCTCTCTGAATCATCTCTTTGAAACTCTGAATCATTTCTTCTGTCAGAAGGAATTGATTGTCTTTAGAGGTTAGGTCGCAAGGCAGCTCTTCTAGTTTATTTAGCAGGCTTAGGTCGCTCTTTTCACTAGCCTCCTTGAAAGCTTTGAGATCATCAATTAAATATTTGAGTACCTAGATCCTGAAAATCAGTGACTCCTTGATTTCAACATAAGAGTCTTTGCTAGAGATGACACTGATAGATATCAAGGTGTTTTTCTTCAGATCTTTCATCTCCTTCCATTTGCTAAGATCTTTTTCTGAATTATCAATCTCTTGAGAGATAAAGAGACAAAGTCATCTAACTCTACTTTTACCTTCCTCATCTTACCCGTCCTTTCTGTAACCTCTGATAGCAAAGAAACTCTCTGAGTATGCATTCTTTCAATATAATCTTCCAGGACTTTTCCTTTTAAGTAAGTCTTTTCTGCTTTTTGAATGACTAGGTCATCCACGAAAAAGGCCTTTGGAGTTGCCGCTTTAGGGGGAAGAGTGAACCTTCTTATTACTGTCGTTAGCTGCTCTGTCTTGGCCTTGTAATATTCTTTCATCTCCTTCTCTCGATCGAATTTTTGGACCATGATGTTCATAGCAGACTGAATGTCGCTTTTCGCACCTTTGTGAGTAACTTTGCCAAGTTCGACATGAGAAATGAAATAGCTGCTTATTTCGAAACCCTCAAGGGTTGTGTCCTATGGAGGCTTAGCAATTTCCAAAAAAAATTGTCCTTTTTCTTCGACCAATTTGGAGAGGATCTTTGGCCTCTTTGGAGCCTTGGCTTTCACCGGCACTATTTTGCCAAAGTCGAAGTCATCTAGAGAAATGTCCAACTTCTTTCTTTTGGGGGTGAATGCTGACATCCAAGGTGGAAGAGAAGTACCTGTTGTGGCAATGGTTGTCTCAACTGGTGTTACTGTGGCAGCTTCTACACTACTAGTGGTGATAGTAGTCGCAGTGAGAGTAATAGGCGAAACTATACCAATCACTGATTTTGGTTTTTGGACAGAATTTCCCCCCCAGATTGAAAGAGGGAGAAGACAAACTTAGAATGGACCCAGAAGAGTGAGGAGAACTTTCAGAAGCACCCTGAGGATCGCTAAATATGACTGAAAGGAGAGGCAGCTCCAAAAAAAGAAACACTGATCAGAGAGATAGGAGAAGAAGGTACCACAGGAGACTGAGGGGGAGAAGGAGAGACGCTCTTGAGCAACTGTGCTTCTTCTTGTGAGAGCAGAGATCCAGTGCTTGGTTGCCCTAACGGTTGATCATCGGTCTCCATTGGCTAGGCTACCTGTGTCTGAGGACTCTGCTCTTCGATTCCTTTTGCTACCACTTCAAGCTCTTCTGCAGTCTTTGGTTTCTTTGACACAAAGATGATTCTAGGCTTGTGAGGTTTAGAAGGAGAAGGTACATCACCTTTATTTTTGGTTTTATTCTCTGTCTTCTTCTTCATCTCTGCTTGATATTCAGCCTCGGATCTTGTGATGAATTATTTCAGGATGATTCCCTTGGCTGCTAACTAATCATTGGTGTTAGCCAATATTGGTTCGAATCTTTTTCTCAGAGAAGTCAGCGCTTTCTGAGACCACTGAGTTGGAGGAAGAAGGGAACCAGCAACTTTTTTGACCAAGTATCTGCTATTGATAATATTTATGTCATCGATCAGACCAGAGGAGATCTCTGAAAGCCCCAGATATTTGATTTGCTCTAGGATTAGCCTGCAAAAGTCTATTTTTCTGATTTCTTCAGCTGTCTTTAGGTCGATCCAGATATCCTTAATTATGGGCTCATGAAACTGAGTCTTCCTCTTGATCTTGTCCTTGACCCCCCTGTAGTCAAATTTTTTTATTCTTTTGAATGGTTTTAGAGTAACCATCTGCATTTCTATTTTTATGACTTTGGCTTTAGCTGTTGTTGTAATAGAATATCTGTCAATTTCGATTAGAAACTAAAAACTTAGCTTTTTTAGCTCCATTTGTCTGGTATGTATGACAATCAGTTGTCGGCAAAGTTTTATTAAAACCAGCTTATCAGAAGGGAACTTGGGGAGCATATAAAGGTAGCCTTAGAAAAAGCCAATTTGAAGATAGCAGAAGGTGAAAAATTGTAGGAACATGCACCCGTAATCGTTGACGACTGCCTAAGCCTCGTTTGATACTCTTTTTTCTCAAGCTGAGGGTTAAAAAGGCATAGAAATGCGATAAAGAAGGTGGCATTTGCCTTTTTGAAGTGGCGGATCGATCCTTGCAGAGTCAGCTGAGGGCAATATGAGTACACTGGGGTTGTCTTTCTATCCCCCTCTGTGGTTAAGCATGAAAAAGTTTGCATTGCGATAGCTATGTACACAAGGTATGAAGTCATATAGAACTTGTAAGAAGTCTGTACCTTGGTTAGCTGCTCATGAAGGGCGTTGCTGATCTGCTCTCTTCAAAAGATGACATGTTTGCCTTGGAAGATGATTTTAATGAATGGGTACATCCATTCATGAAATAATGAAGACGGGAGGCCTCGTACCCTGCTGAGAAGGGTGATCAAGTCACCAATCTCCTCAATGAAGTCACTCCTCGAAAAGTTTCGTGGCCATCTTGATAAGTTGGTCATGGGAGTCTTCAACCACTTGTAGTTCATTACTTTCTTTGCCCTCTCAGGGTCTTTGTCATATTCCTTTTGGGCGTCCACGAAGTCAATCTTGGTTACTTCGGTGGCTAGAGGGCACATGAAAACTTTATCGATGAATTCGAGATCCAACCGAATCACCATGTTATCATTGGCATCTGAGACTGACCTGATCTCTTTGTTGTAGAAGTGAGCACATTGGAGAACAAACTCAGTATGATGTGTTGCCACCGAAAAAGTGGCCACTAGGTGGATGTTACTCTCGACGATCCTCTTCATTTTGGTAATTGGATTTGTCGCCTTAGTTCATGCTATGAATTTGGCCATGTTCACGTGGCCAATTTCGGTGTCCCAGATGTCGTTGACATTTGAGGAGACTGACGTGAGCGAGAAGATGCCCTGATATTTGTATTTCATAGTCTTTGCCTTTTTCGGAGATGCTTCAAACATGAGAATTGGTTTTGGCCGGACAGGTGTCGATGAGCAAGAGCTCTCTGAAGGTACTACAAACATGTTTACGAGATTAAAGGAAAGTGGACGAACGGAGAAAATGCAATTTAAGTGATCATGGTCAACGAAGGTCACTTAAAAAAGTCGGGTTAGAAAAAAGACCAGAAAATGATGAAGAATGGAAAAAAAAAAGTCAAAGTAGAAAATCCTCCAGAGTTAAGAAAATTCAGAGGAGGGATGCACGGGCAGCAAAAGTTGTCGCCCCTACATGCTGGAATAAAAGAAATGCAAGGGTGGCAAAATTTGTCGTCCCTGCAGGGATGGCCTGCACGGGCGACGAATTTCGCCGCCCTTGCAAGACAAATGGGGAGAATGAGGTAGGGGCGGCGAAATTTGCCGCCCCTGCAGGAAAGAACTGCACGACAGGGGACGAGAGGGCGGCAATTTTTGCCGCCCCTACGCATAAGGATTATTTGGGCAGCGAATTTGCCACCTTTGTAGCTAAAAGGCTTGGGGGCCGAGGCACGGGCGGCAAATTTTGTCACCCAAGAAGGCATGGCTTGAGAGGAAGCCCGACGGGTAAGGAGAGGGACGGCGTTTTAAGCCGTCCCTTCAGGTAGGTAGCCAGATTCCATAACTTAAAAATGATAAAGAAACTAAGGAAGAATAAATGTAAAAACAAAACTTACTTGGAAAGCTGTGTGTACCACAAGCTCGAATCCATGAAAATGTGCTTCAAATTGCTCAGCAAATGGTCCAGACGCAGAAGACAAGAGGAGAGGAGGAAGCAATGAAGAGAAAAGGGGTTCAAATCGGTTTATATAGGGTGAAAATTAACCCCAACAACCCGCCGTGCGCGGCAATAAATACCGCGCATGGAAATCGAGGCATGCTTGGGCGACAAAATTTGTCGCCCTTGCATGTTTTGGTGGGTCCGAATGCAGGGCGACAAATTTTGCCGCCCTTGTAGGTTAAGATGCATGGGCGGCAAAATTTGCCACCCTTGCAGGAAAAATGACAAGGATGACAAATTTTTCCGCCCTTGCTTTACAAAAGTCAAAATGTAATGGCAGCAAAATTTGCCGCCCGTGCACGAAACGGAAGAAAAGACTAACCCCAAAAGAGGCAGTCTGGGGGAGGGGTTCTTTGGTCACAACGAGATCGTGGTCACTCTCACGTTCCTAGGCCAATATGAGAACGAATTTAAAACTCGTCTCAAAAATGAATTTAGAGAGACAAAAGATGAAACGAACAAGTTTCGTAGGGGGTTGTTCCCAAAAACGGGCTAATTCGATTTTAGAAACAATAGAGCCCAAGTCACCCGAGTCACCCAAGTCAAGTTTTTCTAGAGTCTAAGCCAATCATGTCGAGTTGACTACATCTTTCAACATGAGCTCATTTCCTTAGTCATGTTTCTTTATTTTGATCTAAACCTTGAACCTTTTGATTCCCCCAAGACCTTTCCACATGTCATTATCGAGTCATTTGTAGGAGCTAGTTCATAAAAAATTTAGGTCTAAAAATTCTATGAAAGTTTTTAAGACTTTTTAATACTCCCAAGCTCTCAATAAAGTTCGTGTGGTACAATCTCAGTAACCCAGCCTGGTGAAGAATTGAATTAAGTATAAAATGTTAATATTTTTGAGGCCCCGAGGCCCTGAGAAGCTACCACATGGTGACTTATCGAGAGCCTGGGACCTTGGGGACTCAGTATAAAAGCTTAAATGGCTTTGAAGCCTCAATGCCTCAAGAAGCCACCACGTAGTGACTTCTTATGAGCCTGGGACCTCAGGAGCTCAGAAGACTCAAGCAATGGGATAATAGTCCCATGATTTTGGGGACCCAAAAAGTTATCATGTGGCAACTCCCCAGGATCCCAAGCCCATGGAGACTTAGCTGATTACAGTAGTTAGCCCAAAGGCCTAGCTGAATGAGGGACTGCCACATAACACCCTGATGATGTCAACGTTCCCCTGAGCTTAAATTTGATAGGCATATACTCATCACCAAGCAATAAACCATAGGCCTCTAGACTAATAAGAGTGTGTCATGTGACACTCAGCGTGCTTAAAATTGAAGGCCATCCTGAACATCAAAAGGTCAAATATCGAAAGAGGACATTGGTCTATCAAATGTTTGATTCTTATTGGCTCAGTAGACTTCACAAAGGCATTGTCCTATTTTAAAACACTTGGACTAAATTAATGGTAGATATTTATATGTTATATACTTATAGAAAGGTTATGACTAAACATGACTGTTTATGTTTAAATAGAAACTCTATCATTTATTTCTCAATATTTGTCATATTTGATCAAAATTGGTTATGACTTCTCTATTTTTACTCCAGACATTTTAATGTTTTTGCCTTGTCTTTTATTCAATGGGTTTATGCTTAACCCTCTCATTTGATCTTGCAGGGCTCATCTTTCAATCCCAGTGATTGATTTGGGCTCATATCCTCATCAGGGAGTTCAAAGTGTCAGCCAAAGATGGAAATGTAGAATTCCAATGTGCCATGCAAATGGGCCTAGTCATTAAAAGAGCCCAAGAATCAAAATTGATGGCCTGTTAGGCTATTAAGACTATCAAAACTCTAAAGATGATTGTATGTCAAGTATGGGAAGCATAGTCAAGGTGCAGTTGATTTCTCACAAACTAAAAGGCCCTGAAGCAACATATTTTAGTCTTTTAAAGAAGTGAATTGATCTAAGAAGCTCTAAAATCAATCTAGGGATGGTCCATTCATTTAATCAGCCTCTTGAATTAAATGTAGAAGTCTACATGGGGTATGGTGAAGTGGTAGCCCCAAAGGAATCCCAAAGATAATTTGCCAGTAATATTTGAATTTAATAGCTATTATCCCCCCAAATTAGATGAAAAGTCACCATATAACATGTGCATGGTAGAAGGCCAAGGAGAGACAAAAGCATAAAACACAAATTTTAGCCTTTAAGAGGCATGGTCTCTAAGAATTACAAATTATGATCAAGCTGATAAATATGTCAAGATCCCAACCACATTCCCAAATCAACAATGAATGTTTACAATTGCCCAATCAATGGGTTGACCTGGCAATCAAGGGAGGGGCTAGCCCCCTTCATGTATATATTATTTTTTGAGAGCCTTTCTCTAAGCTAGCATTTTTTATGATTATAGAAAGCTACACCTAGTTGGATCTTTGTGAATTATAATAGAGACATATAGAATCATGCATTTTTTCATGTTTTTTTAGGATAATCTCTCCCCTTCCATGTTTTAGTCTTGTTGTTATAATGTGGTTCTTTATAAATTAAATGATTTTAGTCACCTAATATTATTAATAAAACCCATATCTTGGTATTTAAAAGGTTGTTAAGGGTTCAAATCCATTCACTTCACATGTATTTGGTGGTCATGGTCTTTTCCTCTTATATAACATCATCCCAGACTCTCACACTATCCTTGGGTTGAAGTTGTGCTAAGTCCAGCTCAACCAAGGATTGGTTTTCAGTGGGTGTGCTTAGTCAAATATCACCAAAACATCTTTAGCATTAGCAAGATTTTTATCTCTTTATCCCTTTTCTTTTATATATTCTATTTATGATGATGAGTTATATCAAAAGTTGAAAGCAATCTACAATTAAATGTTTATCTTGATTATTATTTCATGGTTATGTTTGTCATTATTTAAGCATTGTTGAATATATACATGTGATGAATCTATTTATAAATCCATTATTTACTTGTTGCACTCATCTTAAGAAGTAATTCTCATTTTAAGGTTAGGCCATGTGAATATCAACTAAGGAACTTCCAACATCTTCCTAATTGTCTAAGTTGGAGCGATCATAGAGATTTAATTTGTTAAAAGGGCCCTTGAATGGAATGGTTGCACATCAACTTGTTGAGTGAAGGTCAACATACCAAGACTTCGTATATTTAGACCTTGGAGAAGTATTTTCTTCATGGGATCTTCTTTTTTCTAGGAGAGGTAGGGTCTTAGCAAAACCCTACCTAATTGTTGTGTCAAAAATACCATCAACAAATTGGTACTAGAAGGAGGGCGAACATAAAAAAATCTCTTGGTCTCGAGTTTTAACCCATAATTTTAAACTTTGGCAATTTAGAAGCTTCACCTACACTAAAGTGTTGTGAACATTAATATGGAAAGAAGGTGGATACCCATGAGATCAAATTTTGTAGCAGCTGATTTTGAGTTGTTAGAACTCACCAAACATAGAAAATTGAAGGCAAACAAAGGGAAGCCAAAAACTTGACAAATAAACTCAGATAGTAGCTCACATGTGGTTGTAGTTTCCTTTATTAACCCATTTGTTGCCCTTGAAAACCCACCAATGGTGGCTAATCTTGACTGGATTGGTGGAGGTGGATGCTCTGTGAACATTCCAAGGCCTACCCATGACTTGTTAAAGAATCCTAATAAGTTCTACCAGAAGTAAACACCCAACATGATTCAAACAGTCGAAAAGCATATTCAGACATTCAAGGATGCCTTGATCCAAACACAAATACAACATGAGGAGGTGCTTTGCTACCTATTTCCTTACTCCTTACGAGAAGTTGCTTATGCCTAGTACCTTGGATTATCAAATAGATTTATTAATTTTTGGAATGATCTAGAAACTATGTTTATCAACCACTTTAGGCTGCCTATTGATTGAATTATCTTATATCATCACTTTGAGGCTATCCATAGGGAGTCAAACGAACCAATGAGTATCTTCAATGCATGCTTAAACAAGCTATATCAAAGGTTAAAAGACCCATACACCCAAACAAAAGCAATTTATATACAAACCAACATGAGGGTGTTAGACTCGATAACTTCCATGTTCCTTAGTAGAACCCCAACAACACTCATATCCTTGTTTTTGGCCTATAACAAAATTATCATCCTTGAAAAATAGATAGTACCACAAAGCAAAAAGGTTGGTACTTTACCTTCGTTAGGCCAACTAGTGCTTACAACTAAGTTTTAACAATCAACCATGCTCTTTAGCACAATACTCTTTTAATAAGTCCAATCCCAAGAGCCCCATATGCAAGCCCAAATCTGATTTATAATCCACTGCCTATGAATTATATGCCTAACGACTAGTCTTTTGTGCCCTTGAATCATATTTTATCATAGGAAAATAATCAACTTGTTCTCATTGCATATAACAACACTATTGACATGCCCAACACTAGCGGTTATGTTGTTCCTACTAGCAACCAACATCTCATCCCATCATTCCTAAACAACTAGACACCTGTTAACAACACTCATAACCAAGCCCACCCTATTGTCCCTACATTTATAAACATTGTTGTGTCAGTGACCAACACCTTACCGCTAATGGGAAATCAATATAACACTAACGTGAACCCAGAGGTGGCAAACTTACATCAAATGGTTCAATGGTTGATAAATGATATGGTAAATTTTCATAGACAAGTGCCTCATAACATCAACCTAAATGCAAATAACCCACCACAAAACATAAATTTCAATTTCTAGAGAGTCAATAGATAATGGAACATGAGGCCAAACAATGGAGGAGTTCCTAGTCCACTTGATAACATAAATCACAACAATAACAATAACACTTCAAATGTAGTGAACTTCACTAATTTAACATTGCCTACCTGGTGTAGGTCACACAATATGGTGGACCATGTTGAGACTAATTATTCTTGGTATTTTTGGCATCAAACATCTATCAAAATGAGATGGGCAACCTAGATATAGTGCCTAGACTTGACAATAATAACCCTAACCAAGGCAGAGGGAACCTTGATACCGCTTTAGTCTTGGAAAATCATGAATTCCCATTCGAGAGTGGCAATGAATTTGGGGACAACTTAGATGAAGTCCATGCATTCAAACAATTTCAAAGAGGAAACAACTACTAGTTGAGAAGTAAAATCCAAAATCCATTAACAACCTCTAATCGTCTAAACAACACTCAAGTTCCACTTGATGAGAACTCACGTAATAATTTGTTTCCACCTAAGGGACCTATAATGTCTTATCATGCTAAGATTAATTTTACACCCCCATAAATTAATAAACTAGTGGAACAAAATAAACATGGAGATAACATTGTAGATGACCTAAAGAAAACTAAGGCCAATATAAAAATGTTTGATTTGCTCTAAATTTATAACCAAAAGGACTTGTTAATGAAAGAACTATATGCTCCTAAAGGGAGGGAATATAATTAGACAAATGACATTCACGTTGTAATTTACAAAAAAAATACTAAAACACCTCCTTTCCTCTTAACAATCTAATTTTTTGGTGAAAACTTATATAATTATTTGGTGGATTCAAGTGTTTTTGACAATGTGATGCCATATGCAATTTGCTAGAATTAGGTTTAACCCCTACGAAGTTAAACATAAAGGTCATTCAATTAGACAAGTTAGAGTTCAAAGTGATTGGTGAACTTAACAACATTCACATGCAGTTGGTTTCTAATCTAAAAGTGAAATAATTTATTGATATTCAAGTATCAGATATACCTAATGCTTACGGTATGCTCATGAATAGAGATTGGTCGAGAACATTGAATGGTTAAATGAAAACTAAATTCTCTCACACATGGCTCCCATGGTAAGGCATAACCAATCAGATCAAAATTGAGCATGAACCAAAAATGACTCACATTATCATAGAATATAACAAAATAAATGAAACCTTATATGAAGAGTTTGAACTTGAGGTTTATGCACTTGAGAAAGAGGTGAAAGCTTATAATAAATTTTCCATTAATATGTAGTTTGTACAAGAAAAATAAGAATTTGAGGAGTTGGATCAGATGGGTGAAGATGATTTCCTCTATGCACCAGAAATAACTTCCATACATATTGTGCTCTAGCACTTGAGAACACAAAACAAGTTGACCAAAGTGTAGACTGAGGTTGCTAGCAACTCTTGTCAGCGTTGGGAATGGTTAATTCAAAAATCAGAAAATTCAAAGGAAGTCCTCCAAGTGAAAATGAAAGACTTTTATTCTTTTTAGTTGAGGAAAAAACCATTATGGGTAGCCCTATACCCACTGCTGCCATTTATGATTTAACTAGGAGGTCGTTGTCAATCAAGAAACAGAGTGTATGCTTATTAGACATTGAGAAAATAAGTAGAGAGATTAATATTACTACAACACCTACCTTTTAAAATCAATTATACATAGCTAAAGATCATTTATGGACTCTAAAATTTGATGGCTCTAAGTACAAGAGCGGGTGTGGTGCTAGTGTAGAACTCATCAACCCATGAGTAAAATCATACTTGGTTGTCTTTAACCTACAATTTGCTTGCACAAATAACATGGTTGAATATGAAGCATTAATTCATGGTCTCCGGTTTGCTCTTAGGATGAAGGTTAAGATACTCAAAGTGCTTGGTGATTTAGAACTAATGGTCAAATAAGTAAGAAGCCAATACACTTTTAATGACAAGCATTTATCCAGATACCACAACTGGGTATGGAACTTAATAGAAGATTTTGATGCATTCAACATAAAAACATTACCTTGTAGGATAAATTACACGATGGATGCATTGTAAATAGCTATGAGTACTCTGAAACCTATAGCCAACTCCAAGTTAAGAAGGTTCTCCATGGAGTTAATTTCTACTCCTTTCATTCCTAATAATATCAGGAACTTCTAGGTACTCAAGGATGATAAGTATATCATTGACTTCATCATAAAAATGGATGTATTTAATACTCATATCAGTGATGAAGATGATAGATAAGATTTTGAACTAGATGAGGAAGGGGTCATAAATTTGAAAACCAACAGTATACCAAAAGGCATGGTCTCACTTAAGAGGCTGTTTGACATGGATTACTAGGGTGAAAAGGAGAAAACCACTCATGCTAAAGGGATGTTACACCAATATTGTAGTCTAATCAATGCCAATGAATCAAACAAAATTACTTATGGGCACAACATGAATAGAGAGGGAAAACAAGGATTCATTCAAGCCTTGAAGGGCTTCAAAGATGCCATAACGTGGAGCTACGAAGACTTGAAAGTGTTTAACATTTTTATTCTCATGTATACCATCCCTTTTAAGCTAGGATTCAAACCATTCCGTCAGAGATAAAGACCGATGAATCTATTTCTAAAACCACTAATATTCAAAGAAGTGCATAAGTTGCTCCAAGAGAGGATAAGCTTCCCTATCAGGCACTCCACATGGGTTTCTAATTTGGTGCCAGTTAGGAAGAAAAGCAAAGAGATAAGGCCCTGTGTTGACTTTTGAAACTTGAACAAAGCCTCAAAGAAAGATAATTACTCGTTGCCTTCACTAGATGAAGTATTACAAATAGTGAATGTCTCTCAAATGATGTCATTCCTAGATGTGTAAGCAAGCTACAATCAAATAGTAATCAATTATGAGGACTGAACCAAGACATCAGTTACAACCAAGTGGGGTATATTTTCATACAAAAGGATGCCATTTGGCCTAATTAACATGAGTTCAACCTTCCAATGTGCCATGGATATTGCATTTAAGTATCTTATTGGAAAATGTATAGTTATATACATGGATGACTTAACTATCTTTTCCAATAATAAAAAAGACCATATGCAAAATTTGAGGGTAATATTGCAAAGATGTAGAGATCATGGAATCTCCCTAAACTTGATTAAGTATATATTTGGGGTCACAGAGGGTAAGTTTTTTATGATTCGAAGGATCCATGGCTTAGGTACCAATAACTAAATCCTAGCTCTGAAATCACTTGTTAGGATCCCACATGGCTAAAACATGTGCAAGCAAAATAAAAGTGGAATTAAAAATAAATTACAATAAAACACAACATGCAAGAAAGAACACATTACACAAGATATACATGGAAACCCTTAAAAAACCAACAAGGGAAAAACCATAGGGTAATGGCAGTTTCCAGACTTCAATTACTTCAGCAAATCTCCTCTGCATATAGCTTCCTCAAGCAACTCCTTCCAGTGCTTACAAACCAAGCACTCAAGTGAGCCAATGTGTACAAAGCCTTCCAATCTCCAACATCCAAGCATGATGCTTACAACCAAAGCATCCAGGTGAGCCAAGCATACAAAGCCTTCCAAGCTCCACCCTCCAAACATTATGCTTACAACCAAAACATATAGGTGAGCCAAACATACAAAGCCATCCAAACTCAAACCTCAAAGCTGCAACAAACAATTCCTTCATGATGCTTACAACCAAATCATCCAATACTTACAAACAAAACATCAACAAAACTAAGATAACAAGCCTCTAGGATTCAACCTCCAAGGGATTACCATGCTTACAACCAAATCATACAATGCATACAACCAAAACATTCAAGGTGAGATCCAAGCATTAACCTCCAAACATGCAATAGCTTGCATGGATCCTCAAGGGGAATCCAAAAGGATTGCATGATACTCAAAAGGATTACCAATATAAAGGAGAATGCAAGCTTTTATAACATTATAATGAGAGAAGAAAGAGGGAGAGAATGCATCATGGGTGGCCCAAAAATATGTGCCACACTCTAGTGGGATCTAGTGATCAACATTGATATGTTTGTCTTCATATACAAAGGTCAATAAAGTAGAGCACTATTTTAGACAAGATCCAAGCCACCTTCATGCAACACCAAATATGACACCCCACTCCATAACTGAGGCCAAAAAATAATAGTGGTCTCATGTCTTCTTCTTCTTACCATGTGTACACAAAATCCAAGGGATGTTCAAATCACCTTTTGACTTTAACTAGACATATGAATCGTGGAGCCTCCATAGAAATGCACCCCATACCTGTCCTTATCATTTACACCTAATAAAAAACTCATGTGACTTAGTGGAGTGTTATGCCCCACTCCTTTCACATCAACTTGAACCCATGAAAGATCCTCCATGGGCCATGCCACATCACCAATCTACCACATCACCTACATGCCACATCACCTGTATACCACATCACTTGCATGCCACATCACCAATATACCAAATCACTCAAATGCCACCTCAGCATGCATAGTCACTACCAAATCACCACAATAAATAATGACCATGGATAATGACCATGCATAGTTATTTCACACCCAACAAAGTTATTGGGTCACATCATCTTAGAACGAGGCATTTCAATATACCTAGAAAGAGTAGAGATAATTCTGAAAATTACATCACCTGGTACTAGAAAAGAGCTGAAGACATTTTTTTGCAAGATTAACTTTGTTAGGAAGTTCATTTTGGGATTTGTAGAGATAGTCTAACCACCAAATAACATGATAAAAAAGGATGTTAAGATTAAATGGATGACTAAAACATAAGTGGCTTTTGTTGGGATCAATAAAGCAATTATTGATACCCCGATGCTAATCAGTCTTAACTATACATATCCCTTATACATCTACTTGTTCACTTCTGAACATTCAAGTGTTATTATTTTAATGTAGAAGAGAGAAGTCGAAGATGAGAGACTTGTCTCATTCATGATTTCTCTACTCTAAAATGTTGAAATGAGGTATTAAATAATAAATAAACAAGTTATTGCCTTAATCAAAGCAGTCAAAAAGTTTAGGTACTACATTCTCCTTAACAATGTATTTATAGTCATCCCAAACCCAATAGTGAAGGCTATGTTAATGCAGAATGATTTGGGTGAGCGAAGGCACAAGTGGATGACTATTCTCTAGGAATTTGACCTAGAACTCCAATCCATGAAGGTTTTAAGAGGACAAGGAATCAGTAAGGCCATGGCTGAAGTAGACCCATAAATAGTTTGTTAGTAGTGCACAGTGTAGGGTATCATAAATGATAATTATTACCAAGATCTAGTATATTATTTACTAAAAAATGAGTGTCCAAGCCACTTGAGTTCCACTCAAAGAAGAGATTTATCCCTGAAAAGTAGCACTTTATGATCAAATTAGGTATATTATACAAAAGGAACTATGAAGGTATATATTTAATATGCCTAAACAAACAAGAAGCAATTGGAGTAGTCAGTGATTTCCATGGGAAACATGAAACTAGTCATACTTCAGGAAGTGTTATGGTCCATCAGATACTTAGAGTAGGTTATTACTAGCCGCATGATTTTAAAGATGCTCATGCCCACATCTGGAGCTGTGATACCTACCAAGTTGTTGTGCATGGAAAATGTACCCCTCCCATGTCATTACAGTCAATTTTTGAGGTCCGAGCATTCATAAAATGGGGATTTGATTTCATTGGTGCTATCAAATCCAACTCATCCCTAGGGCATAAGTGCATCTTATGGCAACTGACCACTACACCCATGAGACTCAAGCTCAAGCATTCAAGAATTACACCACTGACATGGTAATCAACTTCTTAGAGGAGCATATCATCACCATATTTGGGATGTTTGCTACTTTGGTATGTGATAATGGCCTTGATTTCTCAACATTGCAATTCATTGAATGGGCTTTTGATAACCAGGTAATTATCAAATTTTCCTCTAATTATTATCCACAACATAATGGGGTTGTTGAATTGACAAACAAAAATTTGTTAGATGTTATTAAGAAAAGTTTGGAAAAGAACCTTAAGGATTGGCACAAAGTTTTAAAATTTGCACTATGGTCTGATAGGACCAGAGTTAAATATTTTTTTATTACTTCCTTGTATCATCTGGTGTATGGCCAAGATCTTATATTCCCTGTGAACCTAAGAATCCCAACCTTTCAGTTTACAAGAGATTACCTAAAAATTGACAACAAAATTGAGGCTCAACTCCTGAACCTAATATGACTAGAAGAAAAATATAATGTAGCCTTACTACACTTTAGCAAACACCAAAGTGAAAGCCTTTTAGATCTCTAATATAGTCCTTCTCTGGGACAAGGCTTACGAGAAAAGGGGACAACATGGTAAAGTTGATGCCTTGTGGTTAGATCCCTACCAATTTTTTTAAAATCTTGGATAAGAATGCTTTCTACCTAAGGTGTATAATTAGTGAGGATGTCCCATTGCATGTCAATGAGAAATTTCTCAAACACTACTTCTAGCCTTGAACCAGTTTGAAACACCCTGTAAATACTTTATTGTTTCTTTTTGCTTTGTTGTTTGCTCTTCTTCATGTCCCTTATTTTAGTTTAGGTTTGTTTTCATTAATTTTTGTTTGTTTGTTTTGCTTTTTTGGTACTTGGTTCAACTAGGTGGTATTATTTTTTGTGTTGAACCAATTGTTTTGACCTGAGGCCCCCCATGTTTTGTCAACACCTGATAAATGAGTGGCTTATATCTAAGTAGCACCAATGGCCTTTATATGAGTAAATGTGAAAATTCTTGTTTGAATACTTGCATAAATTATTATGTTTTCCTTATATTTTTAGAATGCTAAAGGCCAATGATTTAGAATAGAACATATAGATTTAGAAAGGCCTCTTTTCTTGTTTAAAGACCATCAAATGTACTAAATGAAATATTTGAAGGAAAAATGCAACCTTGCTTTAATTTTGATTTGTCTCAGTTGTCATGAACTTTTTGATTTTCCCTGAACCCATGGATTGGTCCCCAACCCTCCACGAATGAAAACAAAAAATCTCTTTGAAAAGGATATTGAACTAAAATATAAAATATGAAAATTATCCTCAAAAGGGTGGTCTTGGTAACCTCCACCACAATATTTTTGGTATGGTTGGTAGTGGAGCAAGCCTAGAAAGGACCAGAGGTATCTTTATCAAGGCTATAGATGCCTGGTTGGTAGCAGAGTAATGCCCATGCCATTCCCTCTTAGCCAAATTGCAAACATATTCCCCTTTCAGAAGTTCTTAACATTTGGGCAAATATGATTTATTGTGTGTGCCTATAAAATAATTAAACTAATCATGTAGCTCACACACCAATGGTATTTATATAGAATTGCAACTTAGTATGTCATGTGTTGAAGTAGAATTTTGTGCCTTTATGTTTTAACTTTACCTCAGATAATTTCTTGCAGTCAATGTTTGTATTTGAATGAGAACTAGAGGTTTAAAATTCTCAAGATACTCAAGGTATCTCCCAACAGGAGTCACCATTTAGTGTTACTTTCATAATACACCCCATTTTCAACCTAAAAATAGGGACCCTCCTTTCTCTTGATTGGTCTGAATGTTATTACATCTAGTCTAAGGAACCTTTCATGTTTGAGAGTTTGTGTGGGATTAGGCTTTTACATCTTTGTCCATTTGCTAATTTTTGTTTTATTTTATCATTTGGGTGACCCATTTATCTTTAGCCTCTTTTTTGAGGCAAACTCAACCCTCAATTGTATTGAGCTCAACTTGATTGAGCCCATATCCCTCGCACTCAAGTTCTTTGAGCCTGAGTTACCCAAGTCAAGTTCTGCTAGAGTCCAAGCTAATCATGTCTAGTCGATCGCATCTTTCAATCCGATATTGATGCCCTATACACATTTCTTTATTTCGATCCGAACCTTGAGCCTTTTAATTCCCTTGGGACCTTTCCATGTGTCATTGTCAGGTCATTTATAGGTTCAGAGCCAATCCATAAAATTTCTTAGTCCAAGAATTTTCTAAAAGCTTTTAAGTATTTTTAATGCTCTCAAGGCCCCAAGAAAGTGCCACATGGCACAATCTTGGTAACCCAACTTGATAATGAATTGAACTAAGTCTAAAATTTAATTGCCAAATTATGAATTCTTGGGAATCAGGTCCTCAGGGACTTAGTCTATAAGCTTAAATGGCCCCAAGGCCCCAAAAAGCTACCACGTGGTGACTTCATGAGAGTTTGAGACCTCCAAGGATCAGAAGACTCATGTAATGTGCTAATAGTCCCATGATTCTAGGGACTCATGAAGCTGACACATGACAACTTCCTAAGAACCTGGGACCATGGGGAATAAGATGATTAAAGTAGTTAGCCTAAAGGCCTAGTTGAATGAGGGACTGTCATGTGACACCCTAATGATACCAGCTTCCTCTTGAGCTTAAATTTGACAAGTGTCTACCCATCATCGAGTTATAAATCTTGGGATCTAGACCAATAAGAGTGTGCCATGTGGCACTTAATAATCTTAAAATTGATGGCCATCTTGAACATCCAAAGGTCAAATATTAAAAGAGGATGTTAGTCGATCAAATGTTCAATTCTTATTAGCTCAATAGACTTCACAAGGACATAATCGCATAATAAAACACTTAGGCTGAATTACTCATAGATCTTTATATGTTGTATACTTATAAAAAGTCATGTGTTCTAATTAAGAGTTGACTAAACATGAATGTTTATGTTTAAATATAAAATATGTCATTTATTTCTTGCATTTGATCAAAATTGGTTGTGACTTCTTTATTCATGTTCTAGTCATTTTAATGCTTTTGCCTTGTCTTTTCTTTAATGGGCTTATGCTTAACCCTATCATTTGATCTTGCAGGGTTCATCTTTCAATCCCATTAATTGATCTAGATGTGTGTCTTCATCAAGGAGTTCGAAGCATTAGCAAAGATGGAAATGCAAGAGCCCAATGAACCACACAAACAAGCCTAGTTATCAAAAGAGCCCGAGAACCAAAATTGACAGCCCTTATAGCCATCAAGACCATCAAAAGTTTGAAGATGACTATATGTAAAGTCTAGGAAGTGCAATCAAGGTGATGTTGATTTCTCACCAACTAAAAGGCCCTAAAATGACATATTTTAAGATATTACAGAAGTGAATTAATGTAAACAACCCCAAAATCAATCTGGGGATGGCCCATTCATTTAATCAACCTCTCGAATTAAATGCAGAAGTCTATGTAGAGCATGGTGAAGTGGCAATCCCAAGGGAATCTCAATGACAATTTACCAATAACATTTCAATTTGATCTCTATTACCAATAAATTGGATGAAAAGCAGTCAATATGGCACACGCCATCATATAACGTGTGCATGGTAGAAAGCTAAGGAGTGACAATGAGCATAAAAGACAAATTTTAGCCTTTAAGAGACATGGTCTTTAAGAATTACAAATCAAGATCAAGCCAACAGATCTGTCATGATCCAATCACATTCCCCAATCAATAATGAATGTTTGCAACTGCCCAGTTAGTGGGTTGAGGTGGCAGTCAAGGGAGGGGCTAGCCCCCTTCGTGTGTATATTATTTTTTAAGAGCCTTTATCTGGGCTGGCATTTTGTAGGATTAGGGAAAGTTGCACTTGGCTATTTCTTTGTGAATTATAATAGAGACATATAGAACCAAACATCTTTTCATGCTTTCTTATGATAATCTCTCCCCTTCCCTATTTTAGTCTTGTAACTAAATTGTTCTCTATCATTTTAATGATTGTAGTCGCCCAATATTATTAATTAAAACACGTATCTTGATATTTGAAAGGTTGTTGAGAGTTCAAATCCATTTCATGTGCATGTATATGGTGGTCATGGTCTTTTCCTTTTATATAGTTAGCTTCCCAGACTCTCACACTATCCTTGGGTTGAAGTTGTGTTAAGTTTAAATCAACCAAGGATTGGTTTTTAGTGGGTATGCTCAGGGAAACATCACAATAACATCTTCAGTATCATCAAGCTTTTTAATTTTTTTATCCCTTCTTTTCTGTATTTTCTTTATGATGATGAGTTGTATCAAAGGTTGAAAGCAATCTACAATTAAAAGTTAATCTAGATATTATTTCATGAATCTGTTTGTCACTATTTAAGCATTGTTGAATATATACATGTAATGAATCTATTTGGAAATGTGTTATTTACTTGTTGCATTCGTCTTAAGATGCTATAATTTCCATTTTAAGGCTAGGCCCTGTGAATATTGACCAGGGTACTTCTAGCCTCTTCCTAATTGTCTAAATTGGAGATGTCATAGAGATTTAGTTTGTTAAAAGGCCCCTTGAATGGAATGGTTGCACATCAACCTACTGAGTGAAGGTCATCATACCAAGACCTAGTACATTTAGACCTTGGAGAAGCATTTTTCTTCGTAGGATCTTCTTCCTTTTAGGAGAGGCAGGGTCTTAGCAAAACCCTGCCTAATTGTTGTTGTGTCAAAAACACCGTCAACAAAATCCTTTTATCTTTTATTTCACCATCCTCTGGTCATCTTAATGTTCCTCTGGAAGCTCCCTTCATGGTTCCTCTTTTTTTGTTGCTTCGTATTCATAAATAGATTTTTCCTCATTTAATTCAACTTACACATTTTCTAGTTCTTCCTATGGTTTTCCTTCTTACTTTGGAACCTTGTTAACTTCTATAAAGATTAAATTAAAATTGTAAACAATATTATTTATTTTTTGGTTCCAAATCTTTATTTTTATAAACTATTATTATATATATAAAAGATACACTTAATTGATTTATAGTCTAACTTAGTTTTTTTTCCTTCACAATATGCACATACGCATCACAACCAAAAACCCTAAGATGTTAGAGAGAGGGTTTCTTACCATTCCATGATTCATATGAAGTTTTTTTCAGCAAAGTATAAAATAGGTGATTTGATAACAAGAGTATTTTGTTGCTTATACCAAAAATTATTTTCTAAGATTATACCACTAAACATACTTCTAACCTTATCCATCAAAGTCTTGTTCATTATTTTTGTAACTCCATTCTAATGTGGTTTATATAAAGTGTTATTTTGCCTTGTTATTCATTTGAGCAATACTTCCCCCCCCCCCCCCCACTATCACTTCTCAAAATCTCTCTCTTTCTTTGTTTGGTTTTCTACAAAAACTTCACAGATCCAAACACATCACTATGTATTAACTACAAACTCCCACCTACTTTTGTAAAACTATTCAAAAACTTTACTCGAGTCTACTTACCATATACAAAATGTACATAAAAAACAAAATATAAACAATAATAATAAATTACTTCAGCCATATTTTCAATTTGTAACAACCAAAGCCCTTTCTCTCCAATATGCCCCATCCTTTTATGCCAGAGCATTATTTTTTCTGTAGGTAGCGTAAGGGTTCGATTTAATTAATTGGGAATCTCAAAAATAAATGTAATGAAATTACATAGATAAATAAAGCAAAGTCTACAAAATGGAAGGAAATATAAATATCAAGAGAAGAACAATAATAATGAATCACAATAATACTAGTATAATAGAGTAAATCCACACAAATTATTGATGATATAATAGAATATTATAAATATATGTCTGGGCCACTTTGAGGGGGAACCTCTAAAACCTTGTGATAAGAACACAATTCATAATATGATATTCTAAAACTAATAACTACCTCTTATATACCATATCTAGTCTATGGATACTTCATATGCCGATATTGCTACTAATATGAATAAAAATAAAGTAACAAACAACTAAGTAAAAGGTTATGTTAGCCATAAGTAAGCCACACATATCCTATTACATGTTAGTGGTACAGGGAATAGCATACCTTTCCCCTTCAAACCAATGATATTGTTAATATTAATGATCATTAGATGCTTCTATAAGAATTTTTCATCCTCCCATGTCGCATCCTTACTAGGTAAGTTCTTCCACTTGATTAGATAGTCTGTAATTGCCCTTGTCTGGAGCCTCTTTGCGCATGTTTGGAGGATTTCCTCAGGTTCCAAAATGGTTCTTCCCTCCTCATAAATCTCTGGAAACTCTTTCTAGGCTGATTTTTTTTCCCAATGACCTTTTTCAAGTAGGAAAAATGGAAGACCACATGTATTTTTTCTAACTGCAATAATTTCAAATTCTATGATGCACTGCTGATATTTTCCCAGATATTATAGGGAATATAATACTTAGGTGAAATTATTATCCTTATTTTGATATTTCAAGGACATTTGCATATTGTTAGAAATATTTTAAGTCGATGCATTTTTTTTTATTATTTCATTGATTTACCCATTGGACGACAACATAAACTTGTAACATTGGATAAATCATCATGAAACATGTGATTTTCCTCTACATTTAAGCGGGACAACTTCCTCGTATGATATGTGTGTTTAATGTTTTTGAGAAGTTAAGTTTATTAGATTGCCCCTACAAATGGAAATCAAAATAATTTGTCATGACACTACTTATCACATGTGTAGCCATGACATGGGACATGACAGAGTCATCACATTGATAACACTACTTTTTGCCTCATTTGTAATGGAATGTGGATTGGACTCTTCAAATTATACCATTTGGATGGATTTTTATTTTTAAATGTGTTCCATTGGCCTGGGTAACCTATATGCTTCCAATGATGTTTTTGAAAGAGAAACCCTTCAATAGTGGTTAGTGGAGGAGATTCCCACATAAAATTGGATAGTTTGTGGGGATTTTAATGTGATTATGTATAAGAAATAGGGGATCCTCTCTTTAAGATGTTGTGCTAGAGAAAGAGAAGCCTAGTTTTACATGAGGAACAAGTTATGGTTGTATGATCCTAACCATCACTGTAAATTATCTCCTACTACTACTTAGTTCATTTGGTCTACATTTCTCCAAGGAACCAATAAAGTGCTCAAGAGACTTGACAGGGTGATTCTCACTAATTATGATTTTGTTACCTTTTGTGATTGATGATCTTCTTCTATCAAACCATCAACCAATAAAATTTCACATGGGGTGGTCTGCCTTACAAACGAAAGTTTTCGAAAACCAAGTCTAACTCAACACTTTTCACCTATAGCATGAACACAAGCTAATGTTTATTAGGTGAGTCCAAAACCTTATCCCACACCCTTCAGTACAAAAGGTTGTATTGATTGGTGGGGGGTAGCCATTTCTCATAATGCCACTTTACTAAGCATGTTTGGAAAGTAATTAGCCATGTTCAGATAATAGGCCAACTCTATGCACATCAATTTAACATGGATTCCCAAGGGTTGGAACACTCACCCCCTAGTGAATCCTTGTAAGTTCGGATGGCTGATAGATGATATTAATCGAGTGGTGCTCAAATCTAGGTTAAATCAATGGGCTTAAGGTTGGGGATAGAGTTTCCAAAGTGTTATTATAAAAACTAAGAGCTAGGCACAATGTTGTGGAGATTAAGGCACTCAAGGAGGCTCGAGACTAACTTATTAGTCTACCAAACATCCTAAAATCCCTTGTCAATCATTACAAGTAAGTTGTTTAAAGCCCAAGCCTATAGTGATGAAAGGTGCCCTATAGGCTCTCCCCAAGACAAAGAATGGATTGTGATAGGCCTCTATCAGTTGATGAGCTTCAGAATGATCTGAATTGTATGGCTCATGACAAAGTCCCATGAATTGGTGAATTTTCTTATGAGTTATATTAAATCCTTTAAGACAATGTTGGGTTGGAGCTACATAAAGTTTATCTTAAAGTCATACCCAAGGACTCCCTTGATAAACTCATTAATAAAGGAAATATTAAGTTCATTCTCAAAGTTGGAGATTTGGACTCATAATGGTTATTAGTGGTTTGTTCCCAATATTGTTCCTTGGGAGATGCTCAAAAACTAGTGGAACCTTAACATCTCCTCTTTTTTTGGAGCTAAAGATTCCCAATCATTTGATCTATAGTGGTTGATGCCAAGAGACTCTTTTTGCCTAGTGTATTCTTTACCAAGACTCCTAGTTAAAGATAGATTGTTGCATATGGTAATTCCTCTTCCCAAAATTTCATGCATGTGGATAAATGGAGTCTCTTAAACACATTTTATGGTTTTGTTTGAGGGCTCAATAGGCTTGGAAAGTGGATCCACTCCTTTTTTTCATTCCTTTAGACTATAATGTTTCTCTTGGCACATGGTCCTCCTTGGGGATTTGACTATGCTCCCTAAAAATTTCAATAAAATATGGCAAAATTTTCACATTGAGATTCTCTTTCAAATTTGCAAAGATATAAAATATGTTGTTTTTAATAATTAATATTTAAACAATAAACATTCTACTGCTAACATAATTAATACTATATATAATGCCATACTGCAGATCCAAGTTTAATCGAAGAAGGTGGCATTGGAAGTGGAACAAATTTGTACCCTCATTGGTCATTGGGGGAATGCCTCTTATATTTTTAATAGAGTGTCTCTTGATTCTCCTTGGAAACATTCTTTAGGGAGAGACCGTGTGTGGAGGGATTTAGGTAGAGAGAAACATCATTCTCTTAGGTAACATTTACATCCTTTAGAGGTGGCCATAACCTCAATTTGGCTATGGACCTACATGTTGGGATAGCTAGGGGGAAAAGCCTCGCTTGCATTGGGCAATATTGTCTCTTTGTTGCTAGAGAGATGAAGAAAATGAAGAAAAGCTATGCATAATATGATGATTGGGATCCTAGTTTTTACATTGCGCAACCCTTGGTGGTGGTTGGGCATATAAGCGTGATAGTTTGCCACCTTCTCCTCCCTTGGCGAGGCAGGTACCATTGGTATCCTAAGCATTTGGTCTTTGATTATATTATTTATGTTTTTTCTAAGTGTTTTTGGCATGTGACTCTTTAATCACGTAATTATTTTGTGGTTGGCGTTGTGCCTTGATAATATGCTTTAATCTTGGGGTCGGTCTTGATTTGACTCTTGCCATGTTTTTTACTCAAAGTGTGATTTCATACCACCCACCTTATTGATCAAACGCATCTTTTTTTTCCTAAAGAAAAATTATTATTTGCTTTCACTAAAAAATATCCCATCTACTCGTAACTCATCCATTTACACTTTTTTTGAGAAAACATTCAACTCAATATCCCATCTAATCAAACAGGGTGTAGTCTAATGGTACAAATGATGGTAAAAGTACATTGTCATACCATCAACCAAGGTACAAATCTTAGAAGATACAAAAAAGGATTGAGACTGATTTAGATTCCCATGTGATTTTGGTGGATGGATACCCTTAGTCCTTGACAAATTTGGTAGAATGGATACCCCTCAGTCCTTATCACTAAGCCAAAGAAGGTCAATTTATTCATGCACTAATACCAACAGATGAAAAAATCACTTCGAAGGATTTGGATGTTTCCCTCCAATAAAAAAAATTCCATCTAAAGTACTTGTAGCTCATCTATTTGGAAGACCACCACGGTTTTATTTGGGCTACTTGTAATTCTAGTGGTACTCTACATATGTGAAGTTTGGGCCTATGGTATGTTGAGTCTAAAGTGAAGACAAATTGAGAATTCAAAAATATTTAATCACAAATACCTTCAATATTGAAACATCAATCCCATATGAGATAATGTTAGAAAAAATAGGTATTTTTCCAATAGAAGCAACAACTATGATATGTCTCCTAAACTACATAAAGAAAGTGGAGGGCACGAAGGAGGATAGGTGGCCAAAGACAATAATAAAAGAAGATTTGAACAAAAGAAAGAGGATGAGGAAGAAACAAAATAAATCATGGACGAATAAGTAGGATAATAAGATACATGATTGCCCAACCACCAATCAAGAGATAAAGAACAATGCGAGGGAAAAGTTTAACCTAGGCACACAAATAAAGAAATACAGAAGAAAAAATAATACTACATGATTGAGTTCAAGTTCTATTACAAGCATACCAAAAGACCTACATAGGAGGAAAAAACACATGGGAATGAAGATGCTCATAGCTTGATTAAGAACTGGAACATACCAACTTTGATGTGGTATGAGTATGTGGAAGATCCCAAAAGAAAAGTGGGAAGAGAGGATGTCTTTTTTGCACACTAGGAATGCTTGAGATGGACTCACACTATGTCATGTAGTGCTCCTCATATGATATTATTCAAGTTAGATACTTGTACAACCTACAAGGAGTGTCTATGTCCACTATGTAATTTTTTTGTTTGAAAAACTATTTGAATTATATTAAAAAATCAATAAGATACAAAAGTTATATAAAAAGAGAGATCTTAATAAAATTCGAAACACTTTTCAACCAAAAAGGTGACAAAAGTAAAGAGCTATATAGTAGAGCTACATATCATAAATATTTGAAGGAGAAAACATCGAAAAAACAAGGAGATTTTTAGGCAAAATCCACGTAGAACAATGGTAAGATTTTGAACTATGGTCCAACTACTCAAATATTTTTTTTCCAACAACTTCTTCACTCCCTTAATTATGCTTTTAAATGGGGTCCAGTGACTTAAATCTTCTATTTCTTTGGTGATTTCTTAACTCCCTCTCTCTCTCTCTCTCTATATATATATATATATATATATATATATATATATATATATATATATGGTACAATGTTAATCATACCAAAAAAAAATGGAAAACTAACATCCCATGAGCAAAGCCACACCCAGGGTTAAAAAGACACTTTGAAAAAAGTCAAAAAAGTGATCACAAAATGACCACACCAACAAAAAATTTACATCACATCAGTAGTTGTCAACAAAACAGAGAAAACAAGGTACAAATAACAATAATAAAAATATTTAAGCAACAGAAACAAACATGGATATTAAGAGAGATGAAGGAGACGATGGAACCTGAACCTCATCACCCCTTCCTCGCATGACAAGAAGATCCTCATCACCATATATATATGGTACAACATTAATCATACAAAAAAAAAGTGGAAAACTCACATCCCATGAGCAAAGCCACACCGAGGGTTAAAAAGACTCTTCGGAAAAAGTCAAAAAATTGATCACAAAATGACTACACCAACAAAAAAATTATATCACATCAGTGGTTGCCAACAAAATAGAAAAAACAAGGTATAAATAACAATAACAAAAATATTTAAGCAACATAAACAAACATGGATATTAAGAGAGACGGAGACGACAGACCCTGAACCTTATTACCCCTTCCTCCCATGACAAGAAGATCTTCATCACCATATATATATATGATACAACGTTAATCATACCAAAAAAAAGTGGAAAACTTACATCCCACGAGCCAAGCCACACCGAAGATTAAATAGACTTTTCGGAAAAAGTCAAAAAAATGACCACAAAATGACCACACTAACAAAAAATTTATATTACATCCGTAATTACCAACAAAACAAAGAAAATAAAATACAAATAATAATAACAAAAATATTTAAACAACAAAAATAAACATAAATATTAAGAAAGACGAAATAAACACCTTATCAACCCTTCCTCCCATGACAAAAAAATGTTGATACCTTATCAAGAGAGAAAGACTCCCCTCAATTATACTTCTTATTCTTAAGGTCCCATAAATTTGGTCCCATGAAAAGCGATTAAAATATCTATTTATCCACTATTTTTGTTGAAAGAATCGGACAGAACATACCTAAACACGGCATCTGCATTTTCCCGAGCGTCCCTACATTTTCGTTGTGCGACCCCCAATGCGGGCGTTCCACCTGTACTCAACGCTTACGACCTTCATTATAAAACTCTGAGTTCCGCTCCACGTCATCATCTGTCCGCTCTGCTGCCCTGTAAATATTCAATCGGGTCCAAGTTTAAACCCTCAGGTGGATTTGGTGTTGCGGTGTTATCCAAAACCAGTAAGCATAGCAGAATTGGGGTGTCATTTTCCTCAGAGGGGTCGACACCAATGGCCGTGCAAAAGTCGGATGACGAGTGGCGGGCGGTTCTCTCTCCCGAGCAATTTCGCATATTGAGACAAAAGGGCACTGAGTAAGTTTGCAATTCCTTGTCCTCTCCCAGCTAATTTTCTTCCTCATATTTGGATGCTTCTCATTCGGCTGAGGTTCGCAATGATTTCTTTTGATATGCTTGTCTGGGAGAATCTCCATTGGAATATGTTATATAGCTACATATAGCTCAGACTAAGGGTAATTAAGCCCTCGACAGACGCCGGAAGTAAATTGCGGGCACGTTGAGGAGTATACCGGCATATTCCTGTTGATCGTCGACGGGTTAACATAAAAGATCACAGATAAATATGTAATATGTTAACCATTGACCGCTCCGACGTGCCGCCAATTTATGCTGTTCCCTCTACATATGCCCTTGTTTCCTGCAAATTATTCTTACTTTTGTGAGTTAATTAGCAGCTCACCAATATTCTTCAAACCCTAAGGGTTTCCCAGGCAACTCTTTTGCCGTTGTGGAAACTTTTGTCCTCGAAGATTTTTGCTTTCATTTTTTTATATTCTTTCTTATAGACCATTGCCTAACCTAACCGACAAATTATGGGAACACTAATAAATTCTTTTATTTGCTCTCAATTAGAGCATTACATGAGTTATGGGAAAAACATGGGAACACATTAATTATCACAAGCTGTTTTATGAATAAATGGATTACAGTAAAGTGCGAAAGCATTAAATGCCAAATACTTAATCGGGTTGCCAAACAGATATTTTTGTAAAGAATATAACAGCAAGACCTAATTTATTATTTCAAATCCAGAAGTAGGGCATTCACATAGCGTTTCGATACTTAGCATTTAATAACTTGGGATCTGGTGACAGTCTCTGAATCTAAATGTGTGCCCAGGAGTGACTGACTTCCTCAAAAATCTGAAACTGATCGGGCGAAAAGATAAAAAGTGACAGGGGCACTCCAGAGAGGTACAAAGTGCTGGGACCGCTTCACACAGCTGGCAGACAGGCCCATAAATCAATTGGAGACTGCATTCACCTGGTCCAGATCTCTTGTTTCCTCGCTCTGAACCATGCGCTGCAACACCTGTAACCTGCAAAACTGACTTTCTTCTCCTCGCCATAGAGTGACACCACTATCTGAACTTAAAGAAAAGAAGGGCAGTTTTAATGTCAATGATGCCAGGTGCTTTGCTTTAGGTCTGCAGGGTACACTGTAGCATATGAGACCACCTTGTACTCCCAACATGCAGGACACAACTGTGCTTCAAACATGAGGCATACATACCCTACCATCTATAGGATTTAATCTTGCGACCTACCATCAAAGAGCACAGGTTATTCACCATTAGGCAAACTCACGTGTACCTTTTATGGTCATGTGGGAAATTGGATGAATGGCAGAAACATCTTGATATTTTTCAGGTCCCCAGATGGTGGATACATAGTTTAAAAACTTGTACTCGGCAATTACTCGGCAGCCCAAAATTTTGACCCATACTTGGGACTCGACAATTACTTGGCAGCCCAAAATTTTGACCCGTACTTGGGACTTGGCAATTACTCTGCAAATTTATCGGTACTTTAAAAAATATATAAATTCATAAATTAAACTGAAACTGTAACTGACGTATTATCAATTCCTTAACAGCAACCTACCAATGATGTAATATGATATCATGATCAATGTCAACCTACTATGAACCCACGGGTTACACCGTTACAGTCTGCTATTAGCCTTTTGGCTGTCACTGCCTGCCTGAAAGCCTCAAAGCTTGAGCCCTATACCAGCTGGCAGCAACACGAAGATGGCAGCAAGCAGTTCACTGTTCGAGCCCAAATGGTGATGAAACCTTAAACGGCAAGCATTTTGAAGCATGGAAGTGATTGTGACTTTATCAAAAGTAAAACTTGCGGTTTATAACAGCCTACAGGCTACAGCAAAGATCAAATGGTGATGAATCCTCAGTCAGAGCAGTTTATAACAGCAATAGCAGAGCAAGAGCTGAAAATCAAAATTAAAGAAATGCAAATGACGTTTCTTTTTTACACTTTCCATATGTTTGTCATATACGTTTGGGCCGAGTAGAGCCCTAATAACCGCAGTTATTGGCGAGTAACTGCAGTTAGTTACTCGCTGATCGCTGCGGTTATCAGGGATCTACATGGCCTGTGGTAAGCATGAATGTTACCTGTTTGCACAATTTTTTCGGTTATTTGTGGTTACCTGTGGGTTTTAATACATAGGGTGGAAACCAATCTATAAAAAATATGTTGAAAACAGTAAATTGCATAGATGATAACAATTCCAGTGATATTTCAAACCTTAGGTTGTGCAGCGAAAGTGTTCCATGGGTTTCAACAATGATAAATGCTCTAATGATTGCTCAATCTATCTAGAATGCCTGCGAGTGCTCAATAGATTCTTTATGAATGATAATAATTGCTAATGTTTCACTTTTGTGTTAATGACTTATAATGTTTGTGTATTTATAGAAATTGAATTCAAATTAGGATTCTATTGTTGTGCAAACCGACATCTAATGGTTATAAGGAAAAAAACGCGAGATACAACAGCTGAGTGCACTCTGACTTAACTGAGACCAAGAAAGGGCCCAAGAGCACCAAGGACACTTCAGATAGATGAGGGTCATTGAGGGTGCTTTGGAAAATGTGCTTGAAACAACAAATAGAAAGGAGGAGAGAGGGGGAGAGCTGAGGGGCAAAGAAGAGGGAGATGAACTATTGAAAGTTGGTAAATGTGCCAATAACATCTTATTTGGACCAATAATTGACAAGTAAGAAAGTACCATAAAATCATGCTAATTAATGAGTAATAAATGCATAGGGGCTATTTTTAGGTGTATATTTTTTGCCCCACTTTGAAGTGTGTACATGCATACATTTCAAAGTAGAAAAGGAATACAAAGACAAAAATAAAGTCTTGCACGCTAGGATCTTTGGAACAAAATACAATGCACTTAGGAACTTGCAAAAACATTATTTGTTTTCTACACACGCATGGGTCAACACCAAATAATCATAATATGTTAATATATGCTAAACTATGAAGTACTGAAAACAAAATATCTCATCTTACGATAAGTACAAATGGTGTGGAGTTAGACCCCTTATCAGATATAGGTCTCCACGCTTGAATAAAAGGCTTTGTAGAATCTGAATCATTGAAAGTTGGAGTTAGGTACCATGTCAATCACGGGCCTCCAAATTGATCACGTTGAATATGATAAATTGATAATGCACATGCCCCAAAAGCATGTTTCTAAAAATATTGAATAGGGTTTCTGCACCCTTTTGAGACGTGGGCCAAATATGTGAAAATCAAATCTCAAAAGAAAGAGGTTATATGTAAACATATTTGATATGATGAATATATAATTGTAGTGTACAAAGATATGGATTTTATGAACATACACCCAAGATATGTTTCCCCAAGACATAGATCGAATGGTAATATTGGAACATGGCAAACCATAGTAGTAAGCTAGTAATCCTCAATATATAGCAATGATGATCATAATCAAAGTAGTGGGGTTTTTCTCAATAGATGCCCTAAGTACTTGCATGATATGGATCATGGTCACACAATGGAGGTGCAAATATATGGATTCATGATAAAGATCATGGCAACATAACAAGAAAACAATAAGGAACACACTAGACATGTGAATAAGACAAACATGATAAAATACATGTCAAATATATGATTAGGCACAAAGCAAACACTTTAGGCATGGAAATGAATACATAAAGCACATGAGGCATTGGAAAGCACATCAATCATGTATAAAACACATCATACGTATGATGAGGCATAAAGCAAATACTTTCGTTCCTTGAAGACAGGGAAATGACACTAGGCACTGAAATCAATTCAAGCATATGAAAACACATTTAACAGTAAATCACATCCAACACATAGCAAAATAGATTAGCAATAGAATCACATCAAGCATGTAGAAACACATTAGGCAATGAAAGCATACCAAACATATGGAAGCACATCAAACACCGAGATCAGTGAGAGACCTAAGCAAAATAGTCATAAGAGAGAATGTGGAAGACACTTGCAAGTCAAATCGGGTACAAGCATATTAGACATATAAGGATATTAGATATACAAGCATATTAGGCACATCAAGGGAAATAGGTGCATGATTAAGATTAGAATAATGAACACAATAAGCTATTTATCAAATACATGAGCATGATAGATATGATTGTAAACAAAGTAAGATGCAAGATTTGTGTGACAAAAATCATGGTAACATATAAAGATAAAGGTATATAAATCTTAGATATAAGAATGGAAGGCATAGAAATAATATAGATGAAAGAAGTAACTTGGGACTGAACAAGGACATGCCCCAAATTTACTTTAGAGTTTCCTCAAGTGTACATGGAAGTGCCCTCGGTCCATTATGAAACCAAAAAAATGATCCTGCACTCGCTAAAGATTATGCATTTGACTTGCCAAATTTATCAGTACTACAAAAGAAAAGGAAATGAACTAGCGTCTTTTTTTATGTTCATGAGTGTGACATGAATTTGAATTGTGTGCCCTAATACAATCACATGGTAGCTAATATTTCAATCAAAACTGAAAAGAAATAAATGATAGATAATAATTCATGGCATAACATTTCATAATAGGTACTAAGCATCAGAAATTAATTAACAAAGCTAAACAATAAGGGCCACAAGTGCCAAAAAGCATTATAAGAGTCATTGGTAGAATCAAAACTAGACATAGTGTATTGAAGAACCCAAGAATCAAGCAATAATAAGTCGTCCATTGAAGCATCATCTTCATCATTGTTAGTCTGTAAAGGTTCAAATCAGGTACAAGCATATTAGACATAAGGATATTACATATAGAAGCATATTAGGCACATTAAAGGAAATAGGTGCATGATTACTATTAGAATAATGAACACGATAAGCTATTCATCAAATACATGAGCATGATAGATATGATTGTACACAAAGTAAGATGCAAGATTTGTGTGACCAAAGTCACGATAACGTAGAAAGAGAAAGGTATATAAATCTTAGATATAAGAATGGAAGGCATATAAATAATATAGATGAAAGAAGTAACCTGTGACTAAACAAGGACATGCCCCAGATTTCCTTTAGATTTTCCTTGAGCGTACATGGAAGTGCCCTTGGTCCATTATAAAACCAAAAAAATGATCTTGCACTTGCTAAAGATTATGCATTTGACTCGCCAAATTTATATGTACTATAAAAAAAAGGAAATGAACTAATATTTTTTATTTATGTTCATGAGTGTGACATGAATGTGAATTGTGTGCCCTGATACAATCACATGGTAGCTAATCTTTCAATTAAAGTTGATAAGCAATAAATGACAAAGAAAATAATTCATGGCATAACATTTCATAATAGGTAATAAGCATCAGCAATTAATTAATAAAGCTAATCAATAAGTGTCACAAGTGCCAAAAAGCATTATAAGAGTCATTGGTAGAATCAAAACTAAACAGTGTATTGAAGAACACAAAAATCAAGCAGTAATAAGTCGTCCTTTGAAGCATCATCTTCATCATTGTTAGTTTGTATGGTTATATAGCGATCATATCTCTTATATTAACCAATGGCTTTAGGTTGTATCTTGTGCCTATTTTGCGCTTTTTTTGGGATAAAATGATGCATTTGCACTTCATGCTTTCTTTTCTTTAGGTATCAACCTTGGTTCTTCACACGTTAGAACTTTTCTTGTTCTTGCACTTTTGGAAATTCTTTATCTCTATGAATTGTAATAACCTGCCTCTCATGTCCACATTTTAGATATCGATGCATAGTGGATAGGATTGCTTTCATTTGATGTATCCAAGGTCTCTCGAGTTACACATTGTATCAACCATGACTAGATATGACATGAAATAAGCTTTGAACCAAGTTAGATAGGGAATACAAGTGAGGGGTTCTTTTCCTACACCATCATAACCTTGTATAACCATTTGAGTGTATGCTAAGTCTTCCTTGCAAAGGCCAATTTCATAAATAAATTCATTAATGCATAAATACAGACTTGAGCTGTTGTCTACCATTGTTCCTTCTTTTGCATTACCATCTATAAAGACTCTTATAAATAAAGGGCCATTGTATGAGCCATCATGTGGATTTTCACTTTCGTGGAAAACAGTTTGAAGGGAGACTTTGAGTCAACAATACTAATATAACCACCAAGTGGATGAGTTCCATTGCCAATGCCACATTGTTATAGTTTTAGTTACCTACCACTTGGGCTTTTGCTTGATCACTTGATTAATTGTTATCATTTGAAGGAGCTACTGACTCATTCAAGTTATTGGTGGCTCAATCTAATTGGAATTGGTTATTTTCAACAAGATCTTGGATGTAGTGAGATTGCTTTTGGATACAACTATGTGAGGATTTTTAAAACACGAGGTCTTGAATCTTATGTTTTAAAGCATGCAAGTATTTGTTGAATGTCCTTGGATTCTATGATAATCACAAAATGCATTTGAGTCATAATTTCTAGGCAAAGGTTGTAAAGGATATCAAACTCACTTGCTGGAGGTAAGGTAACCAGATTACACTCAAGCAATTTCTTCAAGACTTCTTGTGGGCACTTATTGAGCCTAGTAAATTTTCTATGCCCTCTTTGTTGAGTCAAAATGAGCCTTGGAGATGGTTGTTTTATTGCATTGATTCCATTTTTATGATCGTTTTTTGTTGGAAATCTGCTGTCATTGCTTCTACTATTAAAGTTTGACTCTTTTGGAAATTTAGAAGCACAAGGTGAAGAAGAAACATTTAGAGAGTACTTAAGAATATTTGCATTGAAGAGCTTGATTTTACATTCTCTAACATCATGACAAAGCTCATCAAAATAAGTGTGGAAACTAGACATGATTTTTTCTCTAATAATTGGGAGCAAACTATCAATCATGGTCTTAGACCTAAGCGCATAGTTACAAAGTGTTCTTCGGCTCCTTGTCAAATTTGAGCTAAGTCAAGAAATGTAACCTTTCGGCTAATATTAATTTAAAAATGAGCCAAAAAACCATCAATTAGAGTTGTGAAAGAATGCATAGATCTGCTTGGAAGAGCATAAAAAAATGATGAAGGAACTGATACTTTAGACTTATAGAAAATAGTTTGATCAACACCCTGTCATCATAAGCAATGTCTAAACATGAAGCATGGAAGGACCTAACATGGTGTTATGGATCCTTTTCCATTAAACATTTCAAATTTTGGAGCAATGTTGGGAAGGGATATACAAGTATTTCATGAGCCAAAGGGTTTAAGAGAATATAAAATACGTTGGAAGTGACCCTATTCTTGTATTTGTGGGATCTTTGGGAAGAAGTTTTATTTGATTTTGCATGTCACAGAATGTGCATCATAGTAGACATGTCAAGAGTTGGAGAAAAAGTAGGTAGTCGATAGGTAGCATAAGTTGGAATAGAAGAATTTGATAAATTCAAGGATTAGCAATATTTGGAGAAGATAGAGGAATGGCATAAGAGATTGTTGATAAATAGAAGGAATATTGGAAAAAAATTGAGAAACAACACAATTTTGAACATCAATAAAATCAGAAGAAACTTGAAGAATGACTATATTGGGAGGTAAATGTTGACATACTTCTTTAATGGCATTCACCAATCTAGAGATTTTATTAGAATTTTCTGATAGATATTTTCTAAATTGAGCAAAATCATGAACTCTAGCCCTATATTGAGCATCTAAGTAAGCCTCTTGATCAAAACCTTCCTCAATTTCATTGCAATAATCATCTTCCAATCTTGTAACATTCACATCATTATCATCATTGGCATTCAAAAAAGAGACATTGGCTAGGACATGATAGTATGAATTTGACTCACTCAACAATAACTCCTATAATTTGTGCTAGAGGTTTCTTATGCTTTATGGAGGAATCAAATGGTTGAGGAGAAACAATCGTTTATGTACATCTAAAACTAAGTCCATATTTATATAACTTGGTTTGTGGGAGTTGAACACGTTTTTCACTATTAGGTGTGAAACAATAGTCACTTGTCATTGATGGCCTATCTTGATTTATTGCTTTTGGTTTTTTCCTAACAAGATTTGGTCTTCCATAATTGTGGGGCCCACATAGAGAGAGCCGACACCAAATATATTCATATCATCAATATATTCTCTTGGACTTATTGGAGTAAAATTTTATCCTTCTCAAATTTTCACCAATGTTATTTACTTCATCCTTGCTATCAGACTCATCATAATCACTATCTTTTACGTCATTTTGAAAAGACATACAGTTATTGAGCAATTTGCAACATCTTGGATAAGTGCATATAAAGGGTGAGACATTATAACCACAGTGCCTATGGTCAATGCGTAGGGTTGGGAGGGTATAAATCGAAAATTTACTATGAAATGCTAGAGGAATAACACAACTATAGCGTACAAGCAAATACACTAGGGTTTGAAGAATTTTTCAAAAATCAACCTAGGGCTTGAGATCAAGCAAATCAAACAAATGAAGGCAAGGCCTTTAGCTCTAGGAACATGTGATGGAATTAACCCTATAAAAATTACAAAATTTAAGTTCTAACACTATATGGACAAGATCTATCCCTAGGGGTTTGACACAATTTGGTTTCACCAAAAGAACAAGCCCTAAAGGCGTGTAAGATAGCTTGGGTTTGGCAAACTATTCTACAAATAAATAGATTGAAACTAATTGTGATACTAATATATGCAAAACACTTAATTAGGCATGCCAAATAGATATATTTGCAATAAATATTAGACCTAATTAAATATTCCAAATCCATGCCAAACAAATTTATTTGCAATAAATACAAGACCGAATTAATTATTCCAAATCTTGAAGTATGGCATTCACATAGAGTTTTGATACTTAGCATATAATATCTCAAGATTCGGTGGTAGTCGTTTGAATATAAATGCGGAAATGCATGCCTAGGAGTGACAATGACCTTGCTTAGGAGTGACAATGAGCTCGCTAATTTTTTTGAAATTGATTGGTGATAGAGCTACAAAATGTGGGTGGTGCTTCTGAAAACTGACAGACTAGGCCAAAAATGAATTGACAACTATGTTTGCTTGGTCTAGATCTCATGTTTCCTCGCTTTGATATGCTGCGACCCTTGTATCTTGCAAAACAAACTTTCTTCTCCTTGCCCTAGAATGGCAACAATATTTTAATTTAAGGAAAACAAAGTGAGCTTTGAGGGGCATGCAATAAACCGAGTGAATAGCAAAACTGTTCTGGTATTTTTTATGTTCCCAAATGGTAGAAACCACTCGATAAAAAGTATGTTGAAAAACAATAAATTGCATAAATGATATCAATTCTAGTGGTATATCAAACCCTAGGTCGTGTGTCAAAAGTTCTTAGTAGGAAATACTAGCTTCAACAATGATAAATGCCTTAGTGATTACTTTATCTTTCTAGAATGCTTGTGAGTGCTCAATAGGTTCTTTGTGAATGATGATAACCTCTAGTGCATCTCTTGTGTGTCAATGAGCTATATGCTTGCGTATTTATAAACAATTGAATTCCTTATTGATGTACAAGCCTACATTCAATGACTTGAAGGTGAAAAAGGTGGGACCCAAGAGTCAAGTGCACTCTGACTAAACTGAGACCAAAGAAAGGGCCTAGGAGTGTTGGGTGCACTCTAGACAGATTCAAGACCGCTTGGGGCACTCCAAATAGATCCAAGAGCGCCGAGGGTGCTTTGGACAATGTCCCTGAAATGACAAATAGAAAGGAGAGATGGGGAGAGCCAAGGGCCAGATAAGAGAGACATGAACCACTAGAAGTTGAAAAATGTGCCAATAAGATGTTATTTGTACCAATAATTGACAAATAGACAAATACCCTAAAATCATGCTAATTAGTAATTAGTGACTAATAAATGCCTGGGGGCCATTTTAAGGGCGTCTACACAAGCCTAAAAAAGAAAAGCCTCAATTGTAACTTGTAAGCTAGATATTATGCTGGACTGGCACGTGTTGCATCATTCTCCCCACATTTGAAAAGGCATTTTAGACCAATTGGCTGGAAAATATCTATGTCAACAAAGTTTGCATATCACAAACAACAGTGCTACGATACAGAGTCCCTCCTCTATTAATAGGGAAGGCTACCTTTATTGAAAGCAAAACAAAACTGAAAACGAATGGTATTTACAAACATACATTGTTGTTTTACGGGAGGGTTTGCATATGTGAAGAAAGGAATTTCAAAGAGTGGAAGATGGAGGAAAAATGAAAAGGAATATAAGATTTTAGAAGCAAGAAAGGAAAGAACATGAATAATTAAGCAAAGATAGATTTCAATTATCTTTCATGTTCTTAAGATGAAAATAAAAATGACTATTTTAATTATAAACATTTTGCATGAAAGAAAGTGCAGAAATTAACAAGATGAATTAATGGACATAAGAACATTCATTCACAATGATACAAGACGCATAAAGTTTTTGAGAACGACACAAAGTTTCTTCTTTTTCTCCTTTCTTCTCCAAAACCCTATATCTTGTCAAAGGTTACAATGCTAAAAAGTCCTATAGAATGACATGCAAGCCTCTATTTAGAAAGGAGACTCTACTCAGTAAATATTTTTCTAAAAATAGAATTAATTGCACTTTTAATGCAAAATTGACATTTACAAAGTGCACAAAACATAACTTAGAAACAGCAAAAGTGTTAATGCCAAAACACGATTGCGAAAACTGCAAAAAAGAGTACATCAAAACGTCATTTTGGAAACTGCAAAAGAGGATACACCAAAATGCAGTTTTGGAACTTGCAATTTTGGAAATTGCAATTCAGAGAACTTCTTCCGCCACCTGCTTGCTGCTGCCTTCAACATAAATAATTTGAACTTCTTTCTATTTTTCTTACTGAAGCGTTCCTTGGTATTCATCAAACAACTTCATTATTTCTTTAACCTTGTCTTCATCTGGACCATCTGAATGAAGGGAACTGATTTCGCCTTCGACCTTAAGATCTATCATTTGATGTGGGACATGCTGAGATTTCTTGAGATCTTTGTCAAGTTTATCAATGATACAACTTTACGCATCTCAAGATATAGCCAAATAGTTCAATGAAATCCACCATGACGCATATCTCAATGTCACTTATCGGTTGTTCCTATATCCCCAATTGCAGGTTGTGAGACATTACATGGTTGTACCTACCCTTGGGTACATCACAAGTCAACCACTACATGAGGGGTTAGAAATAATATGCCCAAAAATCTACTACTACATAGTTGCGTTCATGGTTAAAGAACTAATATCCAAACACATACATATAAACATGATAACATGAGAATAATAATGAATTAATATTGTAAAACAATTAAACATGCTATACTAATTATTTGAATATGTCCATAGTCAATCCATATGGTAGGAAACCAAGAAATTCTCCGTCATCATTGTAGAAGTAAAACACCCATCTCTGTTTACTTGGGACTCCAATCACTATTAGCAAGTAGAACAAGAAATACAACTTGTAGCAGGATACCCATCTATTAGAGCTAACATTTGTTCTACTTGGGATGCCGCTCGCTATCAGCAAGTAAAATATGAAATACAACTCATAACCTGATATTTGTCTACTAGAGCTAACATTTGTTCTACCTAGGGTGTCATTCGCTATCAAGAAGTAAAACAAGAAATACATCTTGTAGTAGGATGTCTGTCTACTAGAGTTACATTTGTTCTACCTGAGACTCTCACATGGTTTTCAGCAAGTGGAAGCAGAAAATACAACCCACATTAGGATACCCATTTGCTAGAGCTAATGTCTGCTCTTCTCCTAAGTAGGATACCCATCTTCTTGGAAAATATTTCAATATGCATATTGCTATTTGAAGAATGCGAGCGGAAGGTTAGTAATGGCTCCATAACCATCTTCTCCCCTCCGGCTCCAAGGAGAACCAACAAGCATCATGGCCCTTTAGTTACTCCTAGTCATAGTAGTATACCTCTTGTTAGCATCCAACATGTCGTTAAAGTAGCGACCAACAACACACGTGGATGTGACAATGTAATCTACCACATGATATTGCACGAATCATTTAGAGTCAACTCAAACAATCACATTTTTAGTCTATACAAAGTTAGACATCATATATAAGATAACTTATAATCATGTTATGTATAAAAAGAAGCATGGGCACTTAACCATGTATGTTAATTATAATACATATAACTAGATTATGACTAATAATCGATATTTCTAAATCTTTGGTAGCTACGTCTATATTTCAAATCATACCACATCAATGAGAGAGAAAAATGTAGAGGAATTGAGAGGAAGAGTACAATTTGCAATTTAATCAAAAAATGCCAATTATAATTTTTAACTGTAATTGGAATGCTAGTAAACTATCTATAACAAGTTAATCACAGTGAATTGAATCCACATGCACACGTACCACAGATAATAAGGTCATATTACAAATGCCAAATAATTACATAATAATAAGAGTAGGAAGTCATGTCAATTGAATAACAAGATACTTAATGAGAATTGATGTGAGCCCACAAAACAAGCAACAATCAGTAACATCTATGATTAAGATCTCATGACATGACAATGTATTGCATATGTGCATCATGGTTCATCGGAATGTAATCTACAGTGAATTATGCCCAACTCTCAATATAATTATAACATGGTTGGACAGTCTAATCAAAACATGTCTATGGAGAGAGAAAATCTGATGTGAAGTAGAGACACTGCTAAGTGCACAACAGAGTTACAACCGACATTATTAAAGGTATAGCAACATACCTGATTGCCAATGGACTGTCTATAACAAGGCTACTCAAAATGGATGAAGTCAACATGTGCATAGATCATGATCAACATAGGGCTATCTTTGCAGTACTGGTCTATCACATAAATTTAGCTTTATAATCATATCAATTTGTCTTAAAAGAGGTCGGCTAAATCGATAGGTTACTGGATTGTCGAAACATCATGTATGTTAATCATTGCAACTACATCTTAAACCATCAATGAAACAGGAAAGATCCCCCATGAGACACTCACAAATAGCAAACATAAGTGTATAAACCAATGGTGTAATGGTCCGGTATAAGGAAATGCCAAAAATGGGGCATGACACAAAAATTGCAGTGATGCCAATTATAGGCCCTCCAAGTATAGGCAGTGGTATACAATGATCAAGGTCATTCTTTTTTGTAAATATTTCTGTCCTTGTGCTTAGCTTTTTGCGTTTTTGCATGTGCTTGGCCTTATCCAGCCAACACACATCTTCAACCTTGTACATCGATTTAATCCACGTTAGTTAAGAGTGTATAGCAATCATTTTTGGGAGGCAACTCTTTGTTCTCTCTGTTGATCGTGTGGGTTTGTTCCGTAACCTCTATAGTGAGAACTAAGAGGCCTGCCACCATATCAGTTGATATCAAAGCCTAGTTCCTTCCGCCACTCAGATTCTTCACACCCAATTTTTCAGATCTTTGCCTCCCCAAGGTCAATGAGCTTTCAAGTTAGGCACCCAGATATTTTGATGGCATAGTCGACAGGGGCAAATTAGATGCATGAATTTGCAGTTTGTAGGCATATCAAGATGCAGACAACCCTCAGGGAGAAACACTTCATTATGGTTGCAGAGATTGACATGAATGATAAGGGTCTCACTCAGTGGTACTCTCATGTCCAACTTGTGGATGCAACAAAGCAACCCACCATTGGGTACAAATAGGAGCTCTTGGGACCTTGGCTCCATCTTTGGAATCCTGTGGGCATTTCAATTCAACAATACACTGATTGATTCAATTACCTCTCCATCAAACTACAAAATGCTGATGAGGTCCTTCGAATCAAGTTTTTCTCAAGATAGTTTTTGCAGCTCTAGAAGGAATTAGAATATTTTCCCAACACCTTATTGAAGCATGCTTTTTAAAATGCTTTAAAGGTGGAGACCAAGTAACAAAAGAGACCTCTGAAGCCTAGCCATGATTTTTCATCTTAAGAAAAGGATTTCATCTTCTGCCCATACCAACTCCACTTACCTTGCCAACTTGTCCTCGAAGAATTGGATTCTTTGCAGGGTGGCTCCAACAAGAGTTTGGCTTTTTCATCTGGAAATGAGAAGTATTATACTTATCACAAGCGCTTTGGGCATTCCACCAATGAATGTCGTGTCATTGAATCAAAGAAGGTAAAGGCCCTTTTAGCTGAGCAAATGTCATAGTCTGAAAATTCAAATATTTGGGTATGCAATCCTAATGCTTCTAATCCTCAAATTATTCTTAGGGTCAATTACAACTCCACCAACTAGGAAGATTTGTTTGCTCATAACTACCAAATCAACAATGGATTGGTGGCCGAACATCAGTTGACAACTACAACTCATCCATACCCATATCACTAAGGGCTGGTCAAGGACGGATATTCGACAC
Source organism: Torreya grandis (assembly GCA_037957365.1). Lineage (NCBI taxonomy): Eukaryota > Viridiplantae > Streptophyta > Pinopsida > Cupressales > Taxaceae > Torreya > Torreya grandis. The sequence goes on from JARHVA010003792.1 coordinate 940,407, forward strand.
TTGTGTCTTGCTAATAGTCTGTGATGTTTGCTATTGAGCCATTTCAGGTTACAATTGATTGTGATGTCATTTCACTTGATTGTTGCAGTTTGATACATAGAGCCTCCTAGCAGTATGATCTTTAGGCTGTTTTTGATGAATTCCAAAAGACCTACTGACTGCACAAGTACAATGAAACATATAAACTCACTTCTATTAGTCCTCGGCTCTCTGGTATGCCAAGAATTAAACAACTCAGTTTGCTGAAATCCGACTCTTGGTATCATCTGAGAAGCTAGCGCAGATAATGTTGACAAGGTCCCACTCCAATTAATAAACTCTCTTGTTGAGGCTCTTTGCTCTGCTATGATGCTTGCTCTCCTGGACTTGAATCAACCAGTTGAGCTTGAAACTGACACTTTTCAATATGGCACAGTGCGGTACTTAGATAGGGAGGGTGTCCAATGGCTTGTCATTTAGAGGCAAAGGAATTCTATGTTTGGCCCAAGCACTCAAGCAATGACATCGTTATCTTTTGGTAAGAAGTCAATTTTGCATACCAATTACCACCCCTTTCAGTTTTTATACTCTTAATTCAAGGTTTAGGAACATTGGCATTTGAAGTGCACATTTTTGTTCATTTGTTGATCAAGGAAGGAAGGGTGTCAACAACAAAATGGCAAACCTTCTTTGTCTCAGGTACATAGCTTCTTGGATACTTGGTGCAGAGTCTATGAAAAGTGGAAGGACCTTTATTCCGTGGATCCCTTGTTTGGTCCACTTGTAGATGCTTTGCAACAACACACATTAGTCAATCAAACACCTTTCATTGGCTTCAATTTGGGGGATGGGTTGTCGTATAAGTCCATTCAACTTTGCATTCTTGTTGGTCCTCATTGGCAACTTTTGTTTAAGGGGTCTAACACATCCTTCTATGGTGGAAATTTTGCAATACATTTATCAATACTTTAATCAGCATTTTATGAGTTAAGTAGGTTGAGAATTATATTTTCTAATGCTCTCTTTGAAGTTAATTTAAGCCTTTGACCCGAATTGGATTCTATAGAGATAGCCAAATCAGCTTAACTGATCCATTATTCTCAAGAAGACCATTATGCAACTTGAAACACTTCATATATATTATTTTTCGAGGAGTTTGAATCAACAATTAAAAGTCAAACGGTACAGGGGTTTATAGAGCTAGAGTTAGGTCTGAGGTGATTCGGACACCCTAAATGTGAAGATCGGTTGAAGTGGGTTTCTGTGAAAGCAGTGTTTTGTCAATGGTTACAGAGCTTTTGGGATTTGCAGGGGGCTGGTACATAACAACTGTGTATGCATGCAGCATTACATAATCGTTGATTCCTTTAGGGGCTATTTTGTAATTTTCAGTCAATTAAGTGATGGTTTTGTTTTGCACGGAGTAGTGGTTTCACATGAAGAAGTGAGAAGCATGGCTTGTGAAGATGAGAGAATACCTCAAGATGATGATGAAAGGTTCAGCAAATTGGAAGAGGATGTTGCAAGCATTTCTCAATCCATGAGAAAGCTTCATAAGTTGGAGAATACTATTAAGGCTCTCACGGGGAAGCTGTGAGTTTATATGAAGATTCCTAAAGCAAGTGAAAAGTTCAAGACTCCAGACCATAAGAAGTAGCAGCCTTAACACCAACCAAGATCATTCATACCAGAGGCCAAAATATAAATTCAGCCTTATGAAGGTGAAGTAAATGTTGAGAAACTTGATCATCAGTTTGCCCAATTAGAGGTATATTTCAATTTACATCAAATTGGTGAAGCGCAACAAATTTCCTTAACGAGACTGAAGCTAGCTAGTCATGCTTTAACGTAGTTTGAGAGTTTTATTCATCCTCGGTTGTGAGAAAAATACCACCAATTTTTAAATGGGATGAATTTAAAATGCTGATTAAAAGACACTTTTATCCTATTTGTTATGAAGATGAAAGGTCTATTAATTGACAATTTTTCAGGCAAAAGGAAGGCCAAAATGTGAAGGATTATATAAGTGAATTTTGCAAGAAGTTGGTCCAAATGGGCAAGAATGTGTTGAATCATGACATTCTGATGAAGAATGTTGGAGGGCTTCACAATCATCTAAGGAGGCAGTTTTGTTGGCTAAGCCCAAGTACATAAGCGAACCCTGTGCTTAAAACTTTTCCTTGAGATGGACAGCTCTTCAAATTCTCCAAAGTAGCATGGTGGTTCCAAGACAAAAGGGAAAGAAAAATGGAAAGGTAAGCATAATGCTGCTAATATTTTTGCTCAAAAAGATTCTAAAAGGCATTATGGGTAGTGTGATGTTGGTGGCCAAACAGATGGGTTATATTGGAAATCGCATCTGGAATGCATCCAGTAAAGAACAAGAAAAGGAGGTGGCGGTGACTTCGTTTCAAGGAAAAGAGGTTGGGTGTAGCTAATGTGGATGAAGGATTTCTTGTACCTCCATTTTATAGAGAGGTATGTTTGAGTATCAATTAGGCTTGAGACAAAGGTGAAATCACTAAACTTTTTTATATCAAAATTCAAATTAAGAAGACCAAAGTTGATGGTTTTTCTATTCTTGTTCCACACAAATTTGATTTCCAAGAAGTTGGTAGACAAATTTGGGTTGGAAACATATAATCATCATAATCATTATTCTCTAGGTTGGGTGAAGCACGGAGTAGAAATAGAGGTAACCAGACAATGCAAGGTCAAGTTTGGGATAAATCAACATTTCATTGATGAACTTATAGGGGATGTTGTTTTTTGTTGTTGTTTGTGTAGTGATGCTATCTTTATAAAAAGAGCTAAGAAGTACCGTTTAGTCAAAGATCGGGAAAACTATGTCAACAAAACATTGGTTTAGTGCCACTCAAGCTAAAAGATTGATTAATGTTAGTGGGAAGTTTTCTTACATATTTTGAGAGATAAGCAAGATAATGAAGTAATAGAATACAAAACTTTCCATAGCATGTTTACTAACAAAGAGTATAGACAGATGGAAGAGTTGTGGCAGTAATTTAGAGATGTTTTCCAAGAGCACGTAGATATGCTACTAGAAGGGGCAATTGAGCATGATATCCAATTGTTACTTGATTGTCCTCTTTTTGACATGGTTTTATCAGAAATCAATGATGGAAGCAAGATAAGAAAGCAATTGCAGTCTTTGTTAGATTAAGGCATAATCTGGCCTAGCACATCAAGGTGTGGATGTATGTTTAGAACATCAAAACCTCAATAGTTACTCTGCGACTCCTTACACAGCAATATTTGACCAAATCTAATTGGCTTTCATCCTAAATGAATTCTTAATAGCCTCTTGCGAAGGAAACTTATAAATTGAAATTTGATCCAATTATAATGGGTGGTGTCATACAGCAATTAAACATCGAGTATTGCACTTGAGGCATCATCATATTCTGGATTTAATACTGATATTCTCTCACAGGAGAGAGTGATGATATCTTGTAGCTCATTTTTATTGATGTCTTGGATTGTTATTCTACATGCTTCATTGCTGTTGCTTGAATGTCCGTGTTAATGGAAATCACAGATATTTGGAAATAATTATAGTAAAAGCAGTTGGGTTTTTAATCTTATAATAGTTTGCTTAACGAGACTCTGTCATTTTTATCCTTTTATGTTATATTCACCTAGATTTCCAAATTTCAAGCACAATGTATGTAAAACCAGATTTTTGATCCGGTAAGTATGCTAGACCTAGTTTGGAGAACTTCTACCTTTTATGTTATATTCACCTAGTTTTCCAAATTTCAAACACAGTGTATGTAAAACCAGATTTTTGATCCAGTAGGTGTGCTAGACCTAATTTGGAGAACTTTTAAGGACCACATCAGCAAACCATCTTATTTGCATACTGAAAATTCAAAATATCAAGCTTGAAAGCAAATAATGCTTTCAAACTCTAAAAGATGGTTACTTCCTAGAGTTTGTTGTTAAGCCAAGTTTCCCAGGAACAACTGAAATGAAATCAATAACCATGCTCCGATGTTTATGAGAAGACCCTTAATGGCCTATATAATCACTGGGACAGACAATTTAGATGCAGGAAACTAAATTTCTAATAAAATCTTACAATACAAGCACTTGGGAGGCTCTTTGTATACTCAAACTTCCTTAACAATCCAAAGAAGTAGGCATCAAAACTTACTCCACAAGTGCACGCCATAGACTCAACTATGCACTTAATTGTCCTTACAACAAGTCCCAATCACGTTCAGAGGGCAGCACCATGCAACTCACACTTGGGTGCAAAGTCATTCTATGAGGAAGAGGCTTCCCTTGTACGTTTAGCATGCAATGGAAGACTTCATCATTTTAAGGAAAATGATCAGTGCCCTGTAAAAAATTAAAGTGATACACAATAGGTTATTTTCACATGACATATTTTGATGCAACACAAGTTAGAAAACGTAGGACCTTGTGATTTTCTGGACTGATGTTTTGGAAGAGCTTATTGGAAATGATTAGGGGATTTTGAATTCCTCAAACGGATTTTGTATTTGTCTATATAGGCATGTGCATGATTGAAAGTGGAATGGAAGAAGTTAATCTTCTTCTCTTGGAATTTATGGCCCAGGGCTCCCGGTACTGGAGAGTACAACAAATTTTATGGAGATGGAACATACAAATGTGCTGGTTGTGGCACACCATTATACAAATCTACAACCAAATTTGATTCAGGCTGTGGCTGGCCAGCATTCTTTGAAGGTCTTCCTGGAGCCATCAAACGCACTGTATGTATTGCGTCTACCTATGATCATTGTATAGATTGGTATAATCTTCAAATGCTAACTTATGCATTGAAATGTACATATGTTCTAAGTTCGTTTCGGTCCATTTATTATGCTTACTGTGAAACTATAACAGCCTGATGCAGATGGACGTCGTATTGAAATTACATGTGCTGCTTGTGGGGGTCACCTGGGACACGTGTTCAAAGGCGAGGGATTCCCGACACCAACAGATGAAAGGCACTGTGTCAACAGTATTTCAATCAAGTTTACACCAGGAAATGAATAATTTTCTCTAGTTTGTTGGCACAAATTACTACTTACAGCTGTACATGATTGATAAAAACCTAATTATTTAGTCCCTATAGCTCATCTGTAATCGTTTGTGGGGTAGATTTTGGTTTAGTCTATAATTATGGCTTGCTCCTCAAGATGCTCCTATATAGGCTGATGGTCACTCTGGTGTTTAACTTGGGAGGAGTCAGTATTCGCTATTTGAATGCCTGTACTCTGTTACTTCTCATCTACTATATCATAATATGGCATTGGGTATTTTTTGGTTTTATTAGAGAGCGATTTTTAAATGTTGTGCGACATTGAAGTTTTTAAATTTAATCAAATACCCTCAACTCCTACATGAAAAATAATGATTGCAAACATTAAGATCATAGACTCAGAAAATTGAAAGCAATAATTCTTAGTTTGTACTTGTACATTTCAAGGTTTTACAAACAGGTTAGTGAACACCTCCAAAGAAACATTCATGAAACATTTTTAGTTCATATCCCTGTTCAGATTATAAAACAGCGTTGAATAAATTGTAGTATTTTGTTGCAGGAAGTATGCATTTAATAGATCTCAGGATGCGCTTTGAACGAGATTGTTTCCTAACACACATTAATGGTTCTAAGGAGATATCAGGTGGAGGCGGTGGTGGGAAGAGGTGGTTGTGGATTTATGATGAGAATAAAACTAACAAATGGAACTTGGAATTTCTTGAGAAATAAGTAGAAGAGTTTGTAATTCTTATTCTTTTCATATAAGATGCATTTTTTTAATCATTTTTTATTTTGAGAAGTTTAAGTAATATAAGTACGATGAGAATGTTACTATAGAAAGCATGAAAAGAAATTACATCCACATTGCATGTCATTTTTGGCCCATTACAACTTTCCCTTTTTAAAACATTACATGTCACTTTTGGCGTATTACAACTTTCACTTTTTAAAACATTCCTTTGGTAGTCTTGTTTGTCATTGGATGATAACTTCGTGTTCGTTACCTATATGTGATATAATCTTAAATGTGCTCATGTTCATTGTTTTTTTAATCTGGGTTTGAAGTAATTGTGAACCTTTTTTTTGTTGTTGATACATTTCAAGGGTTAACGAGACCCTCACCCATACAAAGATGTAATCGAGATACACAAACCAAGATATAAATCTCTAAATCCTTCTTTGAAACACCTAGAGCCAAAATTGAGAACAACTTGAAGCCAAAAAGTAGGGGCCAAACTCCGTACCACATACCTAGAAACCCAAAAGGCTACTCTGCCAAGTTTACAAAAGAATCCTTATTAACATATGTAAGAGTAACACTATTAGCTTTAAGAGGCAAAAAGTGGCCCTATTACATATTGAGTTGAAAAAGCCATGCAAGTGTTCACCTCAACATCGGAATGAACATCAACATCCAAATGTGCCTCTTATCAACATCCAAATGTGCCTCCTACCCTGACAGGGTCGTAGTCGAGGCACCACCTTCATCAGTGCTTTCCCCATGCATCTTTGTTGAAACAAACCGACCCTTGGTTCCAAATTTTACCCAACGACCTTATGCAGAAACTCCACTACAAGAAGATGACTTTTCTTCCTCCCAGCGTCTCTTAGTAGGGGTAAACACCAACCCAACCCTACTGCATCCACTATGGCTTGCATCCTTCACTGCATGTGGATTGATACAAATTTGTGCGTGACTGGTTTTTTAGTGAGGTTGGCTAGCTCTTCACTCTTGCTGTCAAGGCATCCCATGGCCGTCAAAACCCCCTCCCTTTTGCAAAAGTTCACCAGTTAATGGTCAGTTGAAACTACCACCTTTGATTCATACATACCTAGAAAGCGGTTGAGAGAGGGAAAAGGTGCCAAAAGTTCATCCACCTGGAAAGTAGGCCCCATCATCCTTATTGGTCTATCCAAACCTTGCAACATAAGAGCTCGTCTTCACAAAGTGCCCTTTCAATTCTCTAGACACTAAGAGGGGAACAAAAACCAAGCAATTATTCCCAGAAAAGGGAAGGGAAAGAGAGTCCTCACACTTGAGCTTGTTGAGTGAAAGACTCAAACCACCGCACAAACCCGACCACACTAGTGTTTCTAGCACCCGATGAGTCATATTCGAGTCCATAGTTCAGAGCAAGTTACTAGCAAAGATTGCAACCACTTCCGAAATTGTCTTATTGCACCACACTGCTTGTATGAATTAGTGCCCCAAAACCACCTTAATGGCTTCAAACATCCCCATTCTAAGCACAAAAAATAAGTATTATTCTTTTATGTGAGACACACTCCTTAAATGCCATTTCCCTCTTTTCTGCCCTCAAGAATAACATTGGAATTGTCACAACAAAGTTGTCCAAAGTAACATTCATTGTTGCTACCACGAGTCCTCACCAAGCTCCATGTAGCCAAGAGCAAGAAAACACATGAACCCTCCTTACATTCAAATCGATAAGAGACCAAAACAAACAAATAAAATGTTTGTTTGTAAAGCATCAAACCACACGAACCACCTTGAATGCGACGAGGAGTGAGGGTTCGTGAAATAATGCACCATTGAAGGATAATGATGATCCTATAAGATCATCTCATGTTCTTGTGCGTTGGCTTGAAGAGAAGCCCACCGGTGTTGAGGGCGTCGCCAATTTGAGTGGGGAGAATATAAAGGGTTGGGTTCCCTCAAGTAGGGTAGTTGCAAGAGGCACTGTCCAGGGTGCTCGAGAAGCTTCCTGGCCGAGGTAAACTATTGTCCAATGTAAGATTTGGGGTTCATGAATGTGATGAACGGTAAGATGAGCGATGCAAGTTGGGATGCGACTCAAGAAGAGTTCGACTCGTTTGAAGTTTTTTGTAGTGGTGTTTGCGAACAAAGGATCGATTTTGCATATAGATTAATGGTATAAAGGAATAATAAATAAGAGTCATGTATTTTGATGCAAGTCATGTGGTTTATGATGTGTCAAGAATTAACATTATCAAGTACTTGTGGCTAGATTTGTGTCTACACAAACTTACCAACAACATTTGTGATAGCCATACATTACATGGACAAAGGACCAACATTCCCATGAGAAGGTGTACCATGAGAATTATGTCTAAAATAAAGCTCACAGATATGATTATGGAGCTCACAATACGGATACTCTTACATTTTCTGTCAAATCCATTCAAAAGGAATTACTTCCAAGATTTTAAAGAGAGTTAAGGAGACACTATTAGTGGCATGATATGAGTTGTCATGAAATATATACACCATTATCAAAGAGGTATGTGATGAAATAGTGAGGCACTTGTGAGCTAGGATTTTCCTTGTCACTCTTTAGGTTTATCTTTCCATTTTTAACATATAATTATTATTCAATTGTTTTGCAACCATGCTTTGGTTCTCCCCTTCATTTCTATTTATAACACGTTTTACTTAGTTCTTGCCATCCTTGTTGCATTTTGCCATTATTCCTCCTTGGGTTTTACAACTTTATCCCTCTTGGGTTTTACCTTTATCCCTCTTGGGTTTTATGATTTTATTCCTCATTGGGTTTCGTCTATTCCTATTGGATTTTACACTTATCCCTTTCAGGTTTAACATTTATCCCACTTGGGTTTTACCACCTTATGCCTATTCGGTTTACCTAATTTTATAGTTAAAAATCTATTCTAGACTACTCATAGATTACCTAAACTACTTAATTCCAATAATGGCTACTCTTACCATTTCTTTCTACTTCACGTCAAACATGCTTGAAATTTCCATGATACATCACATATATTCACTTATACATACCCTCACATCCCCGTCTTATTTACATAATAAGAAATTGTATTTTCTCCTCTCATTTTATCTCACATATACATATGGACTACTTTATAGTCTCCAATATTTACTTCTTCCCATTTCTCCTTTAATGAACACTCAGGGCATTCAAGATTGTGCCCTTTTGATGAGGTTTAAGATAGGAGTTCCCCTTCATGGGTATAAGTTTTCTTAGTGTTATCACCTTACAAACCTATTTTTTGCCTTCCTAATTTGAATGGAAGTTGACGTTAAAAAATAAAAATTCAAGAAAATTAAAAAATAAGAAGCCATAAATATAAAAAATCAAAAGCCAAATATATGAAATCCAAATCACTACTAAAAAATTCTTGATCATATCTATCTTATTGGCATCCCCCCTACTCTAGTTGAAATCCCAAACTCCACAATGGCTTCAATAAGATCAAAATTTCCATTAAGAGTACGGTAGGTTGGGTATACTAGGGTAGGAGGCCCCACACGCATGATACATGCCTCTTAAATTTTCACGAGTACCTCATCCTCATGGTGCGTGTTAGTTCCAATGGGTCTTGAGGAGTGGAAGGAAAATTATGGGGAGGTAGGCATCTTTAATTTTACATGGATTTCACATCCTTCATTGGACATACTGAACTTATTAACTCACAATGGTAATTAGCCCATGCACAATAAGCTAAATTTATGGAACAAAATATATATATATATATATATATATATATATAATAGTCTAAAATTTTAATAAACTCTATCTCATGTATAAAATCAAGAACAAATGGACAAATCAAATGGGTAAAGCATGCAAGAAAAATGAAAATACAAAGAGGCTAGAATTTCACACACCGATTGATCTTCTGTGAATTTGAGACTAGATATGGGCCCTAGAGGTGATTGTGATGGTATGTGCGAAATCTAAATATTGATTGTCACTGGAAAATAATCGCACTAGACTGAATCCATATGTGACATAATTGATAGGATGCCAAATATGATGTTGTTGCCAAATTTGTACCCTATTGATGAATGTGTCATTTACTATTTTTCTAATTATATATATTTTATGTTGTTGCATAGGTTGATGTTTGAATAGGGTTGTGTGATCTTTGTACATAATTGGTGGCCAAAATGCATTGTTATGTCTTCTTTCACTCCTTAACCTAGCCCTTAAAAGTAGTAATAAAAAAAACGTACAAGAAAGATAACTCAAACCATCCCTTGAGGAGTTACAACTACATATCCCACACTTGAATCATAATCAATTAGTTCCCTTGTGCATGTGAGTGAATTGTAATTGAGAGAGGCTCCATCTTCTCTCCCTAAGAAATATAATGTAACTGCATGAACATTTACTTAAACCTTCTTTTGGTACAAGCCAATGATGGCACAAGACTTGAAGTGATATAAATGCTTTGTAGACTCAATGTGCAGTATCCCTCACAAGTGTAGCAATATATTTGATTAATGTGTGACTCAAACTTAAGGAAGGTTCTCCATTTGACTCTTACTAGGTAATTGACTAGGGATTGATTTGTATTTATAGGGCTATGTAGGACAAGATGCCAAATGGCTGACCATTGAATAATGTGTCAATAAAATTGAAAGGAATGGGAAATTAGTCCAATGTAGAAGGATCCACAGAAAGGTAGGATACAAAAGTGACAGGCCGTTGATTTATATGGGACAAAATTGACAAATTATGAATCTATACCAAGCAAAATAAATGCTTAGAATGGAGACGAGGCTACTTAGAAAGTGGATGGTTGGGATCCAAAAGCTAGTGATAGATGAATGAGGATAACTAAATGAAAGAAGGCCATAGATAGTCTAGCGCAAGTTGAAATATCTCAGAAAATAGCCAAATATCCACAAGTAAGTGCACTAAAATATGAAAAGGACCTAATGAAAAAGTGTCTTGTATCCAAATTAGGTGTCTAAATAATGCCATACAATGATAACTCTTGGTAAATTTGAATTTCTCCTATAAACAAGTGTACTAAGTCAAATTTTGTAATATACCATAGTGAATATAGGAAATGAAATAAAATTTGAAAATATAAGCATAGGAACAAATAAATTGATGGTATGTGAACCATGCTATTGTATCTAGTAATTGTAATTGAAAACAAAATATTCTCATGTGTTCTTACATTCTTGGTTACAATAACATTCAAAGAAAGTTCAAATTAACCAACTCCATTCTTGATCAACGAAGACGATAGTTGCCATTTGACCATTCTTGGCACCTTCATTTCGCGCAATTTCACTTAATCTTGAAATATCTAGATGTAAAATATGTAGATATGTATGCCCTCCTTTTGAGTTGATGGATAGTAAATGTATTTCTACAATCACTCTTCTCAAATCAAAGAGTTATGCCACCATGTGTCATTAATTAGTATAGCCGAACTAGTTAAAATCCTTAAAAAATTGTTAAAAACACATGTAACCAACTTTTGAAGAATATTGTCATGTAATGCTCAATGGTAAGATGCAATCTCATGTGAGGATGAGATAGTGAGGGTAAAACAATATGCCCCAATGTAAGCTCCATATATATATATATATATATATATATATATATATAAAGCTCAAAGAGATACATAAGGGTATAATGCCCCCAATGGAAAAACAAGATAGGCACAAATAACATGCCTCTAATATAGAAATGTACTACTAAGAGGGCATATAAAACAATGAGGCACACACAAAATATTAGGATGCCCCAATAGATGCATGGTAAGGACCATGGGAATGTAGGCACCAAGCATAAGATATCACAAGTAGTATTGTGCATGATATGAATAATGGTACCAAACATAGTATATTGTAAAACATGGACAATCAATTGCATACAAGTATGTAACTTCACATAGTAATAAGAAATCATCACATAAAGGACATAAGACACACAAGCAATGGTGACACGACATGAAAATATGACTAGAGGATCCTCTATGGACTAGGACTAGACAAGACATTGATAAACAACATGCATAATCACACATATGTAGACAATTAAACAATCATAGGCATACAAGAAGTCACACAATGTAACAATCATTTATAAAATTGCAATGTAGATGTCCATATGATATGAAAGATGTAAGAAATAAAAAGATGTGTCTAATCAATGTAAGTAGCTCTATATGATAAATGGAAATATAGGAAATATATCATGATAAGCTCTCGATAGAAACATTTCCTTAGTGTAAGGCATACCAACAATGTGACAATTCCCCCAGGGTGTGGACATGAAAATAACCACATAACATCTAAAATGATCATACATAACATGCATATCTTGCATCTCACTCACTCAAATAAAACCATGATAAGCACATGTGTAAAATGTATACGCAAACCTCTAGCATAGGAAGGAAAACATTGTATCCATCAACAAAGATAAAAGAAAATATTTTTTTTATTTTTATGTTTTCTATTGTTTTTTACGTTTTTATAATTTTATAGAAGAAGATTGAAAATAGTGGAAGCCAAGGGGCAAAAACAATAAGAAGAAAGGATATATTAATTAAGCAAGAAAATAATCCAAGGGTAAAAATTAGGCAATCCGAGGGGAAAGAAGAACAAGAGGAGTCCATACAACCTACAACTTCCTTGAGAACTTAGTGCCTGCTAGGATGGAAGGTCTCGATGTATATGATGTCATCATTGAGAAGTATACACAAGTGTTTGTAATGGGATCAACAATCAAAGGGTAAGGGCTAGTGCAACCTAAACTAAGGGGATATAAGAATGTCAATTCAAACAAAAGGTAAGAACATAAATGTCAATCTAGATGAAGATGAGGCATGGAAAAAACTTGATAAGGAACATGAAGGACATGACCTATATTAATAGAAATAAGCTATGTAGAGTAAGAAAATATATTACAATATTGATATATTGATGAAACACAAGAAATAGGCTAGCATGGCTAATCAATAATTTCATATATAATATGAAATTCCAAACTAAGGGAGTCAGATGTGTTGCTAGAAGTATCAAAATGATAGTCTCGAGTGGTGCGATAAGCTTAATATTCATCCCAAAGAGAGATATGTGGATAATGGACTCAAAGATCCATTGAAACCTTGGGAAGCACACTCAATAGTTCGAATGTGTCTTGGTATATTTGAACTTTTAGTAGATTCTTTAGGATGAATCGATGCAATAGGTTTTAGATCAAAATTGGGATGTGGATGATTAGGCACTATAGGTTATGTATGTATAAATATGTATCAAGATAGCTCATGGTAGATATATGGGTATGATTCTCTAATGGAAATGAGTAGGGTCCCTAGTGTGGAGAATGTATTAATAATAAAACATCCTCATCTGCATAAGATATAACAATGGAATAAGTAATGAAGAATGTGTGGATATGATGCCCACGATGGTAAAGTGTAGGTCAATATGAACACAATGGTATTTCCTAGAAGTAGACAAGATATAGTCAAATGTAAGTATTCAAATCATATGTCATCCATAGATGTATGATATGTATTATGTTAATATGGAAAAATATCTATACTCAATAGATCACGAGGATGAGCGTTTTAAGAACATGTGGAGACCAAACAAGATAAGGACCATCAAAATACAATGTGCACACATAAAGCAAATAATAGACTAATAAAATGTAAAAAATTCAAAATCCTGGGAGTAATAATTAAAAATCAACAATCAAAGACAAGTGGCAAGAAGTCACGAAAAGTCAAATAAGTCCAAGACAAAAAAATGATTAGTGAAGAAAGTAGAAGTCAATTCAACTTTAAAAAAGAAAATGCCTCTACAATGTTCCAGAGTCATTTATGAATTTCCAGTCATAGATCTATGATGTGAATTTCATATTTATTATGTGAATAAAAGATAAAATATTGGAACACAAGGTATGTTAGCATAGTTAACCAAGAATATCATCAAGAACTAAATCGTCAAAATGGATAACATGTTGAAACACATTTGATGCTCTTGTAGCAAAAGTAGAAGATGGTGTTATAAAATCATTGTGTTTTGAGGTAATATCATGATGTAAGGATATGTATAACTGAATTGGTTTTGCTTTGGAAATGTACTAGTAGATGGTTGTTCCTTTTATGGTTGAATTTGATTGTACTTGCTTTTTAGGCACTCGTTTGAGTTATTTTTGAGATGTAACTACATCCACCTTGGGATGATATAAATATTTATTTACATATTTTTTAGCGTGTTGGATGTTAAATGTATTTCATTCATAGTCAAATGTAAGATACTCATGTGTAATATCAATTGTTGCACTCATCATTTGTAACCATGTCATTCAAAATATAAATTTTAGTGAAGCAAGAATTGCACAACAAATAATAATGTATGACATGTTTGGGGACAAATATATGGTAAAATTAATGCATCCCAATGATACATGCTCTTCCAAATAAGTGATACTGGCATTATATGTTCAATATCATAGACAAATGTCTTACTAAAAAGAAGACTACACATATTGAATTGAGGTTTGTCATCTATCATTAATCCTTGTCATCTTTGTTATTCCATATAATTTTTTTGACCAAAGGTTCTACATGCAAAGGATGAGACTCTTTAAGATCATTGGGAACCATGATGAAAAATCATTTTGCATTGGTTGTTCTACATTGGAGGATGCACATATGTCTTGTGGTTTTTTAATATATCTATCCAATGTAAGGTTCCCATTATCAATAAGACCTTGTATTTTTTATTTCAAAGCATGACACCTATCTATTTTATGACTATTAATTTAATGATATTCACAAAATAATTCGGTTGAAATGATCTTGGCACATAAACCTAATCAAAATTCTAAGTAGAAGGTAAGGCAATCACATTCTTATCAAGTAGTTTTTCCAATGTTGTATTTTGAATTTCATTAATTTTTTTTAGTTTGTTGTGATATTTTAAAGGAATGCATAGGACTAGTTGTAAGTGTCAACTATGATTAGTCAAAGGTTTAGGATTTGTCTTTATTGTTGCATGGCTAATGTTAGCGCTTGTAGAAATAGAATTACAATGTGAAGCATTAGTCTCATAGTTAAGTACATGTGTTCAAAAAATATCATCCTCGAGTGACATGACCTTATAAAAAATATATTTGAAATATTCATAACCATGATAAAACACTTTATTTTTGAGACGATGGAAAATCCTTGCACTTAAGATATCTTGTTTCTCCAGGTCAGTTGGTTGATATATATTAAAGAATGCACACTACTCTTGAATATTAGAATATAACCAAGAATAGGATCAAATTTGCTTTGCTGAAGAAATGGAATATGCTTAAATGTAGTAAACAATCTCTTATTAATGATACATATTGATAGGAAAGCCTCTTCCAATTTGAAGAAGGTGCATAAAAAACCACTGGGCAGAGTGTGAAACCAATCTAAAACATGAACCATTAAATTTTTAGGAGATGTTTTAAGCAAGATTCAATCATTAACACCATATTTCCAAAGGGAAGCACAAAATTAAATAATATGTAAGATCGATCCCCATACCCATAAAATAAGGAAAAATTGGGCATTATAAAATCATGTGGAAAATGAGAATCATAAATCTTGTGCATTATAGGTTGGCCATATCTAGCATTAGAATTAGCCTAAGAATTGGATGCAAAAGACTTTAGAGATAAAGATTTTACTTGTCTTTGTAAAATATTTATTGCATGCATCAGAGTAATAGTCTAATGTGTCGGCAAAACTGTAGTATGAAGAGGTTCATTCAAGGGTTTAATTTGATTATTGATTTCAAACATAAAAGCATTAGGGGTAGATTGAGAACTACCACACATACAAGAATCATTGATCACACTAGAAACATTCACACTTGGTACCTCAATTTTTTTGTAATTTTAGCAAAGAAAGAAGGATTTTGCATGACATGTTTAATATTTTTCATAAATTAATCATTATAATCATCCAAGGAAGGATGAAAAATACAATAATATGTTCAAAGATTTTTTTTCAACATTTACATTCAAAGGAAGTGTAAGAAGATAATCATTTTTAGCTTTTGTATCAATTTTGACATTTGCATTCAAGGAGAGATACAAAGAAAAATGTTTTGTATTTTTTCTATCATTTATATTCAAAGAGAGTGTAGGAACACATGCATGTTAGAAATTTTCATTCACACTAGGCTCTACACAAGATTCAACATTGTATTGCACACATTGAGATTTGAAACCAAGATTTTCCAAGCTACATTGCTTAAGTCCAACACATTTTTCCTTAATATGTAATTTTTTTATATAACTTGGAATTCCATACTCATAAGGGTTGAAAGAAATACAATCAACACCATAAATGTTCATAGCTTTCATTGTCATATGGTCAAAGACGGGTTTAAATTAAGTTGTCCTAGTATTTCATATAAACCATTCTCACTAGCATAATAATAATATTCATCATCATTCTAATGATAATTACCATTGTCTATTGTAGTATGAAAAAAAGAGATGGAATCCATAGAAGCCTTTGAATAAGAATGAAGAAAAATATGTGCATCAATTGGAAATGTTAAATCAAAGCAAGAATCCATCCTATGTAAGCTAAGGTTTGAAAGATACACATAAAAGACTAGGGATAATGATATTTGCAATAAGAAAGTCAAACCATAGACAAAATCACATTTGAAACATCCATAACATCAAACTCTGGAGGTAAAAATAGTATGAAACCCTAAGTTTGGTTAGTTTGAAAACATGGGGGGTCACCAAAATGTGTTACCTAGTTTATGCACAAGGGTGATTAGCTTATGCACAATATGCTAAAATTATGGCACAGGTTAGATATAAGATATAACAGTCTAAACATTAATCATATAAATATCATGGCTGAAAATAGAAACAAGCGAAGTAAACAAATGACTAAATAATGTAAGACAATGAAACAAAGGCTAGAATTTAACACATCTCATTGTTGTTATGTGAAAATGAGAGTGGATTTAGGCTATATAGGTGGATATGTTACTCTATGTGAAATTTGATTGTTGACAATCACTGAGAAAAATTGGCATTGTGTTGAATCTATACGAGAGAGAATTACCAAATTGAAAAATCTATGCCACAGGTTGCTACCCAATATTTACCCTACCACTGAATGTGTCCTATTCAATGTTTCTAATTTTCAATTTTTTTTGGAAGGTGCACAGGTTGATGCCGAATAGGTTTATGTAACTGATGCATAAAATTGGTTGGAAAAATACATTGTTTTGTCTTCTCTTTAACTCCTTGATCTATCCCTAAAAAATAAAAAGATAAAAAATGTTAGCAAAGTTAGTTGACATGGCCATCGCTTGAGGAGTTTAAGCTATATATTTTGTGCACTTGGAATATGAGTCAATGTAGTTCTCTTGTGCATGCGAGTGAAGTGTAATTGATAGAATGGCTATATTCTCTCCCTCAGAAATATAATGCAACTATATTAACTTCGTTTAAACCCTCTTTTGGTAAACTTTGACGTTGACACAAGACATGAAGTGATATATATGCTTTGTAGACTCAATACATCGGCTCCCTCACAAGTCTAGCAATAGAGTTGATCAATGTTGGCTCAAACTTAGGGAAGGTTGTCCATTATAGTCTAATATCACTTGGTAAATGAATAAGGATTGATTTGTATGTATGGGGATCTGTAGGACAAGGTGCATGATTGCCAACCATGGAATAATGTATTAATAAAAATCAAAGAAACAAGAAATTGAGTGAAAGCAAAAGGGCCCAAAAAAAGGTAGAACATAAAATTGACACGCCGTCAATTCCATACAAGATAAAATCAATAGTTCCTTGATTATGTACCAAGTAAAACAAATTGTCAGAATGGAGATGAGGAAGCTTAGAAAGTGGATGATTGGGATCTAAAAGATGATGATAGATAAATCTAAAGATATCTAAATACTAACTTGACACATGGAGTGGTGCAAGCAAATTTTGATTGAAGATGTCTTGTAGCTTATTATCTAACATAATATTGGTCATCTTAACTCGCATGGTCTTATATCAATGTACATAGTCACTGATTATCTCATTGGATTCTTTCTTGAGTTTGGAAATTTGAATATAAGATAATTTCTCATCAATGATAATGGAGAAATGATCAGCACCACAGGGCCCAAGACCAAGTGTGTGGCGAACAACTAAGTTTGGTTGTGCAGAGTGGATGTGTAGATTTAATTAGAACATAACAAACTAAACACATTTGATGGAGTGGAAGTCTTTAATTGTAGGAAATGCAACTTCTATCCAATAACAAAGAATAGGGAAAATGGTATAATGTATCAAAGTGCATGAATTACAGAGTAGATACATGGAACATGATATTTATGTTATGACCGTGTATCGCATCAACCCTTGGCCAGATGCATATGTTGTATAATTATATAAAAATAATAAAAGAGTAGTTACAAATATTATCAGTTATAAAGAAGATGGTTGGGTTGTTTTATCTTGTTGGATGACAATTGAGCTTCTAGGTTGGTGGTGACTAACAAATCAACTAACAATATTCCTAGCTAGAAAGTGACACTTGATAAGTCATGTGGTCAGAGCAGGGTGCCACATGGATGTGATGGAGTGAAGACAAGTGTGGGTACATAAGTCTATGAATGATTACTAGTGAGGTGTGCAAGGCTAGAGTTGAGCAGTGCATTGACTATGCTCATCTGCGATCTGAGTGTAAAAATATATGAACACATGCAATAATTATGCACAAGTGTGTAAACAAGCTTTGTGATAAGGAGTGTGAGCTATGTGCAAAGAAATAATTGAGGAGTTTGTTCTGCTGCATAAGAGCTATGCACGAATCATTCACCCTTTCTTGAAGAGTAATGGTTTCCATTATTGTTGACATTGTGGATTGCACCCTTGACAAAAGGCTAAGCTTATGTCTTCCACGTGGCACAATGCAGACTCCTCTCTTGCCTATGGGTTAGCAAAACTGAGGGAAGAATCTCTAGATAAGGGCTAGCTCCCTTTGATGCATCTCTGAGTTATTCCAGTAATATTTTTAATATGTGTGTGTGTGTGTATATATATATATAATGGGGGGGCATTGAAAAGAGAGAAAGATTATTGAAAACAGAACCTAAACTAAAGTAGTGATACACCAAAATGGTTGATCTACTTAGCTTGAGCCTACACTTTCAACCAAGAACAAGCTAGCATACACTTTATTTGATATGAGAAACTCTTCCACATCAATGAGCTAGGGGTCCTCTGGAGATACACGGAGGAAGAACTACCGGAGGTGTTCTAAGACACACTATGGCAGCCTGTTCACATACGCCTATACTCTGTTATAGACACTTCTGGCATATCTGCAAAAAAAGAAACTTCACAATACACTAGACATGCTGGAATCATTCTTTGAAAGCATAAAATGAAAATGACTTAACACAAAAAAAACCATATACATATGCAAAAGTGTAAGCTCAAATGGAGGTAAAAATGTTATATCTTGATTTAAGGTAAAATCTAGCAGAGCTCCGCCTTACAAGCCAAGAGATGCTTCTCAAATGAGAGATTACAATATATATAGATAAAGAGGAAGCAAATGGCGCCTCTTTTGGAAAAAACTTTGGCACCCTTTTACAAGTGGCCCATGTGCGTTGACAGCATTGGGAAGAGGAAGCCGCTGAAAGAGAATGCTTGTGTCGGCTCCAGTTTTGACTTTGGGCATTTAAAATATATTAAACATCATGTGTGAAGACATGGGCCATGCCATTCATTTAAAAACAAGACCTATTTTTCAAGACATTCAATCGGTTGTCTAACCATTTAATGCAAAATGAGGAAAAAATAGGCCATGCCATTCATTGTTCGTGCTCCTTGATGACCACTTGGCAGAGACTGTTTCAACTGCAGGAATAACTCGCCTCCCCTTTGCCACCTGGGATGTTTTGTCCATACTCATAATTTTGTCTCTTCCTGGCTTTGTCTTTTCTTGGAATTTGAGCTCTCGAGGCTATCTTATCATCCTTTGTTGGCTCCTTTGGCTCTTTCATTAGCAGGTCGCTGAGTTCATTCTTAATTTTTGTCTTTTCCCAGTTTTGTCCTCTCATGGCTTTGTCTTTTGTCATCTCTTTTGTCTTTTGCTAGTCCTTTTTGGCTCCTTCCTCGGTGGTCTCTTCCCCTTAGTCTTAACCCTGTTGAATTTCCTCAGGTTTGTGCTCAAGCAATCAAAGATCAGTGGCTAGTTTGCGATGCTCAATTTTGACATCTTCGAGCCCGTCACCCCCTTGGAAATTCCTTCAGATTCATTTTACTTTGGATTTCTTAGCTCTCGAGTTTCCTTTAAAAGTGTTCCTTTGACTAGGCTTAGCCTTTGAACCCTCCCGAAGGGAAGGTGTCCCTTCAAGCCTTGAGAAAGGTCCTTTTCACGATCGCTGAGAGTCCCTCGCAAGGGCACTTGCCCTTCGGGGTCCTTTGAACAACCTTGGCTTCCAAATTCCTTTAGACATTTTATCTGAAGGAAATGTTCCCTTCAATGTTCGGCCCTTACTTTTGGGCGAATTCCTTTGGACAAAAGTCTGAAGTCTGAAGGAATTCCTTCAGACTTTTGCCTGAAGGTTTTCCTTGTCTTTTTTGCCGCAGGATTTTCTTTCGAAAGGATTTCTTCGGACAAAATGTCCAAATAAATTCCTTTATACATTTTGTCTGAAGAAGTTTAGCCTTTGCTTTTTCTTTTATCTTTGCCTTATGAAAATTTCCTTGGTCTTTCTTCCGAAGGGCAAGTCCCTTTTGGGCCTTTTGACCAGCTGCCCTCCTCAAGGGCTATTCAAACCCAAAGTTACCCTTCAGAGATTTGTAATGATCCACTTTGCTCATCACCTACCCTTTACAAGGGTTGTTTGGTCTAAAAAATTGCCTTTCAAAAAAGTTGCAAAAGCCCTTTTTGTTGCCTGAGTGCCTCTCGCAAGGGTTGCTACCCTTTGGGCTTTTGAAAATGATCCTTTAGCCCTTTCTGTCTTTTAGAAAAAACCTTCGACAAATACCTTTAGACAAAATGTCCGAAGGAATTCCTTCAGACATAAAGTCTGAAGGAATTCATCCCTTGATTTTCCTTGGGTTTCTTTTGCCCTAGTCCTTTTTTCCAAAGGAAAAATTTGACCCTCTCAAGCATTTTTTGCCCTCTGAACTTGGTCTATTTTGCCAATAAAAGTCCTTCGAAACAATTTATTTGATTTTTCAGACCTGAGAACACAACATGGAGCTCCTTGGACGTTTGAGACATAGAACTTACACTCAACTTTGGGAACTCTCATGAAGCTAGCACCTTTTGCAAACTCTTATATAATCACTCCTTCCAACCCTGCCTGTTCTTGCAAATGCTTGAAGTTAAGCCTTTTGCATGCCAAGAAAAAAAATGAGTTGCAAAAATATACTTCTGCATTATCCTTCATGTCTGAGTGTGGAAATGGAAGGAGAAGAAAAGGGAAACCAATTTTGGTCTGTAGGACCAAAAATAGTCAACAATTTGGCGATTCGTAGGGGAAGCATGCCTGCTATGCTTAGAAGCCAGTAGCCTCAAAATCCATTGGGCACAGAGTCAAGATATAGTTTTGAAAGAGTTAACAATAGCCTTGAGATATCCAAGAATCATTCATGAAGTTCTTACCCCAAACACAAAGGAAAACACACACAATAAAGGCTAAAAAAAAAACCCTACCTGTGCAAACAACACTTAGGGAAAGCAGGGAAAGAAAAACTGAAAGCAACTATTATGTACAACTAACTAGGTATATTTGCCTCCCTCCTGGATCAAAGGTAAAACTTCTTAAGTCTCCTTAATGACAAGAAAACTTATGATGCCAGACAAGTGGCTGAATGGAATGGAGACTTGGTGACTTGCTCTTCTTGCCTGCCACCTTGATTGGCTCATATCCAAATGAATCGGGGGCAAACATGCTTTCAACATATATGTATTCTTCTTGTTCTTGGAAGCTTGCCTCCTACTAGTTCTTCATGCTGGTGTATCTCATCAAAAAATCAATGGCTGCTAGCTTGTCACCATAAACCCTTTGATATGCATCATGGATTGGCTTGTCCCCTTTTGCTTCATTGAAGACCTTGTCAAAGTGATCCTCTACGTCATCATGGATTTTTTGAAGAAGGGTGACTGTTGTGATGTCTAAAACGAGATCACAGACTGATTTCTCATCCCACAAAACATCACCTTCTTGTTTAAGGCTCTCTCCTTCAAAGCTTTCCTCAAGATAGACATGCCTCTTTTCCTGCTCAAAGACCAGAGTCTCTAGTTATTCCCAGACATGCTCATGATCCTCTTCCAAGTCGGGTTCCATGGCATGATCATCTTCCTCATCAAAGCAACAAGGAAGTTCATTAAATAAGGGAAGAGAGATCTCACCATGCGTATGTTCTTCTTCATATTGCTGGAACATTCGCATGTATGCATGACCTTTGTCTTCTCGATTGTTGTTGATGTCTTCAGAAAGAGCATCCATGATTATTTCATTTTCATTGTTTCTCATGGTAACCTCCTAGGCATTTGCAAATTGGATCCTCTCTTCTTCACTCACCTCTTTCAAAATAGGTTCTTTGAGAAGGGATGAAGTGGAACGCTGATGGTTAAACTCATATGGAAGAGGAGGCAGTCCTTGAGCTAGAATCAAAAGATTCTCCTCCTTCCATTTGGCTAACACTTCATCTATATCAGATATGGCTTGATAGCTATCTTGGAGGGGTGTAGATGGGGTGTGTTCAGACATAAAATCTACTTTTTGGTCTAAACCATCCATCACACCCTGGCTGAGGGATCTCATTCTAGATTCCAATTCTATAATTTTTCTAGCTATATTCTCTTGAAAAAGCCTTTCCTAGAGGTCACAAGCATCATCATGATGAGTAGGAGAAACTTTATCTTCTTCAAGGTTTTGAGCAAAACCTTTCTCCTCTTCCTTCCTGCCCCATGATTCCATTGTTTGCTTCTAACTCATGACCTTGGGATTGGAACTTTTCCATTGTGAATAGATAGAAACTTTATCTTCTTCAAGGTCCCGAGTTGGTTCATGATAGGTACCCAGCATGGAATCTTGACATTATGTTGAGAGACTTGAGGATTGGTAGAAGGGGTGTCTTTTGGCATAGGCTCCTCTCTAAACTCTGAAACCTCCATCTCTCCTTGACTAAGAAATCTCACCTTTGCCTCTAATTCCTCAATTTGCTTAGCTAGATTTTCTTGAAAGAGTCTTTCTTGGAGCTCATGGGAATCATCATGGAAATGGGGAGTGCATGAAGGCTGCCATGAAGTACAAAAAGCTTCTTGAGGAAGGCTGGGAGGGACTTGAAAAGGACTAACCTCATTTTGTACCTCACACTCTTGGACAATGTCTTTCTCCTCCTTGTCATTCCATGACTCAACTACTTTACTCCAACTCATGATATTAGGAATGGACATCTCCTTTTAGGGTGATGGGGTTGCAATGTGAAAGGGTAGTGAGGTTTGGATTCCACTTCCCTTGCTGCCAACATAGATTGCTGCATTTGAAGATTTGCCAATTCAATTTGCTTATCAAGATTGGCCTTAAAAAAATGATTTACTGTTTCAGGACTCTCCTCAATATGATTGGGGAAAGGACTTTAACAGGCTTGACTTGGCTCATGAGCAGGGGCTGCGTATGTCTGATATGAAATTTGGAGTAGCGGGTATGCAGGTTGATAGACTTGGTAAGGTTGCCTCTCATGAATACTCAGCTTCCCTTCCAATGATGCAATCAAACCACTCACATCCAACATCTCATTTGTAAGCCTTTGCCGATTGGCTCTTTCAATTGGAGTCCATTCACTCTTAACCAGATCTAGTGCATTTATCACTTGATGGATGACATAATCAGGGATTTCTTGGCCACATCCCCTTCTGGTGTCAAGCTCCACTACATACTTTTCATATCCCAGCAGTGCTTGTTTGAAGGTGGAAAGGGGCTGATTAACAAAAAAGATTAGGTTGAGTAGAAGTGACACATTGAGAAGACTAGGCATAAGACTGATATAGCTCATGACAGGGCTGAGACTAGTCATATTTGACCTGCAGAGGGAAAAACTCATAACCGTAGGCATCCTTGTTGCTTGAGGTGATTCCATGAACAACCTGAGCTTGATCAAAACTATATGAAGGAACACAAGACCCATGGTTCTGAGCAATGGAATTATACATACCAAAACATGATTTCTTGATGGCACCAGGACTGCTTAACCAACTGATTCAACTCAGAGTCACCATTGGTGCTGATGAAAAAGCCTCCAAAGGTTGGTTGGTTGAAGAACACCCCAAAATTATTCAACTCTTTGGACAAAACTTGTCTAACAATCGCCTGATTAAAGGTCAGATGCTAGATTAATGGTTCATTCTTACTGTAACAGGACCAACACCAATCTTGGAAATTTTTTGAGTGTTAAAACATGGTCCCATTGGGTGTGCCAAAAATTGTTGACACTGTGGATTGCATCCTTGATAGAAGGCTAAGCTTTTGTTTTCCACGTGGCACAATAGAGACTCCTCTCTTGCCTGTGGTTCTGGAAAAATTGAGGAGATAATCTCTAGATAAGGGCTAGCTCCCTTTGATGCATTGCTTATATATATATATATATATATATATATATATATATATATATATATATATATAATGGGGGGTTGAAAAGAGAGAAGGATTACTGAAAATAGAACCTAAACTAAAGCAGTGATACACCAAAATGGTTGATCTACTTAGCTTGAGCCTACACTTTCCACCAAGAACAAGCTGATTACACTTCATTTGATATAAAAAACTCTTCTACATCAGTGAGCTAGGGGTCCTTTGGAGATACAAGGAGGAAGAACTACCAGAGGTGTTTTAAGACACACTATGGCAGCCTGTTCACATATGCCTATACTCTGTTGTAGACACTTCTAGCAGACTTGTAAAAGAAAAAACTTCACAATACACTAGACATGATGGAATCATTTTGTGAAAGCATTAAATAAAAATGACTTAACACAAAACAAAGCCATAGACATATGCAAAAGCGTAAGCTCAAATGGAGGTAAAAATGCAATGTCTTGATTCAAGGTAAAATTCGGCAGAGCTCCACCTTACAAGCCAAGAGATGCTTCTCAAATGAGAGATTATAATATATATAGAGAAAGAGGAAGCAAATGGCACCTCTTTTGGAAAAGACTTTGGTGCCCTTTTACAAGTGGCCCATGTGCGTTGTGAGCATTGGGAAGAGGAAGTCACTGAAAGAGAATGTTTGTGTTAGCTCCAATTTTGACTTTGGGCATTTAAAATATATTAAACATCATGTGTGAAGACATGGGCCGTGCCATTATTCTGCAACAACACCTCTTTTTCAAGACATTCAAGTGGTTGTCTGACTATTTAATGCAAAATGAGGAAAAAATAGGCCGCGTCATTCACTATTTGTGCTCCTTGATGACCACTTGGTGAAGACTATTTCAACTACAGGAATAACTCACCTCCCCTTTGCCACCTGGGTTGTTTTGTCCATACTCATAATTTTGTCTCTTCCTGGCTTTGTCTTTTCCTAGAATTTGAGCTCTCGGGGCTATCTTATTTTCCTTTGCTAGCTCCTTGGGTTCTTTCATCAGCAAGTCACTAAGTTCATTCTTAACTTTTGTCTTTTCCCAGCTTTGTCCTCTCATGGCTTTGTCTTTTGTCATATCTTTTGTCTTTTCCTAGTCCTTTTTGGCTCCTTCCTTGGTGGTCTCTTCCCTTTAGTCTTAACCCCATTGAATTTCTTCAGGTTCGTGCTCAAGCATTTAAAGATCAACGACTAGTTTGCGATGCTCAATTTTGACATCTTCGGGCCCATCACCCCCTTGGCAATTCCTTCGGCTTCATTTTGCTTCGGCTTTCTATCTTTCATATTTCTTAGCTCTTAGCTTTCCTTTCAAAGTGTTCCTTTGACCGGGCTTAGCCTTTGAACCCTCTCGAAGGAAAGGTGTCCCTTCGGGCCTTGAGAAAGGTCCTTTTCACGGTCACTGAGAGTCCCCCGCAAGGGCACCTGCCCTTTGGGGTCCTTCAGATGACCTTGCCTTCCAAATTTCTTCGGACAAAATGTCTGAAGGAAATGTTCCCTTCAATGTTTGGCCCTTACTTTTGGGGCAAATTCCTTCGGACAAAACTTTGAAGGAACTCCTTCAGACTTTTGTTTGAAGGTTTTCCTTGTCTCTTTTGCCGCGAGATTTTCTTTCCAAAGGATTTATTTGGATAAAATGTCTAAAGAAATTCCTTCGGATATTTTGTCCCAAGAAATTCAGCCTTTGCTTTTTCTTCTATCTTTGCCTCACAAAAATTTACTTGGTCTTTCTTCCGAAGGGCAAGTCCCTTTTGGGCCTTTTGACCAGCTGCCCTCCGCAAGGGCTATTCAAACCCAAAGTTACCCTTCAAATATTTTTAATGGTCCACTTTGCTCATCCCTTGCCCTCCACAAGGGTTGTTTGGTCTCCAATATTGCCTTTCAGAAAAGTTACAAAGGCCCTTTTTGTTCCCTGAGTGCCCCTTGCAAGGGCTGCTACCCTTCAGGGTTTTGAAAATGATCCTTTGGCCCTTTCTGTCTTTTAGAAAAAACCTCTGACGAATGCCTTTAGACAAAATGTCTGAAGGAATTCCTTCAGACATAAAGTTCGAAGGAATTCATCCCTTGATTTTCCTTCAATTTCTTTTACCCTAGTCCTTTTTTTTGAAGGAAAACGCTGACCCTCTCAAGCATTTTTTGCCCTCTGAACTTGGTCTATTTTTCCAATAATAGTCCTTTGAAACAGTTTATTTGCTCTGTCAGACCTGAGAACATACATGGAGCTCCTAGGATGTTTGAGACACAGAAATTACACTCAACTTTGGGAACTCTCATGAAGCTTGCACCTTTTGCAAACTCCTGTATAATTGCTCCTTCCAACCCTAACCTGTTCTTTCAAATGCTTGAAGTTAAGCCTTTTGCATGCTAAGAAAAAAAATGAGTTGAAGAAGTATACTTCTGCATTATCCTTCATGTCTGAGCGTGGAAATGAAAGGAGAAGAAAAGGGAGACCGATTTTGGTCTACAGGGCCAAAAATGGTCAACAATTACATTGGTGTAAAACTAAGGAAACTACACTTGAAGTTGCTTAGAAGTGTACCACTTGGCTTGATCAACATATTGTCCAACATTGACCACTTGAAAAATTTGATGTGTTCCATGGTGAGTGTGTGTGTGTTTATCCCTTTGATGATTTGGTCCTTGTCTGTAGGGCACAAGTGTTCAGGATACAAATCAGAAGAATCTTGTGTCACTACTAGCTCAAGAAGTGGTAGAGTGTAGGGCTTGAGAAGTTCCATGTTGAAGACTTGGGTGCAAGCCCAAGTATAGAGGGAGATCAAGAATAAAGGCATTCTCACCAGTTGCATGTAGAATGATGTAAAGACCATTGTGTAGAGGCTTGATCTTCTAGTGTGGACATTTGAAGCATTCCTTTTGAAAGTGTAGCCAAATGTTATCGCCAACTCAGAATGCATGAGGTGTGAGATGTGCATCATGACACTCCTTGAACTTTGATTATGTGTGAGATAGAATATGTTGAAATTTATAATGAACATACTGGATGTGTCACATAAACTTCTTGGCTTTGTCCACTTCCCATTTTTGTATGTGCGACTCAGGGCCTGTTGGTGCATGGTAGGAAATGTCTAGATGTGTTGAAGGTTTAGACCCAAGACATGTTTGGAATGGACCGTGACCCATAGATCTATGGAGGGATTTTTTTAAACATGTTAAATGTACAAGTGATTGCCATCCCAAGTGTGAGCATATGCACGGTTGTACATTCACAAAATATGAATGTGTGTGATTCACCACTTCAGTTTGCCCATCTATTTGTGGATGAAAATTCATCAACCAGTCCAACTGCATGCATATCAAGTCCCATAATGCTTTCTAAAAAATGGCTTACAAAGCATGGATATCGATCAAAGATGATGGATGTTGGAAGCCCAAAATGCACCCAAACATGGTTGAAGAAAGCTTATGCAGTGCGAACTTTGTCAATGTCTTTCTTACATGTGACCATGATAACCATCTTGGAGAACCTATCCACTTTAGCAAACATAACATAATCATCATGACATCTCATTGCACGTAATGTAGTCATGAAATCCATGTTGATATATTCCCATGGTTTGGATGGAACTGGTAGAGGTGTGTAAAGTCCTAGCTTTCTTTTCATGGCCTTGGAGATGTAACAAGGAATGCAAGAGTTGATGTGGTGTTACACATTTATACACATGTGTGGCCAATATAAGTGTGACTATAATCTGACTAGAGTCTTTATCACACTGAAGTGTCTCTAGGTCTTGGCTTAGTGTGCCTCTTCAATGAGTCATTGGAAAGGTGTGCCATTAGGAACATGAATATGTTTGAGCTTGTAGAGAAGTTGGTCAGAAAAATAGAACTCTTGAACTTGTTTACTTTGTGATAGGATGGTGTAAGTCACTATGAAGTCTTGATCAAATGAGTAGAAGGGTACCCAATCTATGAATTTATGGTTGCACGTGTCCAACACCATGATGAGTGCATGAAATAGAGGTCATCTAAGGCAATCTGCTACCTTTTTGTCTTCCCCTTTCTTGTGCTTGATCACGCTATGGAATTATTGTAGGTAAATCATCCGTTTCATGTGTTGTCCATTTTCCATATTATTCTACGTCTGTAGGAACTAAAGTGGCTTGTGATCCAAGTGAAAAATTGTTTCCTTCCCCATAATGTAGTGTCACCATTAATTAATTGCTTTCACAATAGCATATAATTATTTCTCTTAGGTGGAGTAACGTTACGCCATATCACTGAACATATATAAGTGGTATGTGATCGGATGTCCATGCTAAATGAGCACTGCACCAAGTGCATAGTCAGAGACATCAATGTGAATTTCAAAGGAATGCATAATGTTGAACATTGTAAGAACATGCATTGCATAGAGGTGTTGCTTGAGTGACTCAAAATAATGATGATGCACATGAGTCCAATCGAACATGGCTTTGACATGTGTTATCTGGCTAAGAGCCCAAGAGATGTACGATAAACCAAGGATGAACATGTAGTATAAGTTAACAAGTCCAAGAAAACTCCTCAATTATGTTGTATTGCATGGAGTAGATCAATATTGGATCACTTTGATCTTCTCTGGATCTATATGGATGCCTATGCAACCAATGATGTAGCCTAGGTACTGAATATGTGCAATGCCAAATTTACATTTTGCTAAGTTGCCCTACAACTTGTGTTGATGCAAGGTGTCTAGGACATGCAAGATGTACTCCATATACTCCTACCAAGGGTCACTAAAGATAAGGATGTCATCTAAGTAGACAATGTAGGAGTTTATGAAAGGCTTGACTAAATCATCCTTCAAGCACATAAAAGTGGCTAGCACATTCGTTAGGTTGAAAGGCATGACCAACAATTCATACAATCCTTCTTGTGTCTTGAATATTATCTTCCAAATGTATTCAAGATAGACTAGAACCTGATGGTCACCTGATTTCAATTCAATCTTGGTGAAGTATTATGTGCCTTGTAGCTAGTCCAAAAGGTCATCAATATGTGGCAGTGGGTACTCTTCACTGTTAATTTGTTGAATGCATGATAGTATACGTAGAGTATCTAAGACTTATCCTTATTAGGTGCAAGGACTATCAAAATCCCACAAGTCAAAGAGATAGGATTGATCTTGCCCTGATCAAGGAGCTCTTATATCTGGCACCAAATTTCATCATTCTCCCAAACTGATCTACGATATAGGGGACTATTTAAAAGAGGGGATCCTGGAACCAAATCAATGTGGTGATTTACTACATAGTGTGTTGGAAGGCCTTTAGGCTCTATGAATATTTTTCTACACTTCTAAAGTAACTTATTGAGTTATTAATACTGTGACATTGTGTGAGAGTTATGCACTAACAAACTGTGCCTCATCTTTTGTTTAGGTGTATCAAGATGAACCATGAGTAACATGAAATTCTACACTGCAATATGAGCTTGTGACACTACTTGGTAGACCAAAGTGAATTTGGTCATGGGCACTAAATTAAAGAGGTTGTATAAGTGATCCTATGCATGATTAGTCTAATGTTGTGGCTTGGATTGATATATAGCTTTATGGTAAAACATATATGGTCTTCTTAGGAAGATGTCATAGACCTCTAAAGGTGCAATGTCAGTGCAATGTCACAAGTGACATTGTCCTCCATAGGCTTCACTTTGTACTAAAAATTACATTATCACCAGACTTGTATATCTTTCTCCTACTACATCCACCACAAATAATATGGCTTAGGATGTGCAACAATGGAAAGACCAAGGTGTTGAGCTATGGATTGCACAATGATGTCCTTTTCACTACCACTGTCTATGATGACATGGAGAAGCTGACCCTTCACCTAGAACTTGGTGTGGAAGAGACGTTCATGCTTCTCAGAGATGTCGATTGTAGAGGTGTTGATGCTTAGATAAGAGGTATTTGGATAAGTGTTATCCATTAATGTAAGTCCTGATGCAAATTGTGCAAGCAAGGATTGCTATGCATGATATTCATAATCATCGTGAGTGGATGAGTGATGGTAGTGGTATTTTTTATTTTATCTAAAGTAGAAGATGTAGGAGCCTTTGAGTGTTGTGAAATATTTTGAGGCTACTCACCTTTGTGAGAAGTGTTATGCTTCTATGTAGAAGGCTACGATGTGGAGTTTGGCACTTGGGCAAGGGCTGGCCTTTGCGCACTATGTTGGATAAAGAGGTGGAACATTGCTTCATATTTGCCTTAGATTCAATATTGGTGGTGTTACGATATGTTTGAACTAATGTGTCAAAATTAAAGAACTCCATATTTAAATGGATATAAGGTGAGAGTTCATTGATGTGCTTCAACACCTTATGTTGTTCACTCAAGTTCTATCATAGACATGTAGATTAGTCATGAAATATGTTGGTGTAGTCCTCTACTGATTGATCCTTGCACTTATGTAGCTGTTAAAACTTGATGTATTCATCTTCAAAGTGTCAGAGAGGGAAATATTCCTCCTTCAATGCATTGACAAAAGTCTTCCATGATTTAATTGGAACACACTTTTGTGCATGTTGCATATTGAAGTTTTCCCACTAGTGAACAACTAAAATGGACATCTTCAATACTATGAAGGTGATCTTATCAGCCTTAATGAAGTAATTCACTAAGAAGTACAACTTGATTTGTCAAATATAAGCATAACTTTGGCATTGATCTTGCCTTCAAACAATGGGATGTCAAGATTGACTTGTACTTTAATGGGAGTTTGTTATTAAAATCATTGTTTTAGATTATGGTAAAAACAGGTTTTGAAGGGACCCCGAAACCCTGTACAAGGAGAAAGATAAACATTAAAGCACAACCAGGTTAACACAAGAACCTAATAACAAGAAAGAACCAAAACCAGGTTTTACAGGGACCTATAACCGACAAATAAGAACATGAAAAAATAGCAGTCAAAACACTGATCTGAAAGATAACCAAATGGAATAGCAAGCTTCTAGATCCATAACCAGCAAACCAAAAAAATGACCGGTTTACTGCCCCCAAAAAACCAATCAACAGAAAGGAACTTTGGATGAATCTTTTAAATTCAGATTTTTCTTTTTGCATGACCGAAGATTCATATCAAGAGGAGGGACCAAAAGCTTAGACTTCTTTCTTCTGACTGCTGTCCAACCCTCTTCTACCTTAGCTACCTCAGCAACCCATGCCTCAGAAGACAATGATCTTTGGACACCAGAAGGCATAAACTCCTTGTGACATTCTAACACAGTCTGGCTCTTAGAAAGATCCTCCAGAACAGGGGAAGAGATCACCAACTCCTCCACAGGCTCAGCTGTATCTTTAACTATAGCCTCCACAGAGGCTTCATTTGATTGATTCTCCAGTGATTCCTCTTCATCTTTCGATTCGGATTGCAAACTTTCCTCATTCTCGGTCTTAGATTCTGTTGTTGTCTCCAAAGGTAGTTTGTCTATGCTATGTTCAGAGAAATCCTTTGGCCACCAAGAAGGTGAACGTCTGGGATTGTTTTTCCCAGCACCACAACGGGCAGCAATATGTCCCATCTGGTGACATTTCCTACACCTAAAAGGAATCCCCTCATAATCCAATATTTGTGTCCAGGTACCCCTTGGGGAATCAATGCATATTGCCTCAGGAAGGCCCTTTGAAACATCTAGATCAGCCAGAAATCGTGCACAAGTCGAATGGTGGCTCTTCGTACTGTCTTCTTCATATAGAAACTCCCCTATAGCATTTCCAATGGTTTTATAAACTGCCTCTTGCCACAAATGTATCGGAAGATAAGGGGGCCACACCCATATAGGGATCTTGTTAAAGGATTCCGAGAGAGGATTAAAATCCTTATGCCAAGGTTTGGCCATAAGAGGAAATCTGCCCTGCCAAGAAAAATTATTGTGGCACAATATAGACTTCCTATCTTCAGGGCTTTGAAATATTACTATAAAAAAACCCCTGGCGCAGGGCTGAATTTGACCGTCTTTGATATGCAGCCAACTCTTAGCAATCCAATTCTGTAGATCTACAAAAGAGGGCCAGAAACCATGAAAACGGAAAATGGCAGCACAAGAGGAAAACTATTTTTCTTCTTGGAAGACATTTTCTGCTAATTCAGGGTCTAGAGTTACCCTAATAGGTTTTAAAGCACTTACAGGTGATACGCGGGTTGGTACAGGTGTTGTATGAGGCCGAGCATCATGTATATCTGCTTCGAAGGCTGCCACATCTGCATAGGTTTGACCCCCTGTTCCATGCCCTGAACCAGGAGCATAGGCCAGACACACAGCTGTAGTATCTTCAATCCCCGCAGCAAAAATCCCTTTGAGGGTGTTCTGGTTCCTCCCTCTACTAGTTGGAAGAACCTCCTCCGTAACAGCAACCACAGCCTCACCGGCCGCTCGGATCACAGTAGCCGATTTCAAATTTGGGTTCGCGCCCACAGCAGGAGCCAAAACCATCTTGGAGCCGATTTTGTCGTTAAAATCATTGTTAAGCATATTATGGAAGTGTAGTATAAGGTGTCGGGTTGAGTTATATCATCAACTCATGGAAATGACCAAAAGGTTCGGTATGCTATGCCTCTAGTGCATTGGTGATAAGCCTTTAAACCTCTAGGGCTACCTTAGGTTGCTTCTAGCTATTAGCCATCTTACTTTTACTATGGTGTTATTCCATATATTTTGAAACAAAATTGATTGATAGACCTTCTTTATCAAGTTGTGCTCATGTGTTTACACACAGAGAAAGGAAAGAGCTTTTATGCTATGATACCAATGAACTGCACCATGGGGCCTAGGACCAAGTGTGTGAAGGAAAATTAAGTTTGGTTGTATAAAGTGAATGTGTAGAGTTAATTCATACATAACAAAACTAAACACATTCGATGGAGCAGATGTCTTTACTTGTAGGAAATGCAACTTCTATTTAAGAGTAAAGAATAGGGAAAATGGTACAATGTATTATAATGCATGAATTACACAATAGATACTTGGAGCATGTTATATGTGTTATGAATGTGTATCACATCAACCCTTGGCTGGATGCATATGTTACATAATTATAAAAAAATAGTACAAGAGAAGTTACAACTACTGTCGGTTACAAAGAAGACAGTTGAGTCATTTTATTTTCCTTGTTGGATGAGAGTTGAGATTCCAAATTAGTGGAGACTAACGATTTAACTAAAAAAATTATTGGCTAGAAAGTGCCACCTGATAATCCATGCAATTGGATCAAGTTGGCATGTGGATGTGTTGTAGCAAAGATAAGTATGGGCACGTGAGTTTGTGACTAATGAGGTGAATAGGGCTATAAGCTGAGAAGTGCATAATGAAGTGCACCAATTGCAATTGGGTGTGATTTCAGTGCAAAAATCTATGAACACATTTAGGAATTATGCACAAGTGTGTAAGTAAGCTTTGTGCTGAGGAGTGCGAGTTGTGTGTAGAGAAACAAGTGAAGATCTTGTTATGTTGTGCAAGATTTGCACAGAAACCAAGAAATGTGCTAGAAATTCATTTGCCATAGGGTTGAATTATCTAAATGATTAGAGAGGGAGGTCATAAAACCATTTCAAAGTGTAGTCTTTGAGACTTCTTAAGATTAACTTAGTCAATAATTTGTCATTGGAAGCATAATATAAGCATGTTACGTGGAAGGATTGAAGGTGTTGATTAGGATCACTTTACTATAATATAATGGGAGCTTTAGAGATAAAAAAAAGTACAGGTAAGAAATAAGATGTAATCTCAGGGGCTAATGATTTATGAAGAAAAACATGTGAACCCATTGAATGATGAACACTAGAATCACCTTGCTCTAACTACAAAACCTTAGCCTACAAAGTTGTAATAGTCTGCTCGAGGGAATTTACATTAGGAGAGGTTGACGATGTAATGAGCATATTGATTATAGGATTTTCATAGGTTGACTATGTAGGAATGGGCATGGAAATGTGATGGGATTGTTGTGTTTCTCCCACACTTTGGGTAGATATAAATTTTTTATATGGAGGTGTAGACGTGGGAATATCAACTATAGTAGTAGTCTAGACACCTGTGGTGGGATTGGTACCTCTTAAAGGTTAATTTACAATGGTAAAGGTATCTTGTTATTTTACTTTGTATGTAACAAAATTAACTTTGTGTACAGCCTTAGATGCTATGGTTAACTTTAAAATCTTGTCCAATTGTTGAGTATTTTTATGAATTCAATTTCAAAAATGGGACAAATATTTAACTTGGTCAATATCTATTTTGTTAAGTTCATTAGAATTGATTCTATCTTGATATTCATTATTAACATGGTTTAAATTAGGCATTTAATCATAATCATCAATTTGTACATATTCATTGATAATTGCATCAACAAAATAAGAAGAATGATCATTCATTACAACCATTTTAGATGAATCCAAAAAAATATGATTATGTTGTACAGGTGCAACACTTAATCTATCATTCCACCATAGAGGGACAAGAGAGATAGCCCTCTTGGATGGAATAAGATGAAATCATGCAAGCATACATAAGGATAGGGCCAAAGGTGAAAAGAGTTATTGCATTTTGTACAGGGAAATTATAAATTAGAACTAAAACCCTAAGACAAAAATATGAAACCCTAGATAGAAGGATGAAACCCTAAAGGAAACATAAAGTTTGGTTATTTTCAAGTAATATATGGGTTCAACAATATGTTTTACCTTATTTTAGATTAATGTTAACCCTAAATAAGATATAAACTATTGTAATAATTTATATTATAATGTATGCCAATTAAGTACAAATTTAAATGTAAAAGATTGAAAAAGATTTGGCACTCTAACTTGCTAAATATGAAAATAATAATAATGGGATAAGATATTTAGTGGTAACTCTTTGTGGAGGATTGAACCTATAGGTAGGTGGCAGGGTAAGAATGAAACTAGACTATACCATGTTTAGATTAGGATCTGGATCTCTTTGTGTTTCCAGATGATATCATATGCCTCAGGTCAATACCATAAGTCACTAAGTTTTGAGTTTGATGGTTATGTCTACATGATTTTTTCCCTTTTATTTAGGTACAAGTTTATATGACAACTTATTTTATGACTGTATTTGTGATCTCGATGTCTGATTGTGTGACAACTCACGAAAATATATCTCCTTCACCTAAAACCTTATGTCCACTTAAATGATACAATTATGCCTACAAAAGGTGGAGAAAGGTGGGTTGAGCTAACCCAAACCACTCCTCATTGAATGGTTGAGCACTGCCTACATATCCAATACTCCTAAGAGGGAATTCAAACCACATTTAGTCTCCCCATTAGGTGTATGTGTTTAATTAGTGTTCCTTGAATGTATGCAACTTGGGATCTAGATTCTAACACTTGAAAAATGAAAACTTTGGCTTGGATTTGAGGTTATTTAGACTTAGCTAAGGCCTACTTGCAATTGATTTGAAAATTAGGAAGAATAAGGTAGTCACTTTAAATTCACAATCATTTTATTATGCTTAATAGATGATTGCAAGATAGTTAATAAGTCTAGACTTATTTTGTATTTATATGAGACTCTTTGGATAATTTTTCATGTCATTGACACACTGAGTAGATAGGTCCACCTATAGAAATGATTTGATTTGAAATATCTCCATTTATAGAGAAAGGACCAAACCATAAGACTCATGTGGTATTATCAAACGATATGTTATGAGTTTTACATTACTATCTAGGAGACATGAATACTAATATGATGATTTGGATATGTTTGAGTATGATAATTCACTGGCTTGGCAGAGACTAGGAGAATTTATGTACACCGACTTAAAAGTATTGGATCTATAGATATCATGTGGATGTGAGAGAATGGTGAATTATATTTATATATGTATGCACAAGTCATTTAGGGTGAAGGTAGGTCAAAATTTGTATTGCCAAGTATCTAATATCAATTTTTAGTATCTACACCAAGATATCTAAATGGAACAAAACCAAATATATTCTAATGTGGACTAAAATGTGTTTGAAAATAGACAAAAATACACAAGCAAACAAAGATTTTTAAAACATAGAAACCACCTAATGAAAAAGGATCTTTTACCAAAATTGTCTACACATACCTATCACTTCTCTAGTTATCCCAAATATATCCCTACCAAGTTTTGTAAGTATAAATGTTGAAAAATCCTATCCCGTAGGCATTGATTAGGGTTTCTTACCTCTGACAATGATCTATATCACCTTTATGGAGTCTCACACCTATTCCCCTCCATTTATTTCCTATATCCCCTTAATGAATGTTGCTATTATTTGGCCACATTAAAACTATCTTTATTTCCCTTTCACATGCGTCAAATTTTATTCCTTCATTCTTTGACACCTT
This sequence comes from Torreya grandis, assembly GCA_037957365.1. Lineage (NCBI taxonomy): Eukaryota > Viridiplantae > Streptophyta > Pinopsida > Cupressales > Taxaceae > Torreya > Torreya grandis. The sequence goes on from JARHVA010003792.1 coordinate 977,166, forward strand.
CTAGGTTCATGGGTCATGTATTATAAGACTCGAGAAACTATTCAATATTTCTTAATGAACACCCATCACTTATACTACCATTTGATTATATTAATGTTAGCATTAAATACTTGTGTTATCCATTGAGAATTTTAACACAAATTTAGATTACCTATGTATCTATCTTATTTATCATAGATATGACCAAATTTTCAATTTTATTTCATTCTTTATTATTATTCCATGCAATCACAAGAATTATTTATGCTAACTTTATCAATGATTAACAAAGAACATATTTTTAGTGCTATATATTTTAGACATCCAATTCCTAACACCATTTGTGTTGAAATTATCAATTTTACTCGAATTGCACTCAAATGCCCAATTTATGTCAAAATCACTAAAAACATGTTAAATTATTCAAAATTATCATATACAAGTGTCGATTTAGGCCAATGCATCTCTAAATAGGGCAATACATTTTATGTGATTCTTAATTTTGATCAATTTATTTCGAGTCAAAATGATGATTTTGCCTTTTTATGCTCAGGAGCACTCTTTTCTTCTAATTCATTAGTACATGTCATGCACCTTTGTTATTTTGTGTTGACAAAATCTTAAATGGGAATATAGTTCCAACGCATCTAACATCACCTTCTAATTCTTCTCGAGTCAAATTATGATCTAGTAATATGACTTTCTAGCCATTTTGATTAATTAAGCACCAATTTCTAAAGAATTACACAAATATTGATTAATCTTGTTTAAGGCTAATTAATTCAAATCAAGAGCTTAAGTATATTTTTCATGGAGGTTATTGATCATTTCAATATTGGAAATTGAATCTCCATATTTGCATCACCTAGTGACATCATCTATGGGGTGGCATCCATAAGCCATAAATGTATAAAATATTTAGATTATGGGCCACCCATTCCTAATTAATGCCTTTTTCTCCAAATTGACATGAGGATATTTATGGATTTAATTATAAATATTGGATTAATCTATGGACACACATCTCAATATTGAGATGGACGATCATGGTTGATCCTAGACCATTTTGAAAATCTATAAATAGATGGCCTCTCAACACCACTTTCAAGTTAAAAAATTGTGAACTTATAATGAAGAATTATCTCCACAACTTTTTGTGTTTATCAATGTTTTATTTGAAATCTTCATTTGATAGGCTAGGTTAGATATTTCTTCTATTGAACCTAAGTTATGCATAGTGTTCTTGAGGCAATGGAGGATCAAAGTAGCCATTATTGACAAAGAAAAGAGCATTAGATCAAGGGAAGAACACGTTTGGAGCTGCTCTTAGATCGTGGAACCAATTTGGGAAGGTAATTGGTATTGGTTTCTTTTAATTTGTTCTTCATTATCATTAGCAAATCCTGTTGGAATAGGTTGGCCTTGTTTATTGAGTTATTTATGCGTTTTTATGGATTTATTGACTAATGCTTGACTAACAACCTTTGTAATCCATCCTGCATCTTGGCACACCTAATGGGACTCATGGGGTTCATTTCAACAAGGGAGACACTATGACAATTATAAATTTCTATTTTAGTTATTATAAAGTCCTTTAATAACATTTTTATACTTGTTTTTTCATGTTTTTATGCACTCACAGGTTACACAGTGATTGTCAATGGTTCTTAGTGACCATTGACGGTTAGGGCTAATCGCCCACGATTCATTTGTAGGGGAAATACGTTTAAAAAATTTCATTTTAAGCATTTTTTCAAGTTTATTTCCAACAAATTGGGTTTTCTAAGTCTCTGGTCTGAACATAGCTTTGATCTAGAAGCCTAACTTATAGATATTTTATATTAACATCATTTTTGAAGCATAACATTGTTGCCTAAGGGTTCACAGGTAACTATCAGTAGTTATTTTTGACCTGCAATGGTTGGAAATCAATCGACAATAGTCCATATAAATTGATGGTGATCACTGTGTTTTCTAAAAAACACAAATCTAAGAGCACTTAAACCAAAGTTGATTGTCTCATTTGTAAAAGTGCTTCAAAGCTAAACAAAACTCTCACAATTTTTATGCAAGACCCACGAGGAAAGTGAACATTTGAGCTTAATTAAGTCTATTTAACCCTTTTTGGTACTTAAAAAGAATTATAAATCTTTCCATTTGGTTCTTTAAAGAAAAAATTGCTTATTTATGTTGAATGTTTTATAGTTTTTTTGTAAATATTTTTGCAACTTAAGGTCAAGGGGCCAAAAAACATCACCAAACACTTCAATTCAATACTTTAAAATCAAACTCACTTCAAAGTTTTATTTTAAATAAGTCATTTATCATTGCTTGTATTATTAGAATTGTTTGAGCAAAAAAGAATTTGTGTGTGTATGCTCTCCCCCTATCCCCTATAAGGAACTTGTGAGATCAAAAATGCAATTTTCATTGTAAATTATGCCTTAGTCCAACGGCATAAAAATGATGTTGTCAAGGCTCTCCCCAAGACCCGCATGGCTTGGGTGATCTAGATACAACTTTAAAGCCTTTTTACTTAATTTTTTATTTTATGCATTTTGATTTGTGAGGGGGATTTCATCACTTCTCATAAGTTCTATAGGGAAGCTTTGACTTGGGACTTCATCTCTCGACATCATCTTTAACCCCCTCCACGAGGGGGTATAAAAATTGGGATCGCCCCACTAGGATGGTGGTTTGAGTGGTTAAACCATCTCTATTAGTAGGAGGCTAAGCCCAAGACATATGATCATTTTAGACATTATATTACATTAAACAATTGACAGATGCAGTGGTTGTAAAAATGACTCAACATTTTTACAAGCCATTTGATGTAGACCCAATTGACATGTTGCTTCTCTTGTGTGCTAACATGAATGTTAGTACACATGAGATCCATCCAGATGATCGAAAACTTGTAAGTTTTAGATAAACCCTACTTACCATGAAAATATTGTTGATGTAAGGTGCACCCCAATTTTTATGTTGTCATAGTGTCACTTGAGAGAAGGGAGGTGTAAAAAGCCTACTATATATTGCACTTTTATTTTGGATGAATAATTAATTTCCTCTCAAGTGAATGCATAAAAATGGACTTCAATAATATCATGTAACTTTGTCAGTTTAGGGCTTAGGATGATTACTTAATTGTATTTATATTTTTGGTCTTAGATTACTTGGTCTTGATTTGAGTCAAAACTTACTTGTTAACAAAGATCATAACCAAATACATTGTCCACAATTTATTGAATAAGGAGGCATTATGTTGTCCAAGTGAAAATGAATCTTTTCCTTGTTCATATTTATCATCTAAAACATTGTGTCATATCATCTATTTTGGTGTAGTTATTCTACCCATTTGAGTCTAAACCATTTTCTAAATTATCTTTAAGTACTTCATTGATAATTTAAATTCAAAATTGTACTTTTCTAAGTTCATAAGGTTGATGTGTTAGATTGGGTTCACCATTTGTACTTGACTTGAGAGAACTTGGGTTCAATTCCCAATTTGGATCGAAGGTTGTTTATCAACTCATTATCACATTGTCATGATTGGTAGACTCAATTTATCTTGTGTATCACTCATGCCTTGAGTCCTAGAACATATTTTATACTACCATTCCTATTACCATGTGGTGGCATTGTACTACCCATTTGGTTCTAGTTTTATACTTTAGAATTATTACATGTTTCCACATCATGAGTTTCTTGGTTCACATTGTCTCCTTCCTAATCTGAAGGGCTTTTTCTATATTTTTAGTAGCAACTTGTCAAAGTTAAACTAGCTTTTATTGTATTGACATGTCTTAAAAATCTATGTTTTAGTGTACTAGTGACACTCTAGGTTTTTTGGAGTTATCATACCCTCTTCCAATTTATATGATTTCAACTTTACCTAAAATTTGATTAAATTAATGAATGCATTTTTCTAATTGTGTGTGGTTCCATGCCACCCCTCTTCTATAGTGTCTTTGGTGCCTTAGTCATTTGTTTGGAAGAAATATCAAAATCCATACCTTGTTTAAAACATTTGCAAAACATAGTCCAAATATTGGCAAACGTAGAGAACAAACCTTCTTAGACATGATGCTAAGCTATGCTTGTATTAAGGTCTCTTGTGGCCTTAGTTGCAAGGTAGGGCATTATTATGGAAAACATGAGTACTTTGTCTCATTTGAGGATGTCACCTTATTTGATCATATTTTTTGAATACCAATCAAATCCATGTTAATTTATGTGCATCATCCCTAATCTTCCCCTTTGATTTGTGCACTACACTTGAAGGTTAATATTTTGGGATATTCTCCTTTGATTTACGTATCACACTCAAAGGTTACCATTATAGGTTATCCACCTTTGGCTTGTGTGAGTGATAATGCTCCATAACGTGTGAAGCTTACCATTCTAGGTTATCCCCCTTCAGCTTATATGAGCAATCAAGCTCTACGTATGAAGGTTACCATTTTAAGAAATTATGTTACAGCTTGTACAAGCAATCAAGCTCTACAATGCATGAAGGTTACCATTTTAGGACCTCCTCATTTGGTTTGCATGAACAACCAAACTATGTAACATTCAATTATTACCATTCTAGGCCCATCACCTATGTCTTTTGAGCCTACTGTTGAAGAACATCCATTTGACGAACCTGATTTTATTGATCCCTTCTTCAATAGTCTAAATTTTAGAGATTCCATTATTGAACCAAAAAACATTGTTCCCATTAAACTAATTGTTACCCACTTTAGAAATTCCATGTTGATCTTTGAGCCAAAACAAGAACCATTACCTCTTCAAGGGCCAATTTTCGAGGACCAAAATGTGTTCAAAATTGATATTTTGAAACCAATTATGAACCAAAACCACAATGTTATTGTTTAAAAAACCCATTTATGATGAGTCAATCTGTGATGAATCACCTATTCATGTTTTACCTATTTTTAAAGAGCCTCATCTCTTTGATAAATTGGTCTTTGTAGAGTTGTCTCTTGATCTTTTTCTACTCATTAAGGAGTCTCCTTTTGGCAGATAAGATTTTATCGAGTCATCCCTCAAGTGATTCCCTCTCTTTAATGGGCTTCACTTAGATGAGCCAGACTATGTTGAACCCTTATTAGATGAATCACTTTTTATTGAGCCCATTATGCCATCATAGGCCATTACTTGTTTGATACCAAACATTCAACAAAGCATTATAAAAACAACCACATCAGATGAAGAAACAACATTAGAGTCAGGTTCTATTTTTAAACCGACATCAGATTTAGCATCACAAATAGAATCAATATCAATTATGACATCAAATTCAGAGTCCCTTGTATCAAAATCAGATTCAAAAACATAATACAGTATTGGTTGTTACAACATTGGTTACAACTGCCTTTTAGATCAATTTAAATATATTTGTGATCCTTCTACAATTTTTGAGAATGATTACTTCAACATTGACATAAATCATCCTAGTATTTTTTACAAATATTGTGTTGTCGTTCATCATTCCATTACCCCCATCCAACATAACCATTATATTGATATTCCACCTCCCACAAGTATCGACTGAGATCAAAAAAATCACACTTTGTTGAATTGCATCCATGATGACATATCAGGGGGATGAAAACCAAATTCATTCAGAAGAACACTCTTCTGTGAAACATTTTCAGATGCACTAGGAGATGATCAAAGAACAAACTCAGTATCTTTTAGTGAAACTTTTTTGAAATCTTTAGAAGACAATCAAAGTCAAATGTTAAAATCTCTTCATGAAACCTTCTCAGTGTCACTATGGGATAATCAAAACAAATTCATTGGTGAAAACCTCATTGAGGCACCAACAACTGAGCACAAAAGTTATTCACTATTTATTAAAGACATTATCATAGACCAAATCACTATAGCTTCCAATATACAACATAATTAGATGATAGCTACTCTCAAGATCAAACAACAAAAAAATATGGTGGTCTTATAAAGAGCATCTTCAGAGGTCTTCAACCCTGCAACAACCAAAATTATGTTGAATCCAACATCAACAACATTACATGTGACTGAAAGTTTTGATCTTCATTTGTTTCCCATTCATTATACACTCCATTATCATCTTCCTATTCATTACCAACTTATATAATTTATCCTAACATTATTTACCCTCACTGGCAACTCTTTCCTTTGTAGAGGTTACAAAGATATATTGTCTCGACATTTGAAGGAAATAGAATCAATGACCAATGGAGATTGCGAACACAGTATTAAAATCCAAATTAGTAATAGGTTCTTAATAGAGCAACTATTCTGAAAGGGTGTTGGGTATCAATTTTCATGATCATCTATTTTGGTTGTCTTGTATGTTGACTAAGATGTACATCTCTATGTCAATAGGAATAACAAAATCATTTTTAATTTGCCTTTTACCCTTCCATTTTATTTGCCTTGTCTCTTGGGGGCAACCATATAGACCATTTTCATTATAGGCATTTTATACCATTATGGTCCATTTATCATACTATTTGAACTACAGTGACTTGAGGTCCTTTGAGACTATGTAGGCAGTGCTCAATTTCTATTAAGGTCAGCTCGATCACCCTTTCACTATGCTCTCAACATTTTGTGAGCAATTGTTAAGTTTAAACACTTTTGTCATTTTATGAGCAACTCTTGAGAGCCTACTAAGCCAATCATCACTTGGAGGAAACTTTATTGCCACTATAGCCCATTGTCTTCTGAGCATTTTTATTATACCATTTTTTATTATATCATTCCTTTACTATTGACCAAGGCTTGTTTTTATCCATCATGCTTATATCATTCTGATCTTGGTTCCTTTGGTTCTTTCCACACTTTTTACAAGGGGATTTTGATCTAGTTTTAATAGTTTTAGAATGACATGTTAAATGACAGTCTATGGAAGTAGTGTGACATTTGATCCCACAAGTTACATTTCATTAATCATCTTATTTGGTATCATTGATTATAACTGCCTATGGGCAAATCAATAGTATCCCTAATTATAACCACCTTTGGGAAAATCAAAATTATAATGTTGTCTCCTAATTTCAACCACCTATGGGCAAATCAGGTATAATGCCTTTTTTATCATGTATTAATGTATCATCTGGTCATTACTATTATCATTTGTCTTGTTGTTTGCCTTTATTTGCAAACTTGTTGTGACCTGGTTAGTTTTTCATCACCCTTTATGTTGGCAAAATCACTATGACTTGAGGTCCTAATGGGATTATTTAAGTTGTGCTCAATTCATGTTAAAGTCAACTCAGTCCCCTTTTCATTACACTCTCACTGTCTTGCAATAATTTTAAGTTGGCATGCTCTCACTATTTCATGATCTGGATTGTTCTTTATCTCTTAATTCTCAATTGGGTTGAGATACCTAAAAAAATCCAAAAACATTCATAAAATTTTAAAAATCCAAAAACATTTGTTTGTTTGATTGTTGTTGGTGTTGGTTGGTTTTTTATTTTACTATTTGGTCTTGCTTTATTTGTTTTCCAAGTACATCTTGATGGTCCACATGGATCTTGATTATTCATATCTTGATCTCATGTTGTTAATATGTTCTTGATTTATTTTTATACATTTTTGTTCCTACTTAAATCTTGATGTTCATATCTCGATTTTAAGTTTGGTTCATTTATGTTTATTTTTTCTTTTTTGTTTAAATGTAAATAGTTGTAACTCTAGTTTTGATCATTGTTTACCATTATCCTTAGTTATAGGTATTCACATTTGAACCAGCTCCATGCAACTAAAATTCTATGTCTTCATAAGTTCTTCATACTTATGATGCCTAATTTATTTTGCTAAAGCAAGCACTTTGTGCTCTAGATTCAAGTCTTAACATCAACACAACTCCGATGAACATATCTCAAGATCACTATGCATAAACTAGGTTCAACAAGGTTAGCACTTGACTCTATGCTTAGACATTCATTTCTTTTCATTTATCATGAGTCTAATCAAATCTTTGGTCAATTTGCATCATTCCTCATTCCATTCTCTCCCACTTCTAGGTGAACTACATTGGCTTGAGGTCCATTTGGACTATGTAGGCAACACTTAGATACATGAATTTTCCTGAGTCAACCCAGCCATATTTATTTTTCTTTTCATTTCTTTCATCTCTTTGTGTATTTTCATATTCTTGCTCTTTTGTGGGTTTTTCAAAGTCATTACACTATCACATCTATGTTTATGCCTGCTCATCTTTAATCTATATAATAGGTTATATCCTTGAGCTATTTCTTGCCAATTTTTCCATGTTGGGGCACAACTTTGAACCAAGTCACAAATCTAAATCAGCCCTGGGGGAAAGACCATTATTTATTCTTTATTGATGATCAAAATTAGCCTTGCTAGGGTAAAATTATCTTATCACAATCAAATCTACTTTACTGGGGTATTTATTATTATCATCTCTTTTGGGGACCACATTCTCCTTTTCTTCTAATTTCAATCTCTCCACACTACTGCCCATTATGGCAATGTTTTAGTGTGCAACTTATCTCAATATTGATCAATGTCATAAGCGTGTATTTTGCACTCTCAAATTAGGTGCGAACAAAATGTGTCACTTATATTTTTGGATTGAATCTTTCCCATTCCCCCCATCTTTGGGGCCCATTATACCTCTAATTATATTTTGATCATTGATGGAAAACACGCGTATAAGCATTAGCTCATCTATATGTGATCTATTCTAAGGGTTAAAATCTCACTTCCTTTCTCTCTTCAAGAGTCCATCATTCTCTTTCATCCTAGTATGTCCTCTCAAGGGAGAATCATGGGCCATTTCCATTTATTCTTAACAACTCTTTTTTTTTAAAAGACATTATTTTGCTTGAATATCTCTTTATGTCTTCTCAAATAAGAGCAAAATGTAGACATCCAATTCCTAACACCATTTATGTTGAAATTGTCAATCTTACTCAACTTACACTCAAATGCCCAATTTAGGTCAAAATCATTAAAAATGTGCTAAATGGTTTGAACTTATCATATACAAGTGCCAATTTAGGCCAATGTATCCCTAAATGGGGTAATACATTTTATATGATTTCTAACTTTAATCAATTCATTTCAAGTACAAATGATGATTTTGCCTTTTTGTGCTCTGGATCACTCTTTTCTTATAATTTGTTAGTACACATCACATACCTTTATTATTTTATGTTGAAAACATCCTAAATAGAAATACAGTTCAAACGCATCTAACATCACCTTTCAATTCTTCTCAACTCAAATTATGACCTAGTAATATGACTTTTTGGCCATTTTGATTAATTGAGCACCAATTTCCAAAAAATTGCACAAATATTGATTAATTTTGTTTAAGGCTAATTAATTAAAATAAAGAGATTAAGTGTATTTTCCATGGAGGTTATTGATTGTTTCAATATTGAAAATTGATTCTCAATTTATACGTCACCTAGTGACATCATCTATGGGGTGGCATCCATAAGCCATAAATGCATAAAATATATGGATTATGGGTCACCCACCTTATTAATGTCTTTTCTTCCAAATTGACATGAGGATATTTATGGATTTAATTGTAAATATTAGATTAATCTATGGCCACACATATCAATCTTGAGATGGATGGTCATGGTTGATCCTAGACCATTTTAAAAATCTATAAATAGAAGGCCTCTCAACACCATTTTCAAGCTAAAAAATGTAAATTTATAATGCAAAATTATCTCCACAACCTTTTGTGTTGATCATTGTATTTTATTTACAAGCTTAATTTGATAGGTTAACTTAGATATGTCTTCTATTGAGCCTAGGTTATGCATAGTGTTCTTGAGGCAATGGAGGAGCAAAGTAGCCATTGTTGACAAAGACGAGCATTAGATTAAGGGGAGAACATGCCTGGAGCCTCTCTTGGGTGGTGGAGTCGATTTGGGAAGGTAATTGGTATTGCTTTCTTTCAATTTGTTCTTCATTATCATTAACAAACCCCATTGGAATAGGTTGGCCTTGTTTGTTGAGTTCTTTATGCATTTTCATGGATTTAGTGACTAATGCTTGACTAACAACATTTATAATCTATCTTACAAATATTATCACTTGAAAAGAAAAAATATACTCATGAAGCCCAAATTTATGTATATCTCTCTATTTATATATATATATATATCCTCATGTAAAAATGGTCTAGGAGGATCTAGGTCATTAGATCATACCAAATCTATTGGGTGTTACTCATCTAGCCTATAACTTTTACATCAAGTTCAACACCCACATTCCAAACCACAAGATATAACTCTTCTTCAACATTACCACACAACTCCTATAGTTTAGTAATGTAGCACATAGTTTGTTGGTAAAAATGGTTGATGACATCATTGCAGTCATTGGTTATGAAGCTATTGATACCAATTTTTATAATGGTTCAACCGATGCTTCATTTCCCTCTAGTAATATGTACACTTATATTATTTTTAAATAGACATGAAATGATAGAATTAATTCAGAGAGTAAACATATACCATACATATTAGATCTTAGATATTATACAAAACTTAACATAATATAATATTGCTATTAAAATTATACATCAGTTGTCAATTGTCTTCTATGCCTTCTTTGTTCATTTGTGTTATGTATGTCTTAGATCTCCATCATAAATTTAAAAATATAAAAAAATAAAAAAAATCCGTCTATAATCCATTAAATCTATTTAAGTAGGTTATCCATTGGGTCTCCTCCTGGGCCTCATATCATTGGTATCAAAGCATACACACTTCATATCATTTCTAAGTGGCATCATTGTGTATTTGAACTTTGTCTCTATTTGTATGCCCACTCATACAAGGTTTGAATACAATAAGTTAGGGGTCAATATTTGCAACCATTCATCATAACTTTCATACCTACATGGATGGTAGATAATTATTCAATGACACCAACTTGAAATATTTTCTTGAAGATGTTAAAAGATGAATTGTAAAATTAACATGAAGAATTGGAAGAACATCACGTGTGTGAAAATGAAAGTATTGTTGATCATTTCTTGCTACTTCTCAAGCAAAAATGTCCTTCTAACACCTATAATTCACATTGATCATTTGGTGTTCAAATTCCATATAAGGTATAAGTCAATTTAGGCATCCCTATGTTTGAAGTAAAAATAGATGCAGATGCCCTAGATAATTGACTTAACCTAATATGTTCATACTATGAAATTGATCATTTATTTGACCAAGAGAAGATTACATTTTCTCTATTCATTTTTTTAATCAGTATATAAGTTTTAAAATAATTACTATAATGTACATGAAAATTGTGAAGATGGAATAAACTTAAACACATTTGTAGACACATGGAATGGTTTCATAGTTGCACTCAAAGAAACTTATTACCCTATTGTGAAACTATGATGACCAATAAATTAAGTTATCTTAATTGTGCCAAGGTAGATATCAATATGTGCATGAATATAAAGATATATTTCATACTTTGGTGTCCAAATCAGGTAATCAAGATTCAAAGTAAAACCTTGTTTTGAAGTATAGGTCGATATTAAAACCACACATTCAGTTAGATATATATTTGTTACAAAGATCTTTAGTCAGAGAATCCTATATATGTTCTTTTAAGTTTGAATAAATATCTGAATCCAAGACTAGAATAAAATATTCCAAGTCACAGGCTAAACAATAGTATAAGTCCTCCAAGAAGGAGCCCAAACTAGGAAATGACTCTTAGCACCATCCATAGAAGAAGTAATGATTGTTAAAATACTAGAATAAATAGTCCAACACTGGCAAGTGGTGTTCAATTCATAACTCCAATAGTCATTCTATTAAGGAGTGTCATACCAACAAAACTCTACTTGTGCAAATTGAAGCAATGGGTATACACATTATGAAATTGGAGAAGGGTAAGTAGATCATAGAGTCTAAACCTAATGCTATGGTTGGTACTAAAAAAATATCTACTTCCCTTATGGAAATAAAGGAATAAAAAACATTGTTCCATTCTCAAATGTGGGTCAATGCTCAATAAATACACTTCATCATTGAAAATAGACATTAGAAAAATCTGACTTTTACTCAAGTAGTTCACAAATTGAACTTGTCACTAATTCCTGATCCATAGCCATACTCTATTGTATGTTTCAGTGTGAGATCGAAGAAACATGTCACTCATTTTTGTCAACTAGTGTATAACATCAAACCTTTCCAAGATACAATCCTTTATGATGTTGCTCCATTAGAGGTAAGCTTGTTTTACTTGGTCAACCATAGATTTACCTTTAACATTGTAGTATGTGAATAAATTCATCGATATGTTTTCATAGATGTTGATGATCATAGATACCACATACCTAAATTAATCCCTAAACTATCACTCATTAAACTAAATAATGTAATAATCTAGTCACGCATAGTAAAATGTTTACATTTTGATGCTGAGATCTGAATGTAACAACATTTGTATGGCATGAGTTCATACCAAAACTCCTCCAACAATAGAAGAAGAGACCTTATAATGAAACCAAAAGTTGGAAGAGTACAAATATATATTTTAGGAACCAAAGGAAGTAAATATGAAATGCATGATGAAACACAGTATTGATTTTATTCCTGCACTACCTCTACCTAATGCCTCTTAATACCATACATTATTTTTGTAGAATAAAGAGATTAAGTGATAGATATATGAACTCATGGATAAAGGACATATAAATCCTAGCTCATCACGTTACGATAGTGCAATTGTGTTTGTGCCAAAGAAGGATTACACATGGAGGTTTTGAATTGATTACATGGATCTCAACAAGATCGCATTGAATAATGGATAACCTCTTCCAAGAATTGATGACTTGTTAGATTAGCTCCATAGTGTAAAGTTCTTCAATCATTATTGATCCTAAGTTTAGATACCACTAGATTCTTGTGGAATCTATAGACTCTGGAAAGTAACCTTGAAGGCCAAAGAAGATATGTTTGAATGTTTACTCATTCATTGTAGCTTAAATAATGCCATAAATACATTCATGAGGATGTTGAATGACATTATTAGGCCATTCATCACATCATTTATTGTAGTCTATCTTGATGACATGAAAAATTTTCACCAAAACATGGGATGGACATCTACATATTATAGAACAAATGCTTGACACTTCACATAAGCATAAATTGTTTGAAAACAAGGGAAAACATTCCTTTTCCATGTGGGAGATACAATATATATGATACATAGTAGACACATAAGGAGTGCATGTGGACCCAACCAAAAGTAAATTAATCTAAGAATGGAGACAACCAAATTATCTTAGAAATCTCCATAGCTTTTTGGGATTAAAAAATATAAAAGAGATTTATACTTGGTTTTTCTCATGACCTAGACTTTCAACAAAGTTAGAAAAGGTGGCTCTTTAATGAAATTAATATTGTTAGCCACACAATATGAAGTACTCAAATAATTGAAAAGTAGACTCTACTCTACACCATTACTTGTGTTACAAAATATTTAGAAACCATTTAAGGTTGAGACCGATGCATCAAACTACATACTTGGAGAATTTCTCACTCAATATGGTCACCTAGTCACTATCATAGTGAAACATTCACCTTACCAGTAAGAAATTACACAACATATGATCACAATCTTTATGTTATTATTTATGAATGTAAGTATTGGATGCATTATATCTTAGGCAAAGATATTTTGATCCACACAAATCATAAGCCACTTCAATTTTTGCAAATTCAGAACAAAAATGGTCTTCTTATCTTCAAAAGTTCCATGTGAACATCAATCATAAGAAGGGAAGTTGCATTATAGTCATAGATGGTCTAAGCTATTTTCCAACTAAAGCTCTCCTTTTTTTACTTAGCACATGTAGACATGAAGTCAACACATGGTCAAAAATGTATCCATCTAACACGAATTTTGTAGATATCTATTAGAATGAGATTTTTGGTATCTTAGTTCTAGATTTATAGTTACAAGATGATATCTATATCACCTTAGATACTTGTGCATTCCACATGAGTCAGAGAGATAAAATCTAATATGGGAGGCTTATTTCAATAAGGTTGCTAAACATTTTGGAGTTGAAAAACTCTTTTGATGTTACATAAGTACTTATTCTAGCCATAGCTTAGGGAAAATGTTGATAAATACACCAAGCCTTGCATCGCATGTGCATTTTTCAAACCATTCAACAAGAAGCAAGGTTTCTATGCACCTATGCCAATCCTAATGAGACCATGGGAATCTATTTCTATGGACTTTATTTTACAATACCTAACTACTTAACATGGTAATGATTATGTCTGTGTAGTAGTTGATAGATTCTATAAGATGGAAATTCTAATACCTTGTAATAAAACAATATCATCTTTGGAAACCACTAAATTATAATTCAACATGTTTAGACTTATCTGATTTATTGAAAGTGCTTTGGTCTATGTTAGACAAAAATTTTAACTAGTTTATCACAATCTATATGAATATTGATGGATATATGTAAGTGGTAAACAAGATGATAGTTCAACTTCTTAAATTATACAACTCAAAGAAGAAATGCACTTGGGATGAAATCTTTCCTTTCATTCAACACATATACAATAGAACTCTGCACAACTCTACCACACACAATCCTTTTTAGGTCCACTTGGGTTTCTAACTCATGGCACCCATTGATGTAGCTTATCTTATTCAACCATTAATACCCATAACTTATTTAACTTAAAAGGAAGTTGATAAAGATTTTCAATTTATTAATTACATTGAACACATTCAAAAATAAGTGTAAACCATTTGAGAACAAACTAATGTTAAATACAAAGAATGCCATGGCAAGCCTCAAACATCACACACCTTATATTTTGGTGATTGTGTTTGAATACATTTCTAGAAGGAAATACTAACAAAAGCTTTATGCAAACTTTGACCATGTCAGTATGGGACCTAAACCATCACCATAAAAATAGTAGATAATTCTTTTGAGTTTAATCTTCTTGCTTACCTTGGGTTACTTCTAGTCTTCAATTCAAAGCTCATGTGCCAATAATTTTCACTTATGTTGGATAATTACAATGTGACAAAAACTTTAGCAAATAGAGATCAATCCATAATGCAGTTTCCCTGTAGAGTTTTATCAATTCATTGATGCCAATGTTAAATGGTCGTGTCAATGAGAGATCTCTCTCTTCTAGTTCATCAAGCATGGAAAGTACCTTCCAAATGGAAATGGTTTATAGATATGCAGGTTAAAAAAGTGTTTCCACATCTCTTAGAAAACTACATTGAAGTATTGGCCACTATATCTTACCAAATTCATCATATATTACTAATCTAGCATTACGCTAACTTCAACAACTTCAACATCAATTTTAGCACCCACGTACCAAACCATGGGATCTAAATATTTTTCAATGTTAACATACAACTCCTATAGTGTCAATACTATAACACACAATCTATAAATAATGATGGTTGATGACATCACTACACTTATTGGTTATGAAGCAATCATTACCAACTCTTGTAATGGTTCAATTGATAGTTCATTTCCCTCCACATATTAATGTGCACTTATATTCTTTGTAGATAGACAATAAAGATTACAATGAAGTTAGGTAGTACATAGAAACCATACATCTAATCTATTAGACATTATACAAAGCTTAACATAATTTAATCTTGCTATTATAGATCTACATTAGTTTTTAATTGTCTTTGTAGAAACTTAAGATTGGACACTTTGTGTTTATTTTAATTATCTTAGTAATCTACACTAACACTATCTTAAATCATCTAATTGGTCTTCTATTCACACTAACATCCCTAGTCATTTCACAATTAATTCCCCTTGATCAATTAGCTATTTTTTCTATGATCACAACCAATCGCTACAAAACTCACATCACATCTCATTAGTTAATTAATCTCAATTAATTAGTTAATCTCCTCCATAATTAAAAATTCCATGAAACGTACATTTATATTTTCAGTAAATCAAAAAATCATTTTTTCCTAACATTCTCCTACAAATGAATTTTTAATTCATTTCTAGTCCCCATGCAATCCCTTTTTCAACAAGGCATGTCATAAACCCATGCCTCATCAATTCTTCCTCTTACACACTCCATCCATATTTCTTGCATGCTCCACCTTTCTCATTTATGGGGAGGATGACTAATCCTCAACCATATATATTTATCCAAGATCAATGGTTCACATCTATACATAGAAACTATAAATAGAGGCCTCCCCCTCCATTCTTAACAAGTATTTATAACACAATAAAGCGCTGCCCTTCTGGATAACAACTCATTCACCAAGCCCATCATTTATCAATCTAAATTGTTTATTGAACTAGGGGAGACGTTGTCTATTTGATCACACACATCCACCAAGAAGTTTTCAACTACATCCATACATTTGAGCACATCACAAATTTGAAAAGAGTTTTTGCAAGAAGGCATAAAAATTATGTTTGTTCTCTTATTTGAATTGAATTTTATTGGTCTTGCTCAATTCAAGGACACATGCTTAGGTCAGTGGTAGCATTTCAATTTGAATTTTGATTTTATAATAACAAAGCTAACCATTGTTTCATACATATAGCATGCTTGGTGGGACAACAACCCACAATTAGCATTGATATCCCTTAATCCTCTTTTTAGTCTGAAATTCAACACTAATTTTAGCTAAAATTCCCAAGATTTCTATGAAAATTTTACTACTTATGTTCCAGACTCTTAGTAGAAACGCTCTATGTAACCACAAAATTTCAAGTAAAAGTGGAAAAATAGTTAAATTTGCGCCAAAATCACCCAAATGATGAAATCACAAAACAGGTGTCAAAATTACCAAAATGGTAGAAATGTGGTATAAATCAACGGAATGTGGTTTCTATTTTATGTTTCTTTTATTTTTTATAGAACGGTAGAATCGTTGTGCTAAGTGAAAGAATTGCTATGTTAAGTGACATAATCACCATGTACTATTTTCTATTTGCACTATCTACCTTCCAAAGGTCATAATTTTTGACTCAAGTGTCTGTTTGACCTCCAATTTATGAAAAAATGAAGGTATTAAAAATAATCATGTAGCCATCAAAGAAAATTATGAGTGGTGGAAATACCCTACACAGTATTTATAATTTCAAAGAGACTAGAAATCATTATTGCTATTGGCGAAAACACATTTTTATGATTTCTATTTGTTAAGTTTATGTAGTATTGAAAATGTTATTAATACTATAAAAAACGTGGTTAGTATTAGTGGAATTGCTAATTTATCATTAAAAACATGATTTATATTTTCTGTTTCTCCATGTTTTCTACATAAAAATGGAATCACTTTATGTAGCGGTAGAATTATCCTACAGAATGATAGAATCATGGATAAAGAGTTGACCAATTCACTTTCAAGACCGATAAACTTTTCAAAGATCAAACCTAAGAATACAAATATGTTTACTTATAGATTCTCACCCATCAAATGCAAAATCAATCAAACAAACATTTATAACATTTCATTTTGGTGTTTAAAAAATGAACACACATTTGGGATTTGGTGTTCAAAATGAATGATTTCATTGTTTTGCTTGAGTGTATGTGTTTCTGTGTGATGACATGAGCATGTATGCTCTCCTCTTACCTAATTTTGGGATCCTGGGTGATCAAAAGTGTTTTAGTTGTCTTCTCCGTCATGAAGTGAAAGCTACATATGCTCTCCTCTTACCCTTCATGGGACCTTGATGATCAAACATAACTGAATTTATTTTTTTAATAGCCGACTACATGAATTGGACCTTTCTCCCCAAACAATATTCCTTAGGTTTTAACGACTAGGATTTCATTCCCTAATGTACAGACCAACCCTATGTTTCAATAGGGTATACAAATTGATGGAGGAGTTATCACTGCTCACCAAATGGTTGCATGTTTTAGGTGCACCATGAAGTGAGGGGATTTCATGCTCCAATAAAAAATCCCTAGACAACACCCCTTGAGGAACAACTTTTTGGTGACACTCCACTAAAATCCTATGGATAAAGTGGTCATGAAGGGACTAGACCCTTTCATGAAGCCCTTTATCACCCTTTTCCACGGACTTGGGCCCTTTGTACTGTAATGTATATAGGAGACACACCTAGTTGAACCTATTTTTATTAGATTAAGACCATTTGGACACAAAAAAATATTAATGTAGCGAAAAAGCATCTCAAATATTACTCACCACATACAAAAACCTAGAGAAGGTTGGAAAACAAACCTATTCACCACTTTGTGCAAGTTGAGTGGTGGGTTGTTAGTTGTGTTGCACGACCTTATTTACATAGCAGAGGGCTTGTTATTTGTGTGATCTTATTTTATTGTTATTTATACCCATATTTTTTGTCAAGCCTATACACTTCAAACAAGTCCAATATACCCAAGTTCAACTATTTTCTGCCAACCATGCCAAAAATCCTAAATCAGGGCTAATTTGACCTCATCTAAATCAAACATCATAACATCTAAATTCTAACATCACTAGTCATACCCAATCAACTTCGATGATTTCTAGCCAAATTCAACATCACACATCAAATCTGATCAAATTTGACCAAGTCCATTCAAAATCAAACATCCAAGTCAAAATTTGGTCAAATTTGACCAAATTCAAACATCAAAAAGTCAAAAGTAAGATTACTCTAACCAAATAAAAAATCAAGTCAACCTTTGAAATTCAAATGTTAGGTCAACTTTGACTAAGTCAACATGGATCTAAATTCAAATCTAAGGTCAACATGGACCAAGTCAAATGTCTAAAGTCAAATAAAATCATGCCTACTTTGACCACGTCAAATCAAATTCATTGTCAAATTAGGTCAACTTTGTACAATTCAACCAACCAAAGTCAAATTCAAGTCTAAATTAAACCAATTAAACAAAATTAAATTAGGTATATTTTGACCAAGTGATATTAATTCCAAATCAATCACATTCAAAATTATATCATATCTTATGCTCATCTTTTCATTTCAATTTCCCACACATGTAGGTTGGGAATGATGAAATCACAACATTTATCCTTTCTTCCATCCAAATCAAATTCAAAATATAATTTGACCTTAATCATATCAAACATTAAAAATCAAACCAAATATGAAATCTTAAGTCAAAAAACATAAACACATTCAAACATCAAACAACCCAAATCAAATCACATCCAAAAACCAACACATTTCAAATCATGGCATATCAAGACCTGTTTGGGAAGAATTATAATGCATCCCATAATCCCAACATGTTCTAGCAGTTCCATATAAATCAAGACATTATTGACCAAATCATATAGATTAGCCAATAGGTATCCCACCTAATATCCTTTCTTGGCCCTTCATCCACTAGTCCAACATCCAATTCCCTTGAGTCAAAAACATTAAACAATATGATATCCAACACCCATGCAACCTTAGAGCCATAAAAAATCCAATGATCTAATCATATTCTACTATCAACCTTCCAAGGATCTTCATCTATGCAAGAAATAGGTACATCCAAGTCCAAGAATCATCCATTAGGATATGCCAAGATCCCCTTCCCAATCACAATCAAACTCCTCCACTTCTAAGTAAAGGTCAATACAATCACTCTATCTTTAACCTATACATCTTTGATGAATCCATTTTTGTTGAATAATCCATATTTAACCAATCCCAAACCATTTTTGGCCCACCTGTATTTGATGAAGGACCAATATTTGATGAGCCAATCTTCAACAAACCATTATTGGGCTAATTACCCATCCTTGGTCAACCTTTTTTTGACCATCCACCCATCTTTGATGAGCTTATATTTGAAAAGCCATAATTTGGCCTATCACCCATCTCACATCACATTCCAACTGTCCACTACCCAACACTGCATGCCTCAAGTGACAATGGTACTTGTAGACAACAAACATAAAAGTGCCTTCCATTTGGATAGACTCAAAATCAACAAAAAATCAACATCAATATCCTAATTATTTGGAGCCACATAATTTATAATATTTAGTCTTATTCGTAATGAGGAAATCAACAAAAAAAATCATTCAAGGTTGCCTTGTGGCTTGTTTTCAAAGAAACAAATATCTTATAGCAAGCAGAATCCTCTAAAGCATGAACTATAAAGGCAAAGGTCTTAGCCTTTATGAGCAAGGAATCATCAAACCTGTCCGTATCCATGTACATAAAATATCTCACTACATTGACTACAAACCATTGGTTCATAAATATAAATGTGTTAGTGATACTTTCATGGTTTTTGAGGAAGCTTCATCCAACATTGACACCGTCTTAGTTCATAGTTCCTACGAGGATCGTGTTGTCATTAACCCTTCTAACAACATTTTCAGCCCCATCAACCATCTTGGAATTTAATATCCTACACGTATTAATTGGGACTGACAAAATCACTTACTGTTATACTTCTTCCATAGTAATAAAAAATGGTAGAATTCATGATTGACATCCAACTAGAAGAGCATAAAGCAACATCAACATCCAAGAATCCAAAAAAACAAAAGAAAAAATCAGCATCCCTTAGTGACACCTTATTTGAGGTACTACATGACAATCAAAGTGAAAAATTAGAATCTCGTAATGAATCCTTATTTGAGGCACTATGGGATAATCGAATTCAAAATCCTAGAAATCCAAAACAAAAGTCCCCTAGTGAAATCTTGTTTGAGGCACTATGGGACAATCAAAATCAAAATCTATAAATTCAAAAATCCAAATCCCTTAGTGAAACCCTCTTTGAGGCACTATCAAACCAAAATCAAAGAATAAATCTCCCTCTTTAGCATAGTCACAGGAGGAATTTGCACAATTTGTTTAAAACATGATTACTACAAAATAAAATCCCCAAAACATCTATTTGGTAGATATTCCCAATCTCGTGGAACATGAGATTGTTGATCCCAATCCCTTTTCACATCATGATAAAATTCCACTTAAAAATCCTTCACATATTCAACAAACATCCTCCATCCATAACAACTTTTGATTCACCCTCATTGGCAACACCATCTTTCATAGGGTTATGATGACATCTTGATCAATTTGGACAAAGCCAATCTAAAAATTAAGTTTTTCATGACATCTCTAGAGCACATACTTGAAAGATCAAATGGGTCATCATTATTCATCTTGTAATCCTCCATTGAGTTGAGATTCCAAAAAATTAAATTAAATTAAAAAAAGAAAGAGAAAAAATTCATCCAACAATGAAAACCATGCTTATGGTGCCTTGGAAAAGTACCATGATGAAAACTGGGTTTTTGGCATCGCGTTTAAATAATCTATTGTTTGCAAGTACTTAAACACTTGTAGACATCCCCATTTCCATATAAATCCTTCATCGTACATGTCCCTTCCAAATCATATTCAACCATTCTTATCCATCCTAAACAATCTTCATATCCATCCTATTGTTCATGTCCTTTCTTCCCATTTTGACCTTAATAAGGAACTAAAAGATGTCTTGAGCCCTATTTTGGGAAGTATATTGGCATATCATCCAAATAAAAATTTGATGACTGGACACTTGGTCCCATGTGACATGTTCCTTGGAGATCCCTAATCCATTCTTAGTCATCATCCCCTATAATCATCCATTATCATCCTGCATCGTCCTAAATCCAGTCCATCAACGATCGATCTCATCCCCAATGCTAGAATAGGTTTTCCATTTGCTAGTGACCCTTTCTATATACTTAGTATAAAAAATACAAAACATCAAATAATTTATAAAATCCAAAAACATCAGATAATCCAAAAAATCTAAAAATATCAGATAATCTAAAAAGGCAAAAAAAATTAGAAAATGCCTAAAAATCCAAAAAGTGATATAAAGCCATGATATCCAAAAACATTTGTATTATCCTAAAATCCATTCAAAATCTTTAATCAATTCATTTAAGTTACCATTATGATGTATCCTTCCCGAATTTCCCTTGCTTAAGGTAAGTCAAAGCCATCATTCATTCAATCCAAACACACAACTTTTACTTTGTTTGGGGTAAGTCAAAGTGTGAAACTTATTTCAAAAAAAATTATTCTTAATCCATCCCCTTACATGTATCCTTGCTTTGGGGCACCATATAAATATTAATATCATTGAGCATTCATGCATAGATTTTGATTTGATTAACAACAAAATGCTTTTTGTTGCTTTTGTTTTCAAGTTTGTGTGTGTTTGCTTGCTTGGTTTATTTTCATAATGTGCCTTGAATTAGCCCATGTGCACCAAAAATATCATCATGGTTATTACATATCACATTGCCTCATGTCATGCACTTTTATTGGAGTCCATCCATCAGCATACAACAACAATGTCATCTTGATTTTTCAATATCATGGTGCATTTTTGTCATTTTCTTATTAGATCAGGGGTTAGTCCTTACACATATTGTGGCCAAGTCATCATGGTGTTTTATATCATGGTGAATACCATAGTGTGAAACATCAAAATCTAGTTGCAAAAATTAGGTAGAGACATGCTAAAGCAATAGTTTATCCCGTTACAAAATCATATTTTCAAATCAAATCATCTCACCCATCTTTAATGTTTGTTCACATCAAAACGTCATTTATTTTGATCATATTTTCCTTGTCCTATTCCTCCTATTTTAGGATAAATACATATACCTGAGGTCTATTTGGAATATGTAGGCATCACTTAGTCACATGGAATTTTCGAGGTCATTTCAACCACTGTCACCATCACTGTTCTTGTTCTCATTCTTGATCTTATCTTCGCATCCATTCCTATTAAAATCCAATTCTTATAACTAACTATCCATATCTAAAAATCATTTTTTTGGCCCATGTATGTAGACATCACTTTACTACAACCCTTATCCAATCTTTTCTCATCTAGAGTTTATCCAATTCTCTCCAAATCTAATCACATCATTCTTTAATCATTATCACATTGATTTACACATTCATTCTTTAAAAATTTGTTATACCATTATCACACATCATCTATCAATACTACATCATTATCATTCATGTTATCCTTAATCCATGTAATAGGTTCAATTCTTGATCTATGCTTTGAAATCGATCAATCTATTTAGTCAATCAATCATCCATATGATCCAAGCTCTCAGCTTTCACCTTGCTTGGGGCAAAGTGTAGTGTCTAACTTATCATTGGGATTGATCATTCATAAATCCAAGCCCACAACTTTTTGGGATATTTTTCCTAAATCCACCTTGTTTGGGGAAAATCAAAGTCTGCAGATTATCTCAGGATGTATCCTTCCCACATACACCTTTCTTAGGTAAAATCAATCCATCATTATCATAAATCAAAGTGTGCAAGCATTAGCTTGAGTAGATTAATCTTGTCCATGGATTAATCTCCTCCCATCATCATCACATTTGGTATCCAACCCCTCTTTCTTCATCATCCACCCATTGATTATTCCATTCCATCTTCTTCTTCTCTTTTTTGAGATCCCATTTTTACCCTTCCTCCCTGCATGCCCTCTTGAGGGGGAATCATTCCAAAATAATTATTTCTTCCCTCATCATCTAAATTTCATCCTCCCATTTTTTTTTGGCTTCTTTATTTGAAAAATCATTACTCTACCCATCATGTCTCACAATGCCTTCTCAAAGAGGGGGAAAATGTAGACACTATGTGTTGATTGTAACTATCTTACTAATTTGTGTTAACACCATCCTAAATCATATAATCAATATTCTATTTGTACTAACATCCCTAGTCAATTCACTAATCATCCCCCATGATCAAATAGTTATTTCTTCCATGATCACAACCATTCTCACACAATTCACATCACATCTCATTATTTCATTAATCTCATTTAATTATTTAATCTCATCCCTAATGTAAAATTACATGGAATGCACATTTCTTATTTTTCATAAATAAATTAATCCTTTTTCCCTCACATTATCCCACAAATGAAATTTTAATTCATTTCTATTCCCTATGAAATCCCTTTTTCAACAAGGCATGTTATAAAACCATGCCTCATCAACTCTTCATCTTACACACTTTAGACCTATTTATTTCACACTCCACCTCCCTCATTTATGGGGAGGAGGACTAATCCTCAACCATAGATCTTGATTCAAGATCGACAGTCCACATCTATTTAGAAAAACTATAAATAAAGGGACCCCCATCCACTATTAGCAAGTCTTAATAACATTTTGAAGTGTTTCTATTTTGGAGAGCCACTCACATATCAATCCCATCACTTATCAATGCAAATTGTCCATTTATCAAGGGGATATTTTTTGCATGTGATCACACACATACACCAAGAAGCTTGCAAATACATCTGAGCATATCACAAATTTGGAAAGAGAATTACAAGAAGGTATACAAATTGTGTTTGTTTTCTTATTTGAATTAATTTCTTCTTAGTATTTCTCATTTTGAGGACACATAATTAGGTTAGTTGTAGCATTTCAATTTTAAAAATACAAATCAAAGGCATCCAACCCTTCATCAGACCTAAAACATGTTGTAACACTATAAGAGGACACAAGATCATACAAATCATTAAGGGCCCAAAAAAGGGATTGATTAGACACAACTTAAATCCCATAGCCTCACTCATTTCCTCAATTATATATCTCTCAAACTCACCAACACAAGCTTGCATCTCTAAGACACAGTCTTGTAGTCTCCACTCTCTATCAACAACATCTAACTTTGTGGTAACATGATCATGATGGTCAATCACTAAAAAATGTTGAGAGTATAGCACCTACTACCTTGATGACTCCATATTAGCATCACCACCTACTATAAAAACATGTATCTTGAACCAAGGAGTGCATATGAAGGTATAAAAACTAGTCAAAAGGTGACTACATGTCTATTGGATGATGAAGCTACCAATTCCAACATAGAGATAATTTCATGTTTAAGGAACACTCCTTCTATAATCTCATGATGTGTGATTTTTATCAATAATTATAACTCAAGTATCATACCTTCATACAAAAACATAGATACATCACATACTTATTAATTTTAATCATTTATCATTTATTTTAATCATTCATTTTCATACTTTATATGTATTTAGTATTTAAAATTTTATAAACCACTCATTTTTTATAACATAATAACACTTACTTAAGTCTTTGTTTTTATGATCACAATCCACCACACCCATGACATGAATATTACCTAGGCCTATGAAAGGCCACAGTCTCCCATATACCACTTACCACAACCATAGCATGAGGTCTTAGCCTCATGAGGTGCACACATTGTGTTAGGTTACTCATCATAACCTTAATAACAAAAATCCTTATCTCATCCAAATATCCCTTCTATATTTTCACAACATGTGGCCCCACATATGTGGAATTATTGACACATCCTCATCATGTCTATGAGGGGAATCAACATCAACATTTATGAGATCCTCATTAGGATCCTCACACTTTGCTATTACCTACTACATGAGAGCATGTGGTTTTTCCTATGCTTGCTTAGGCACTTATCCATGGATGGGTTCCTATTTCACCTTATATATATATGTCTTTACTATGAGGCAATCTCCCACTTTCCATGACCAAATCTTGGTATTATAATTAATATATATGGTATAAATTATGTTGCATTCCTTTTTATTTCTGGCATTTTGGGTTTATCTTATAAGATATTTTTCAAGGATAAATGGATCAAATATATGATGTTGGATACTAATTAATGATGAGAAATATAAATATTAGTATGTGAGTTGAATACTTATGCCCTCTCATCCTCATTCTTCCATAACATGCCTTGACCAATAAGGGTAAAACACAAGAGGAACAATGGATGAGTGAGCCCAAATTACCTACTATGTTCTCACAAATAAGGAAATCTATCCACCACTAAAATAGTAATATCTATTACGACACACACCACTACACTAGATGTCCATGATGAAAATTTATGCAAAATTCCTTGCTAAAGATTTTATGAAATCTCATCTTGGGTCACTCTTTCTAACCTCATCCCTACATCAAATTATAGGCCCTTAATCTCAACACAAGACACGAGGTGCATCCATTTTAACCATCAAAGGGTAAATATAGGAATGTACATAGGAGACCTCTAATAAATATGAGAACTCAAAAAGATACCAAGTTACATGAAGTCATGTACATAGGAAGTGAAACCTCTTATTAATCCATGAATGGAATAAGATAACAAGCTAAATCTATTTATGTTATTGAGCCAAAACTACAAAGGTCATGTTAAAATCAAGCCAAAATAATCACACCCTAACTATACACAACTCCTTGTTTGAGTGTTGCCTAACACATCACTAAAACATACATAAATGAACCCATTTAATTTGTGCCATAAGACCCATGCCACCATGAGACCACTAATTTCCTTTGGGATATCCATAATAAAAGTAGAATACATATCCCTTAATCGAAAGATAAAATGGTGGCCAATGTACCAATATGAGAAAGTACCTTAATGAGCTAACACATGTCTCTTAGTGCCCATATCTAGTATATCACAAACTAATTCTACACAATGTATGGGAAGACCTAGAATAACTTGCACATCCTCTAATGTGATGGCATAATAAATTACATCATCCCAAATTATCCATCACAAAATTTTATCCCTATGCTACCACTGATTTATAAACATAATAAATAGATTTTATTCCAATAAAACCTTACATATCTACATGATGCCTCCATGCCCAAGATTTATCTAAATCTCCCTATCAATATCCAATGAGCTTGTAATAAAATGCAGTAACCATGAGGCATCTAATGACCTCCATAATTGAAGTAACCTAACATCCTACAAAAATCAAACAACAAGACAAACAATAATTTAGTAAAAATAAAAATAAAAATAAAAAATAAAATCTTGGATAAAAATAACATTGCTTGTGATTTGACATAGCATCATTTACCATCTAATAAGTTCCTTCTTCAATCTCCATTTAACAAAGTGTCATCTACTATCTAATATTTTTCTTCTTCACTGGCCATTTAATAATTCTACACTATCCATTTTGATACTTTGTACATCACTGGCCATCCTTCAACATTTATCAACTTTGGGCATCAAAATAAGTGGCTAGTGACATTACATCAATTAGAATTTTAAATTATGACTCTCATTTCAACATTAGAATGTAAAAATTCAAACTACCCAAAACCCACTTGCATATTACCTAGATATACCTTTTAATTGCGTCTTTGATAAATTATTCTAAACATATTTTCCCTAGGGTAAATTCTACTAAACATTTTTGACCTAATGAAAATTTCACTAGAAAAAAATTCCTTGGGTCACATTTTTTTTAATCTATAGCTACATCTAAACAAAAAATTAAAATTAAAACCTACTTGCTCTAATAATGATGGCTAACATTAGGTTGACACCACTTGTTATCTACGTTATTGAAGTGTAGTTATTCTCTCTCATTTCATCATAAAATCTAGATCTAAGCTCTAGTTCTCTTAGTTTTTCAAATTAATATATAAATAATGAAGGGTTCCCACCCCTACTTAGCCTCCAAACTAAAAAAATAAAACTTTATAAGAAATAACATTTGGATTTTGTTTAGCAACCATAACTTTGAAACCTTTACCCTATCAATAGATTTAAAGAAGTGCTAGAATTTTGATGTTGAAAAGATTTTTTTATTAGATTAGGTAAAATAAATTTGTTTTATAGGGTTCCAACAACCATTAAAGTTTAAGCATAAAAGGTCAGAAACGAAGTAAAACAACAAAGCCACATCAGGTTGTAAAACACTAAAGGTTTTCAACTAAACATAAACAAAGCTACCAAGAAGCCTAAACCAAGATAGAACATTAAACTCTAAAATAAAGACTTAGATCGATGTGGAAAACTCTTCTGAGCTTGCCTTATCTTGTGGATCTCTTTTTTTTTTTCCTTGGTCTTCTCCTTCAACAATTCCTTTATCACTCTTCCACATGTGCATTTGCTCGGTCCTTCCCAAGAACCCTATTGGGTCTTCATTTGTGGAGTCATGGGGATCCTTTTGGCTTTAGGGGTTGGCTACATGTCTTTCATGGCTTACGATTTAGATTCATTAATGGTATTGGGGGATTTATTTATCATATTTATACTTGAACTAATCAGTCTCAATTTTTAATTCATTCCATTCCTTGATGAGGATAGTCATGGATTTTCCAATTTCCATTAATTTGTCTTCAAATGCCCTGAGGTTCCTTTTACACTCCCAAACTGGGTCATCCAAGTTGCAAATTATTTTTCCCTTGTTCCCATCTTCTTCCTTTCATGAAATGGCTACAATTTTGGGTTTTTTGCCTATAGAGGTAGGGGAAGTATCTCCCAAATGTTTAAGGGGTGGTTTGTAGGTTTCGGCACTGGCAGAAGGAGAGGGAGGTTGGGAGTAGGTAGGGAATAGGGACCCATGCTCCTTTAGAATCATGAATTCCTCATCAAATGGGTCCTCCATGGAGATGTGAGGAAGGGATTTTTTAATCAGGGGCTCACCATGTTGGAACAATAGGAAAATTAACCCTTGGTGAATAATATCATTGTTGTGACTTACCTAGTAAGCCAAAACTATGATTTCCAGTGATTTAAAGAGAAAAAAAAAAGTAAACTAATGTTATAACCATGAAAATGGTTTAAAATCAAAAAATGATGAGAAAATATTAGGGTTAACTTACCTTATAATGTAAAATAATTCCTTATCTACAAGCATATCTCCAGCCATCATTGAGGTAAATCTTGCCCCTCAAGAAACCCTTCTTTCTATCTTTAGTATTGATTTAATGTGGAATAACTTTTGCATCAAATCTAGTTTCTATATTTTATCTTTAATTAATTTCACACCTTCACAACTCATCCCAGTTATCTCCCCTATACGTTCTTCAATCACCTTAATTTTTATTCCTCTCATTCTAACTGACATTTTGTTCTAGGCCAGCACAAAGTCATTTGAAAGCTCTTCGTCGTGCACTACCATTATTTGCATATCTTTTTTAATCCTCCCTTGCGTAGCTTCTTCTAGACCCTTTTGTTCACCTAAATTTCTATGTAGGAGAGAGGTTCAAGTTTGTCTCTATTTCCACCCATTGCCTCGATAATATTTTCCTTTCTATTATGGGTCAAATTTTCAATATTCCACACTATGGCCTTTGTCTATCAAGGATAATATAATATGATAGTTTTGTCAATATTAGTGATATGACTTTGTATATTATAATCATTACAGTAGGAAGGATTAAATCTCCACATGTCCAGGAAAGGCTCTCTTACATGTAATTGGATGTCAAAGCTATGATGGTGTATAATTTGAATCATTATTTATAGTATTTAATAAATGAGTTGTGAGACTTTCAATTCCTTCCCGTATGAGCAAGGAAAGGGGTCCAACTCCAAAGCTGCCTAGGGAGTCCCCAATGAAGTTGCCCTCTCTAAAAATACATTGAAAGGAATTTTATTTTACCAATAATTTTTTTTTTCAAAAAACTAAATAAAAAAACTATTTCACAAGATTTACCAAACCTTTCATAACACCATGCAACCATACCTATCCTGGCATCACATAATTGGACCTAACCTAATGTCAACACTATATGATGTTAATTCTACATTATAAAATTAAGTGGAGCTATTTATTATCATTAATTTACTTTCATTTAAATCTCTTTTATCGGTAGCATTTATTTTAATTTTTGTATGTATTTCATAAGGCACTATCCCTTGCTACACCATTTGATGAGTGATGAACCTCAAAAGGAAATATTTGTATACACCTAAAAAAATCTTTAATAACATTTTTTTTTTCAAGGACTCATTGGCACATTAATCTCCCATATTCATGATTGAGATGGTTTGATTTGAGCCAGTGTTTGAGAGGTATTGTGGGAACCTATTTACCACCTTCATACATTTTTATTTATATTTCTCAACCTTTTATGTCTTCCCTTATCCCCTCTTACATTCTTGTATTTGAATGACATTACCAACCATGGTTGGCAATTCATAATTTTTACCCAAACTATGTCTTTCATCGTAAGGCATGGATGGTGACGTTAGCTATAAGGAATTATGACATAGTGTTGGCTGGAAAAAGTGTATGGCACTTCAATGCACGTGCCATAGTCAATAATATTATAGGACAAAGTACCTCTTCTATTTGTAGGTGAAGTTACCTTTATTCAAAATAAAATAAAAGCACAAACCTAAAATATTCACAAATGTATCATTTTTAGAATTAGCTGATTGGAAAACCCATCATAGAGCATTTAAATGCATTTAAAAATTAGATTAAAAGATATAAAAATGAAGGCACTGTCAAGGTAATACAATGTCAATAGGAATCGTTGACCATTACATCATACATGTAAGGTGGATATTATAAAAACATTCAAATTAGCATCACTAAATAGGAATCCATATGCAATGTTATAGGGTTAAAAAAAACTAGGACGTGACATCAAGGAATTGCAACATTACACACATTGGAAAGAACTCCTTGGATATATTCATTTACCAATAAATTATGGCCCAAAAGCTATTGATACAAACATATGGGTCATGCCTCCTTATTATTGGGTGCCTTTCACATTAGGATAAAAATGGTTAAAATAAATGTGAGATATAGTAAATATAAGTAATTAGTATCTCACCTTTATGAATGCAGGAAGAGTGATCATGATCCAACATTATGGTGATACTTACAATCAAAAATCACAATCTTATGAGATGATAGAAATTACATAATTTGAAAAATTAAAAAAAGAAGAGGAAGAAGAGGCAACATGCTTAATTAATCTCAAGGATAAGCTGGGATATATCTAATTCAATCTCAACGAGGATGAATTATTTTCTAATTCAAGAGAACTATAATAAAATATTCAAAAAATACAAACAAAATCAAATAACAAAAAAAAATTAAAAACTATTCAAAAATTAAAAAAAATAAAAATCATGACCTGTGTATGATATGCTTAATTTTATTAATCACATTTTTGGTATATGCCATATTCCTTTCATAGACATGTGTTTCATAGTATATGATTTCAATTCAAGACATACAAGCTACACAGACATATAAAATTTGGACTGTCCTTTACCTAGTGGTCATGTCAATTTTGGGGGCATCTAATTCCATAATTTTCACTATTACATGTTATATCTTTATATAACCTTCTACCATGTTGAACTACCTATATTTATTACATGTCTTTTTAGTCACTCATATCTTACACACTTCCACATGGATATGGCTATATAATATGATGTGACATTGATACATATGAAGGATGTAGACTAGTTCCCTTCTTCTATTCTCTATTAATGTTGTTAGTCTCTTACATGATAGGTTGCTTTGTACTTGTCTATTGTGTGTGGTCATTCAACCTTATTTTGAAACATATTATGTCCCTTGCATGTAGTCCTTGGCCTCATTTGAAGTGGCATATTTGATGTCCATTATTTATAACATCTTTTATTCTCTTATGTTTTGACCTTGGCCTTGTTTGTTGTAACATTAATGTCCCTTGTAAGTGGCCCTTGGCCTTATGTGTGATACTGATAATTGAGCTTGGTGTGCTTGTTGATCTTACTAAATTAAGTGGTGCTATGATATATGTCATTCAATTTTTATGCATAGTCTTATTTAGTGATTCTAATACTGTGTGCTTCATTGATACTTCTATCTAGACATGACACTTATATGCCCTGTATTAGATATATTACATACATGACTTGATTTATATATACATTATTATGATGACATATTATTTATAGGTTCACATGATGTTATATTTATACATGACATGTAACAATTAAATCTTATTTTGAGATGAGTGACTTACAAGACGCATCACTCATCTAAAAATGGGGGAATATTAGTGGGCTTGTCATAGAGACATAAGCCTCCATGAATATTAAATTTGATCATATAAAATTTTAAAGATTCAAAATGGTTTATATATTATATGGTTTGGTTACATGACATATATTAGCACATCAATACAAATTATGGGGGCATATGCCATTAATAAGTACTTGTTTTATAGATAATAGAGCAAAGACTCTACTTAGTTGGGTGCATATACATGGGCACATGTACACACTTTATTGGAGCATGAATTATAGGTTTTCACATACACATATTTCAGATACAGGTTTTTTAAATTTAGCATATAGATGCATATCATTTTATATAAGTTGGTACATATTTAGGGGGCATGATATTGGTTCATGCACATGTACACACTTTCATATTCATGAGGCATATACATGGGCACATGTACACACTTTATTGAAACATGAATTATAGGTTTTCACATACATATATTTAGGATACAAATTTTTAAATTTAGCATATAGATGCATATCAATTTATATAAGTTGGTACATATGTAGGGGGCATGATATTGATTCATGCACATATATAATAACAAAATTTATAGTTGAATGAGAAATAGTTGTCATTTCATTTCAAATGTATTATATTTGTGGTCATGATGGGGGCATGAACATTGTTCATTCTCTTTTTATCATGCATTTCTATTCTACATTGAGAAAACTTGAGCAAACATATTCAACAAAATTTGCATTCATGATGAGGGAATGAACATTGTTCATGCCCTTTTGAGAAAAAAATATACAATTGAATCTACATGCAATTTGCATTGGTTGATTTAGTTTATTTGAGTGAACCCATCATGTGGTTCCATCTTCACCTAAGTAGTTATTTAGGTTACTACAAATAATTCTCTCCACACTTATGTGGGTTGGGATAGGTTATCTTTCAAACCCAAGACATTGCATAATTACACAAATTGAGGGCATAGTCACCCCAACTCTCCACATGCTTCAACAAGGAAGTAAAAGTTTCTTCCAACACTTCAACAAGGAAGCATCATCTCCAAGAAAATACAAGGGTAATATGGTTTTCACCAACACATAGGTATACTCTTTTCCTTTGATCTTTAAAAAATTCAAAAATCTAGTTTCAGTTTAAAATGGTCAATCTATGGACATTGAGTACACATGATTTCATGTTTTTCTATTAAGTAACCTTCACAATTTGAGCTTCATACCAAAGACAAAGCATGTTGTACATAATTAGGTAAATTTTATCCTTTTAATTCATAAATCCATTACCAAAATAAAAGGGGGCATTTTTAGATACTAAAATCATGAATTTAGTATTTAAAAATGGCAACCCTGACACACATTTATCACACATAAATTGATAAAAAAATATGGTCCTAATTTGCAAATATCTCACTTATACATACACAAATTCAGGGCACAATCACCCCGACTCTCCACATGCTTCAACAAGGAAGTAAAAGTTTCTTCCAATGCTTCAACAAGGAAGCATCATCTCCAAGAAAATACAAGGGTAACATGGTTTTCACCAACACATAAGTATACTCCTTTCCTTTGATCTTTAAAAAATTCAAAAATCTAGTTTTAGTTTAAAATGGTCAATCTATGGACATTGGCTACATGTGATTGCATGCTTTTCTATTGAGTAACCTTCACAATTTGAGCTTCATACCAAAGACAAAGCATGTTGTACATAATTAGGTAAATTTTATCCTTTTAATTCATAAATTTCATTACAAAAATAAAAGGGGGCATTTTTAGATACTAAAATCATGAATTTAGAATTTAAAAATGACAATCCTGACACACATTTATCACACATAAATTGATAAAAAAAATATGGTCCTAATTTGCAAATATCTCACTTATACATACTATATTATGAGTTTGACCCTTCTGTTCTACTGATACACACCTTTAGGAACCTCATTGTCTATTTTAAACCTATTAAATATTCCGCACAAACATCTCTAGACCTTTAATTTAGTCTACATGTACACATGTCAGTTATATCAGTTTGATTATTATCTCAAGTTAATATTAAAGTAATATGGTCATAACCAAACCTCTCCCAACAATGGTTAATTTTTAAAATCAAACCTTTCCTTAGGGTAAACCCATCTACCTAGTGTGTTAGTGGCATGATAATTTACCCGATTGAACTCATATATAAACAAATAAAGGTCCCATTCAAAAGGGACTAGGTAGTTATTTGATACACATATATACATTATTTTACATTAAGAAAATATACATTATTATTCCCCAATTATGAATCTATAACTAGAAGTAGTCACAAACAAGGTTTGAAGCACACTAAATCCAAGTCAAATCAAGTGTTGTCAAGGATAAAATCTAAATCATTAGTGGCGTACATGTAGTGAAGGAACACAATTGCACAATCACATTAGGTGGGATAACTTTACATGGCTAGATTTCCCTCCGAGTATCATATATGTAGGAAACGATAAATAATAAAATGGGGGTGAATGGGGTTAGCTCATCCCATTAATATTTCACCATTTATTTAGGTTTATATCCCTCACAAGCACACCTAGGGTTTCAAGGTGAAAGAGGCCAATTTATATAGTTCTATGTATCATTAGGGTTTGATATTACACATACAATGTATATAGAGATATGTGAAGGTTACTATATGGTCATAATCACTCATTTTATTACAAGTCAATATCAATCGATAATACTAACTCATATTAATGGAGTATGGTTCCTTAATTAGATGAATCACATGCCTGTTTTAGTGTGATTTCCACTTCTAGAATACTATCATAGTTAGATAGTCAACAAGAAAATTTAAGAACTCATCAATTTGTTTTAATTATTATATTTAGCATATGCCATTTGTCAAATCATTGTAATCAATTCAAATATTTTAAATTCAAATGTATGCTTGAATGCCATACCTTAATATCTAAATTAGATTTCAAGTTTTTATGCTATTAAGGTTGCAAAACTAAATTAAGGTAAAATACAAACAATGCCATCATTTTCTAACAGTAGTACTTGATATAATTTCACTCAAATGCTTTATAATCTATTAAAAGTTTTGAAACATTAATTGAAAAAGAATGATAATGCAGTCAAAAAACCACTTTACACCAGAAGGATTTTGGATCCAAATGCATTTATGACTAAATCAAAAAAAACTCTCTTTTTTACATAAACCCTAATTCATGGAAACCATAAGTATGGAAGAAGCTTGAAGAATAATGAATACTCTTTCTCAAAATATAGAACTAAAACTTGTAACCATAACTAGGTTTGCCTTCTTCACAATGGAATATTCTAAAAACATTAATAGAGTCTTAATATTTGACATTATGATTAAATATCAAGCTTGAAACCATTGTGTTTTAAATGATCAAAATATCATAACATCAAGATATATACAAGGCCTATCCATCATATATAAAAAACCATGGGGTTGAATATATAGCTCAAATAACCATTGAAATAAAACCTATGATTTATATTATGAAATTCTATTATCAAACATCTCAATAATCAAAGCCTAGATTTATTGTCATATAAAAATTCACCTCACATAGTAAGACAAATACAGTATCTCATATATTTCCATTACCATGAAACTTTGATAACTAAACTATGAGATCATCTAAATAAATATGAAAGACTCAAATAAGAACAAATATTATCAATAACTCCATATTTAACTTGCATGTAGCTCCAAAAAAGAAGACACAACTTATCTCTATCCAAACAATTTAAGTTTTTCAAAAGAAAACTAAGTTTAAATTAGAACTTGAACTACTGCATGTGGCCTAAGGCCCAAGGATAATTATTCATCCATACAGTAAAATATATTTGAATATGTTTATTTCTATTCCTTTTAATCAAATAATGCATATTGAAAAATAAAAATTTCTCACACTTGAAATACAACTGATATGCACCTATAAGGAGTTGATCCTAATGTCTAATCCCATGGCCTTGAAATTATCCCGAGATAAAACTAGTATAGATTTTTACATAAGAGCTTAAAAAAAGTGGAAATGAAATAAACTATGGAATAAAACCCAAAATTAGTTGTGAAAGTTTGATAAACAAAACACATTAATTACACCATATGGTGCTCATAGGGAAGACCTATCTCATAGAATGTAGGCATGTTTCTAATTTCCTTCACAAATGGAAGTGGGTTACAATGTTAAATCATATATGTTTACAAATTTAATCACTACCTTTGACACATCCAATGTGACTTAAGACATTAAACCTTTGAAACAAGTTCAACAACTTGCAATATGAATTTAATTTGTAGTTACCAAATTATCACAAGGTTGTCAAACACTAACCTATTTGGAATTTAAAATATTTATCTCAAACCTTTGAAAAATTTACTAATGTTATCAACTTATAGGAAATTTTTTCAAATATAATTACATTTCAAACACATCTCTAATTCTAGTAAGGTGACTTAAAATGGTGTAAGGGTACTGTTGTCATCAAAATTGAGTTCTCCAAAACTTCCTAATTTTTACATCAATGCGTAGACCAAGCTAAATTGATGAATTTTATTTATTAAAAATTAGTTTAATTTTCAAGTTTCCTTGTTATCTATAACTTTGAAACTTTTTAGCACCTTAGGAACTTCCTTCAGTTCTCCAAGTACTCAAAAATTATGAAATACATGAAATGTTCAGTTTAAACTATGTTATGTTGGTTCCTTCAATTCTCCAACTTGTCAAATTAATTTAATGTTCCAAAACCTAGTTTAATATTAAAAACTTTGTTTAAGTTTAAGTTTTTGATGATTTTAGATGTATGAGGAATTGTCAAAAGTTACTTGAGGTACCCAAAGTATAGGAAATCTTTGAAACTATGACTAAGTTCATAGATGATACAAGTATTTCAACATTTTAAGATTTTGGGGAAATGGAGGTAATGCCAATGGTGCCCTTAGTACCCAAAGTACCTAAAAACCCTGATTAACATTGTAATGCATTAAAATAATAAAATGATTCTAAAATGTTCCAATGACATCCTAAAATCCTAATTTGAACTAGAAGCATATTTTTGTTAACAAAAAGTAATTTCAAATTCATATAAATCAAGGTTAAGAGTTCCATTTGTTCAAAAAAATATTGAACTCCTCCATGATTTTAATTGATGACATCTAGGACTTAAAAATTCTCCACTTGCACTCAAGGTTTTGTGATCTCACCCTTTGCAAGGTTTGTAACTCTTCCCTCGGCTTTTCATTTTTGTTTCATGTAATTTATTTTGATTTTCACATCAATTATTGTTTACATTTTTGCACCTCATATTTATTTCATTTTCCACATTTGACACTATATTTTATTCACTCATTCCTATCAACCTGAGTGTTTACATATTTTAAGTAGTCCACAACCTTTCTCATAAAATCCTAGTTTTTGTTGTGTGATTTTCTCTATTTCAAGTTTTTGAAGTTCTATGGGTACTTAAAAGTTCTATTTTGCTCCTACATGGGAGGTCCTTAAGATAATTTTAATTATTTTTGTGACCATTGTGGCCTAAGCCTCTTACTCACATATTCACTTCCTACACCCTAACA
Source organism: Torreya grandis (assembly GCA_037957365.1). Taxonomy (NCBI): domain Eukaryota; kingdom Viridiplantae; phylum Streptophyta; class Pinopsida; order Cupressales; family Taxaceae; genus Torreya; species Torreya grandis. The sequence goes on from JARHVA010003792.1 coordinate 1,014,617, forward strand.
ATGACATAAAAAACTTGAAACTACTATCTAAAACTACATTATGCATATCTTCTTCTACAAAGATGAAATTCAAATACATGGGTTATGATGAACCTATTTCTAACCTTGAAATGTGTATTTCAGAGATTAGAGATAATGAAATAGGTCATATTGAAAAAAAAAAAAATTGAAAGGATGGAAGACAAGAAAATAAATGTATAAAGATAATGCATTTTTGATAAGGGATTTCCACATGCTATAAGTTTCCCAAAATCTATTTAGTGTGGAAACTTGGTCATGGATTGTTCCAAATAATATGACCTAGAGAAGAGGGAGATATTTTTTTTGATGATTTATTGATAGATAAGCTTTATGGTCATTCAATCAATGTAATATTTGGAATTCATACTCATGATGTAACAATAGATATACAAAGATATTGCATTGAACTACTAGAATCATAACAATGACAAATGCTTGAACATGATCAACTATACTTAGCTTAAGAAGAAGTGAAAAATGACCCTAAAAATTCCTATAGTCTTGACTACATGAGAATATTAGGAAGAATTTTCTAGCATCATAACTCTATTGAAAAATGTTATGGGAAATTCTAGCACTCAATTTTTATTCGAATGGATGTGCCTCTACATCAAAGTTGTTTGTGTTGGGAAAAAATTCATTGATTAGGGAGAGGTGATCAGTGAAAATATTCATGACCAATTGATAGAGTTTGAATCAACTCAATATTTATACATGAATTCATATTTGGTATACTCTATTATTGTTTTAATACCATGACTAGGACTATATATGGAAGGACAAGAATTCCATAAAAATTGAATATGATATGTTGCCACAACTTGCTCTGGAACAAGGTAATAAAAATGTTAGAAGAGTGAATGATCCTTTCACTTTTCTTATGGTAATAAATATTAGAAGAAACATGGAAACACTACAATTGAATAAGGCTACCTCATTTGTTAATAAATATGGAAGTTACTAAATATACTTATCGATATTCACATATATCAGAGTTGGAGGATTAATAGGTACTCCATATAAATTTCTAAGGTATGTTAATGAAAATATTATACTTATTGAATTTTTTAGAAAATTGAGTGAAGTTCACAAATTACATAATGAAAAACATGTTGGATGAATTTCATTTCCTATTGGTCTGAGTTACTACATGTGCAAAGCAACTCAAGATGCATCCAACTTTGACAAATCCATGGTTGAACTAATTATGAAATTTATTAATAAAATATTTTATTTTGATAGCAAGATTTTTTTGAAGAACAATCTCAAGCATGTGCCTAACTATTTGCATATATTAGAACTCAAATAATATTGGTAAGATTGAAAGGATGGATTTGAAACCAGGAAAAGCGATTATTCAAGAATGACCCTAGAGAAAATGAAGGAATCCATACTAGAATGGGTCACTTAAGGGTTAGTTGATGATGGATCAAATATGATTGATCTTATTTTTTAAAAAGGAAATATTTTACCTTAACCACTAACTTATTGGTCGATTAAAGATTCATCAGATTTAAAATAATGCACTAAATTTATTCTAGAAATATCAATACCTTGGATAAAAATAAATTGATTGAGTATATAACTAATATTATCTCATAATATATTGGATCTTCCAAAGATTGGAAACAAACACAAATTGCACGTGTTACTCAACCATCTAGAACTAATGTATATAAAAGATTCATAAGCTAATCAAAGCTGCAACTGGTAGAAATGATGGAGAAGATCTAAATAATAATAATAAAATACCAGAATAAACTTATGCAAATAAACCTAAAAAGAGACCTCCAAATATTGTTATCAAGAGGCCTTCAATGCCTTATTATATTTATTTAGGTGAAGCTCCTTATTAAAAGGAGTTAGATTCTTCTGTGTTGATTGAAAACATGAAACAACAATATATTTATTCTAACTTGGGTTTCTCAAAAACATCTCTTATGTTTAATGTTGCTCTAATGAAAGTGCCTCTTGTATCTTCCGTTGCACCTCCAACCTACTCCATATCCTCATGTTTCTATTCCATCCCATCTCATGTTCCACCTCCACCTCTTCCTTATTCACCCACTCCTCCATTAATTTTGAAGCAACTTGTTATTTTAGTGGGAACCTACAAGTGTTTCTCAACAATCTCTCTCTCTCTTGTGTGTATAATATAAGGTTCAAGACACCCAAATTATTATTTATTAAAGAAATTTATAGTTCCAAATGAAAAATAAGCAAAATAAAAATGTAGAAAAGGCTGTTAATTTTAAATTTGATATAGTAGCTAATATTTTCCAAATCCCACCACTCAAAAAGGCAAAAACTACATCAAGAGTAATATCATAACCTTATGATGCATAATTTTTTAATATTTACAAGACTATATTTTATAATAATGAATAATATATGACCCCGACAGAAAATAATGTGAGTAAAATATCCATTGGGGAATCAACTCATGAAGGAGATATCCACAACTTTCAAGTGTTTGCAATAAAATTGGTTGAGAGAATATAAATGGGAAAAAAAACTCAAGAATAATTTAAATATTGGGTGTGTACACTTTAAACATATATAAATACATTATTGAGTCAAGGTAATGTTTTTATGGCTTCTAAAGTTCTATCCATGACTCTATTCCTATTGAAGATTTGATAAGAATGTAGTTGCAAACATTTGAAAATACAATAATCATGGAAGAGTCATGAAAACTTGGGTCAAACAACTTGTTGTTGATGGATTAAAATTCATTGATGAGGTAAGAAGAACATATGGGAATCTAAGAGAAGATCAAACAAATATTATAGGAGAAATGAAAATAATATATAAAGAAAATAGATTGTTGAAAAATGTAGTTAGAGTTTTGGAACATATGATTCATTCTAAAGTAAACATTCTCATATATGAGTATATTTTCAAAAAGACAAAAGATAAGTTGTCATTTATATGGTTTCAGAGTGTTGAATGTAAATTTAGTGTTTTGGAAGAAGCTTGGAAGGATTTATAAAAATTTAATAAGTTTTGTGATGATATCATGACTGATATCTGTGTTGACATATGGTTTATCCATTATTAATTGATGCAAACTTGAGACACACCCATTTACAACTATATAAATCAAAGATCAGTTCCAAAAAATGGTTGACTATTTTTTCAGTGCAGATAATTTCGATTTGGAAGCTATGAAAAAATTAAATAACATTCATAGTAGTCATATTGAGTACAATAGAAGTATCCAAAAAAAAATCAAGAAAAATGATGAAATTATTGAAGTAATGATCACTTTGTTAACATAGTTATCAAACATGATCATTTTAAAACAAAAAGGAATAGGTGCAATATGCCAAAAGTTTAAAGCATTTAGGCTGAAGTCAAAATAATTTGAAGAATAAGGACATATGGTGTCATTTGGTTAGCCATTAACTCAACTGAACAAATATTCTATCTCTCCTATTTTATTATTTATTCTCTCTCTCACCTTTTCTATTTCTCCTTATTTCTTTTATAAAGCTATTGTAATTTTAAATAATTGTATTATCACTTTATGAAACTTTTTGAAAAAGTGAATGGTGAAATAGAAACCCCTTTTTCAAAAAAGGTAGGTACATGTATTTATGAGGCTATGAGATATACATTTAAAGGATTATTATGGTTAAAAAATACATTTTTACAAGATAAGAAATTTGGTGTTGAAGAAAGAAATCATAAAACTTTGTGTTATTTTTGCAGAGATTAATTCAAGAAAGTCAATAGGAATTTTGGCCTTCTGATTTCTTGGTTAATGATCATTGTTCTTGTGTTCAACATCCATTAAATATTTTTTACTTCCTTCACATAATATTTTTATTGTTGAAATTTTCATACTATTTATTACTTGTATTATATATGGGTGATTAAAATATGAATTTATTTAATCACGTATGCTTTCTTTTCGTCTCTTTGTTTCTCTACTCTCATTTTCTCTTTCTTTATCTATATTTCAATCTCCTTTCATATAAACATTATTTTAAATTCATAAAACAACCTATTTTAGACATTCAAATTTAATCATTAAGTGATTTACAGATCTTGACATCCTTATTTTACTTGGTCTATTTACCATTCCATTCACTTGTAATCTTTATGAGAGCCTTCACTATTCTAATTATTATCTTGAAATCAATATAAACATCATTTAGGCTTCCCTATTCTACTTATAGGTTCCTGTTAGCCAAATATCAACAATATCTATTCTTCTAGGACAAGACCACACTAAGTAGACATGGTCGTAACCTAGCCCATTCCACTAGTGTTATCCACCACACTTCAATGGTAAATTTTCAAATTCAAGGCATTTCATATCAACTCTCTCACACTTTTATAAAGTTTTTTAGTAAAAATATTCCAAATATTCCCATATATAAGAATGTCAAGGTCTCTCAAGGCATCATCTAGAATCACTTGGAAATTTTAATGCACATTGATGAAAAAAAATCACTTATCTTTCCAATTCAAGTTATGATTTATTTTAATAGTCATAGGACAATTTTGAAGTTGTTTTATTGGAAGTCAAGGGCATTCATTTCCAAGCATTCAATTCAATCTCTCTAGATGCATTTATATAACGGCTATCAAGATTCAAACACTCACTTTAGGAGGGAGAACTACATCGGCTTGAGCCCATTTTAGACTATGTAGGTAACATTTAGATTACAAGGAGTTTTCTAAGGATATCGTATCTATTCACCTTAATCTATTACCCCTTTGTATTTTATTTTTGTTGACAATTTTGACCCAACAGGTCAAATTGCCACCCTTGCTAAAAAATCATTGAAAATCCATGGTTAACAGGGCTTGAGGTTGTCTAGGTGATTTAGGGGTTTTTATTTCACTTGTCTTGTTCTTTGCAAGAAAGAAAAAATGTTGACTAGAGTAGTTGAAAGGACAAAATTCTAAAGGGAGCTTCAGGATTTACAAGAATAAGGGTTCTTCTCAAAAAAACCATTTCAACTTTTAGAAAAGTTCATTTTAAAAATTCTCGAGGTCCTTTTCAAAAGTTCCAAAGGTACTTTATAGATTTTTGAAGGGTCATTTCAAAATTCTCGAAGGAATTAGTAGTACACTTGCTTTTTTCCAAAGGGTAGTTTGACAAAGGGAAAAGGTGCAATTCAAAAAACTTGAAAGGTAGGTTCCTTTCAAGGAGGTTCATTTCACAAACTCTGAGGGACACTTTCAATTTCTTTAAAGGGTTTGTACCCTTAAGAAAAGGACTTAATAGAAAGGAAACAGTTCACTTGGAAAATCTTGAAGGGTATGTGCCCTTTGGGAAAGTTCATTTGTAGGAATCCTAAAGGGTAGAGTCCCTTCGAAAAGGTCCATTACAGAAAACTCAAAGGGCATTTGCCCTTTAGGAAAGTCCAAAACAAAAAATTTGAAGGGTTATTAGCCCTTTGAAAGATTCCATTCCCAAAAAGATGAAAGGACTTTTCAAATTGTCTGAAGGAATTCTTTCAGACAAATTGTCCAAAAGAATTCTTTCAGAAGATTTACCATGACAAAAGTCCAAAAGGCACATTTTGGAAGGCAAAAGGACTTATTAAATACTCTGAAGGGATTTTAAAGAACCCAAGGGACATTTCCAAAAACCTGGAGGGTAAGAGGACCTTTTTCAAAATCTCAAAGGGTAAATAAAAGATCAAAAATTGAAGAGCACTTTCCCTTCAGGAAAGTCCATTTTCAAAGATGAGGACCATTGTAAAAATATTGAAGGGTATGTGCCCTTTAGGAAAGATTAAAATAATGAATATCAAAGGGTATCTGCCCTTTGAGAAAGTTCAAAATAAAATTTTCAAAGGGTTATGGCCCTTCAAAAAAAAACATTTCAAGCAAACCTAGAGACAATTCTCATAGACAATTTGTCCATGGGAAGAAGACAAAGATAAGAAGGTTGAATCAATTCTTTCAAGCAATTTTCCTGAAAGAGAAGAGAGACAAAAGTTCTAAGAGAGATAGACCAAGCAAATAGTCACAGGCAATTTGTTCAATGAAATATTGATAGTGAAAATAGACATAAGCAGAAATGGATAAGGTTGTGGAAATAAACAAGAAAGGCAAAAAGTTTGAGGTAAATACAAATAGTAGGACATGCACAAAAATTAAGAACAAGAAAATGCAAGAGATGTCAACAGCCAATAAATAGATGAACACATTCTATAACATGCAAAGTGACCTAAAATAGGATTAGACATGTCCAAGATGTGTAACCATTTCAAACATGACACCTTTAGTTCTAAAATGGAGGCTCATATACATGAAAAAATAAGGAATTTAATGTTGGAGAGCTTAACATTGATTTCATGCATGCACACTCTTGTTTGTTTCAAGCCTTTAAAATGTTCCAGTAGTTCAAGTGAAGACCATTAGAGGTTGACTAGTCTTGAGCTCTAGTTGACTAATTGACAAGTGTCACATCCACTCATGCTCTCCATACAATAGAAAACATTCTCACGTTCTAATTCATCTTCAAGTCAGTTCAAGCTTGAGTTTAGACATCCAAATTAGTGTGTTGTTTATGCATGAAAGAGATTAGCTCACCATCCATTTTCAATGCCAAAAGGAGTTTTCATGCAAGCATAAGACAAAGGGATTTATTTTAAGTCTTTGGACAACACAAATTAGACTTGGGATGAAGTGGGAGTTGTCCTTTTCTTCTATTTTCAATTCCAACCTATTGGTTGTTGTATATTTTTCTATATAAGTTGGCTTTTTAACCTTGAATTGTATTCCTCTTTTGGCAAAACAAAATTTTGTCAAAGATTGAGTTGTAACCTTTTTTTAGATTAATAGGACTGTTATTTTTATATTCCATCTATTTATATAGTTAATTTATGTCATTCATTTGCATAAGTGATAGAGTTTTCTTCCTTGTCAAGTCTTGATTCTTACCTAGTTACTAGTTGGTCAAATTATTCAGGTCATGTTCCATATTTAATGTCTTTTAGTTGAGTTTACAGTGGGTGCAAGTAGCTAGTTGGTGCCTTGAATCAAGTCTATTCCATCATTTCTCTCAAGCTTTTATAACAAGATAGAACCTTTTCATGAAATACTTATGCATATTGGTCAATTGGAGTTGAAATTTCAGCGTTTCTCTTATTTAAATCAGTGTTTTTTAGGATCTCTAATTGAGTGGATCAACCAATCATTCAGGCGTATCACCATCATTAGATAGAATTTTATTTCAATTTTTCTTTCTCTCTTTTCCCAAAAAATTTATAGTGTAGAGTAAAGTTCCTAATTGATACACCAAATGAAGCTAGCCCTTAGAATCTAGATATTCAATCTATTGATTAGGTTACCCATAGCCTAGGATTGTTTCCATGTTTCAGCAGACTGTGAAGGCTTGAAACTACCTTCACAGGGGTGCAAGTATAATTGATAATAGTTTTTGGTACCCCTGGTGGGACACATTGGAGTTGGTCTTGATGAAATTACAGTTGCAACAGTGTTCTTCAAGAAGTATTTGGTGATTCCAAGCTCAAGCAGTTGCTTCTAATAATCTAGGCACAATTTCCATGTAAGTATATTTTTATTACATTATCATGAATGAGTTTTTATGGTTGTATATAAAGATAATTCCTATGCTATGTTTCCTTATCAGCCCTATGATGAATCATACCAACCTTATTATGATACATATGAGCCTAATTATGAGCATAATCAACTTTATCAAGAGTATTATCAAAGAGATCTTGAGCCTTATCAAGTTTCTCATAATCCTTATTATGAAGAGCATGACTCTTACCTTGCTTGTGAGCCATATCAATCTCCAGACTAGATTTCATCTTTCCCATATGGTTATGATGTTGCATTTGAGTAGTCTTGTCTTCATGAAAGAATGAATGAAATAGAGCTTTGAATACTAGAATATCCAAGGAAAGTCTGTTCAAATTCTTATTACGAAGAAGTGAATGGTATATTTCAAAATGCATCCAATAATCCAAAAGAGATAAATGAGCTGTGTATTTTTGTATTAGTGAAGATGGAGGCTTGGGAGAGGTATAAAATTGAGTTAAATCACTTGTCTTTAAAGGGTTATTGTGTTCCTTATTCTCATGAAGTTCTTAATCATGTCTAGTGTGTACCAAGCGAGCTTCCTAGTTGTATTCAAGAGCCTATTCATGAGGCTAAGACTTCTTATAGTCCCCTTTCTTCACCACTCATCTCTCAAGCACAAGTTGTCCATGAGGACAAGGAGATTTTAGAATTTGATGAGGTAATGGCCAAGTGGAAGGAACATAATACAGAGGTCTTTAAGAATTTCTCTTTCCCTCCTCTCCAAAACTCCCTAGATAATTTCATTATCCTCCAGATTCCAAAATATGATCATGATCAACCTCCCATGCTTCATTCTCCATTTCAAATAAATGAATTTCATCACCCTCCCACCATCTCCCTTCTTTAGGAGGAGCCTATTCTCTGGAAGATTGAAAAAGATACTGTAGCTATAGGTCAATTTTTTTTAGAGTGTGTAGAGGATGATTCAGGTGTGTTTGAGGAAGAATTTTCTATTGATACTTCACTTAAGGTTGTAGTTGAGACTCCAATTATAGTTAATAATGAGAAGGTTGATCTTGATGAGGAGCTAGTACAAATTGAAGTCATAAATGATTTATAGGTATCTCCTATTGAGAAGGATCCAGATAGCTTTCAAGCTGATTCTATTCAAATTGATCAAAATAAGGAACAAAAAGATGATTGGCAGTTTTACCTTGAATCTTTGCAAGAAATTGAATAACTTTGTACGAATATTTTATCTATAGAATAGCATCTTTATGGGAAATGTGATCAAGAATCACCTATTCAAGATCATAATATAGATTGGGTTACCTATTCAAATCTCCTTGAAGAGCTAGATAAACTTGTAGTAGTCAACAAGAAGGATGTGGTCACTCAAGAAAAATGCATATATGAGATATCACTTGACAAGGTGGTAGATGACAAGCAATATGAAAAAGATCAAGAAGTACTTGATGAGTTGCCTTTGTTGGTGACTAGTTTGATGTTGAGGACTCATTTGAGAAGATGCTAATATAGTTGGTGGATAATAAAATGCCTTATCAAAGGTTATGATTAATAAACATCCTACCTTGCAACTTGTACCATCTTTTGGAGTGACCAAGTTTATGAATTTCCCTTATGATCTAGGTGGATCATGCTTAGTCATGGTTAGCTAGGTTCCTTGTTAGTTTATTTTCCTTCAAGTGTTGTTCAAGAACATTAGTTTAGTGTGTTTTATCCCAAATAAGTGCTTGTTTACATGCTATATTTGTTTAGTTAGTTTTCATATTTTTGTGTGTTTCCCTTCTTTTTTTGAAAATGAAGGTTATCTCATATCAGATCAAAAAAGATTTGCAGTCATGGACCAGATTTGCTATTGTTTTAGGAGTTTGATATCATGTTTATGGTCTGAGTTCTCAAGCATAATAGGCATGCTTCCCAGCTGAGTCACCAAAATATTGACAATTTTGACCCCACGGGTCAAATTGCCACCCTTGCTAAAAAATCCTTAAAACTCCATGGTTAACAGGGCTTAAGGTTGTCTAGGTTATTTAGGGGGTTTTATTTCACTTGTCTTGTTCTTTGCAAGAAAGAACATATGTTGATTAGAGTGGTTGAAAGGAGCAAATTCTAAAGGGAGGTTCGGCATTTACAATAATAAGGGTTCTTCTCAAAAAGGCCATTTCAAATTTCAAAGAAGTTCATTTTACAAAATTTTGATGTCCTTTTCAAAATTTCCAAAGGTACTTTACATATTTATGAAGGGTTGTTTCAATATTCTTAAAGGAATTAGTGGTCTACTTGCTTTTTTTTAAGGGTAATTTGACAAAGGGAAAAGGTACAATTCAAATAACCCAAAGGGTAGGTTCCTTTTGTGGAGGTTCATTTCACAAAATCTAAGGGACACCTTCAATTTATCTGAAGCGTTTGTGCCCTTTGGAAAAGGACTTAATAGAAAGGAAATGGTCCACTTGGAAAATATTGAAGGGTATGTGCCCATCAAAAAAGTTCATTTCCAGGAATCTCGAAGGGTAGTGCCTTCTGGAAGGTCCATTACAAAAAAATTGAAGCACATCTACCCTTCGAGATAGTCCAAAACAAAAAATCTCAAGGGTTATTAGCCCTTCAGAAGATATCATTTCCAAAAAGATGAAAGGACTTTTCAAATTGTCTGAAGGAATTCTTTCGGACAAATTATCTGAAAGAATTCCTTTGGAAGGTTTATCAAAATCCTAAAGGGCAAAAGACAAAAACTCAAAGGGCACTTTCCCTTTAGGAAAGTCCATTTTCAAAGATGAAGACCATTGTAGAAACCCGAAACAGTATGTGCCCTTCGAGAAAGTTCAAAACAAGGAATCCTGAAGGGTATCTGCCCTTTAAGAAAGTTCAAAACAAATTTTTTGAAGGGTTATGGCCCTTCAAAAAAGAAGGTTTCAAGAAAAGCTAGAGAAAATTCCCATGGGAAGAAGAAAAAGACAAGAAGGCCAAATCAATTCTTTCAGGAAATTTACCCAAAATAGAAAAGAGACAAAAGGTTCAAGAGAGATAGACCAAGTAAATAGTCACAGGCAATTTGTCTGATGAAATATTGACAATGACAATAGACAAGCAAAAATGGATAAAGCCATGGAAATAAATAAGAAAGGTAAAAAGTCTAAAGAAAATACAAACAATAGGACATGCACATAAATGAACCCAAAAATGTAAGAGATGTCAACAGCCTATAAACAGATGAACATGTTCTACAGCATGCAAAGTGGCCCAAAATAATATTAGACATGTCTAAGATGTGTAACCATTTCAAACACAACACCTTCAGTTCTAAAATGGAGGCTCATTTGCATGAAGAAAGGAGTCTAACGTTAGAGAGCTTAACATTGATTTCATGCATGCACACTCTTGTTTGTTTGGATCCTTTCAAACATTCCAACAGTTTAAGTGAAGACCATTGGAGGTTGACTAGTCTTGAGCTCTAGTTGACTAATTGACAAGTGTCACATCCACTCATGCTCTCCATGTAATAGAAGGCATTCTCACATTCCAATTTGGCTTCAAGTTGATTGAAGATTGAGTTTAGACATCCAAATTAGCATGATGTTCATGCATGAAGGAGATTAGCTCATCATCCATTTTCAAAACCAAAAGGAGTTATCATGCAAGCATAAGACAAAGGGATTTATTTTTAGGTCTTTAGACAACACAAATTGGACTTGGGCTGAAGTAGGAGTTGTCCTCTTCTTCTATTTTCAATGCCAACCTCTTGGCTGTTGTATATTTTTCTATATAAGTTGGCTTTTCAGCCTTGAGTTATATCCCTCTTTTATCAAAACAAATTTTTTTCAAATATTGAGTTGTAACCTTTTTTCAGATGAATAGGACTGCTGTTTTTAGATTCCAACTACTAGTATAATGTATTTATGTTATTGATTTCCATAAGTGATAGAGTTTTCTTCCTTGTCAAATCTTAATTCTTACCTTGTTACTAGTTGGTTAGATTATGCAGGTCATGTTCTATGTTTAATGTCTTTTGGTTGAGTTTACAGTGGATGCAAGTGGTTGGTTAGTGCCTTGAATCAGGCCTATTCCATCATTTTCCTCAATCTTTGATCACAAGATAGAACCTTTTCATGAAATACTTATGCATATTGATCAATTGGAGTTAAAAGTTTAGCCTTTCTCTTGTCTAAATTAGTGCTTTTTAAGAACTCTAATTGAGTGGATCAACTAATCATTCAGGTGTATCACCATCATTAGATAGGATTTTCTTTCTCTCTTTTCCCAAGCAATTTGTAGCATAGAGAAAAGATCCTAATTGATATACCAAAGAGAGGTAGCCCTTAGAATCTAGAGTTTCAATCCACTGATTAGGTCACCCACAGCCTAAGATTATTTCCATGTTTTAGCAGACTGTGAAGGCCTGAAACTACCTTCACAAGGGTTCAAGTCTAATTGACAATAGTTTCCATTTTGTTTATTGTGTAGGAACTAGGGTTTTAATTTTTTAGGTCTTATGTGATGAACATCTCTCTAGTTTTATTGCTACATGTGGTATTCTTGGTGTTCAATATGAGGATTTATAAGTTATAATGTTGTTTGAAAATATTCAAGATGGAAATGATGGAAACTAAATTTGAAAATCGATTCGAGTTAGTTGAAGATGCACATGCACTCATTATGCAACTAATGCATATGAATAAGGAAGTACATAAAATAATGATATTTTATTTTGAAAAGGTCAATAAATTATTGAACATAATTCCTATTACAACTAAACCTATAGTGGAAAATCAAAAGTGTTTCTTCATAAAATTCCAACAACCTAAATTAGGGTTTATGTTGAGAAGAAATTAAGTAGTTGAATTAGAACAAGACAAAATATTATCCATTCAAATTGAAGATGATTTGATCATGACTAGAAAATTAAAGAAATATTCCACGAAAGCAAAGGGTAAAAATTCAAATAAAAATTTGACTAAACAATTAATTCTTAAAATGATTAATGATATCATTAATCTAAAGAAACAACTACCTAAAAAGCAATAGCTCCACCATACCAATATATTCATAGAAGGAATTTCATGCCACATAATAATCATCCTCATTTGAAAGATCCACAAAAAAAAATTCATTGAATCTCTTCCAACTCTAAATGCTCCTATAAATGTAGAAATTTAAGTAAAATAAGTATATGAATACGAAGAAGATGAAATTGAAGTATAAAATCCAAGATTTCAAGAGTTTGAAATATAACAACTTTATGGCTACCTCCATAATGGGTAACTTGAATATGAATTTGATGAAGATGACCATGATGATCTCATTGGTGATATGAATGGCTAATATTTTTCTATTTTAAAAAGTTAACAAAACCAAAAATAAGATATCAAGAAAAATAAGGAAGAAAATAGTTCTATTGAGAAAGAGAAGGCTAATTTCATCCTTCCTTGAGGTTATCATATACCAAATCAAGTAAAATATAATCAGTCTAAAGAAAAGGTATGTACATAATCCTAATTTCTACTATTGTTTCAAAGACTAGTGCCACATATAGAAATGAAGAAAATTTAGAAGTGAATTTATCTACTTGATTACCTACTTTTAACATCATAAATCATTTAAAAAAATATAAAGTATAGATGTCAAAAATAAAATATCTGAGGTCTAACCCTAACCAAATGGATAAATTGATGGTTTTTATCAAAATTAAAGACCCTGATACATTTAGACCTGCCTTCAAAGGAATACTTAGAACACATAACAATCCATATTATCATAATTCTATGGTAGCTTCTACCTCAAGTATGGAAAACTTGACCATTTTATATCTCTCTTTATTAAAGGATGCAAAATGAGTAATTGCATTTTAAATACTAGAGCTTTAGATAACTTGATGCCTGGAAATGTTTCTCATTCACTAGGTCTCATATGTACCAAAACCTTTAATAAATGTTATTCAATGGATACAAAACAAACACCTCTAGTAGGTTAGATAAAATATGCCCAAGTAGCCTTGGTAGCCTACCCATAAGAAAGAATCAAAATGATAATTTTTGTCGCTGACATTTATACATCTTAAATGGCATATTTATGGGCTGGAATTTATGTAAATACTCAGGTGGATAAACTCGGATGGATTTATCCCATGACATTATTATAGTTAATGGATTGAAACAAAGACTTTAACCTAAGCTAAAAACCATGTTCATAGTACAAAAATCAGATGATTCTCACATAGACATTTTGTATGAAGATACGGGCTTGGGAACCTGTATGATAATGTTTGAAGATGAGGTAAATGTTCTTAAGCTAATAGAATGTAATTCATATGATGTTTGGACTTTGAGATTTGATGGTAAATACTCTTTCACAAATTTTAGTGCTAGTGTGGTGATCATATCACCAAATGAATAAATGTTTCCCTTCTTCTAAGAAATGCAATTTTTAAATACCAATAACACAACCAAGTATGAAACATTACTTCTTGGCCTCAAAGTAATAGAAGAAATGGGCATAAAAAATATAAAGGAATATGGTGTTGTTGAGCTAATCATAAACCAAATCAAATATCAATTCTAAGTGAAGAATGATCATTTCAGACATTAAAAAATAAGGGTTTGGAATTACATAGAAATATTGGAATCCTTTTCATCATTATAGTTTCAAATGGATAAGATTGATAAAGTAGATGCTTTATCAATCTCCACTTCAATGATGATTCTTCATCCTGAGTTTTGTGTAGACAAGTATAACATTAAGATTGTGTTTCGCTCGAGTTTTTCTAACATTTTTGAAAATTGGAAAGTTATCATTGATGATCAATAGAACATTACATTCATCATGAATGTGGATATTTTTTTAAACATTCATTTTGATAGCAATGACTCAACCTATAAAGAGTCCATTTATGAAACCAATGAAGAATAAATTGATAGTGAAGATAATGAAATTGGCATGATTTAATGAAAAGGGAAAAACGTTCCTAAATGCCTTGTTTCACTTGAACAAATATTTGATAAACATGATAGGTTTATCAAGAAAAATATGCAAAAGGATTATTTATACAAAAAAGTAAACATTGGTTCTAAAGAACAACCCATAAATGTAAACATTGGAAAGTGTTATTCTATTGAAGAATGTAGAAGGTTTGTATCACTAAGAAAAAAATACGTAGACATCCTTGCATATTCATATGTTGATTTTAAATCCTTTTGACTTAAAAATTTTCATCACACCATCCCTCTTAAGCCAAATGTAACTCATGTAAATAAAAAATAGAGACATTACAACCTGAAAACAACTTGAACTATTTTTAAGAGGTCTAGAAAATGTTAAATGTAAGAATCATCTTTACTATTCATAATTCCACATGAATTGTGAACATTGTGCCTATATGTGAGAAAAATGGTGCGATAAGGCTTTGTGTTGATTTTTCAAAATTTGTGTCTGGAATATTTTAAGGATAATTATCCATTTCCCATCATGGACTGAGTTTTGCAAGTGTCATATGCTTGAAGATTCTATCAATGTTTGATGGTTTCTTGGGGAATAATTAAATCAAAGTTGTGAAATAATATCAGCACAAAACATCATTTACAACCTAATGGAGTAAATTTTATTACAAAAATATGTCATTTAGTATTATCAATGCGGGTTCAACATTTTAAAGAGTAATGGGTATTGATTTTCATGATATAAATAACAAGATAATAATGGTGTATCTTGTTGATTAGACAATCTTTTCCAATAAATGAGAAGATTATTATGAATATTTGTAGAAAACATTTGAAGGTGTATACTTCATGGTATTTATTTGATTCCCAAAAATTCTATTTTTGGAGTCACACAAGGAAAGATACTAGGTAACATAATGCCTAAACAAGGCATACAAATTGATCCAGAAACAATTAACACTATTTAGAAATAGTCTCTCCTAACAAGCAAAGCTAGATTTCATTCTTTTTTTGGAAAAGGTTAATTTATTAAGAAGGTTTATACCTAACTTTACAATATTTACAAGGCATATATCTGACATGATGAAAGGAAATACTAACGTAAAATGGAGCAAATATGGAAAAGAAGCCTTTGGAGAAATAAAATTTTCCATTGCTAAAGCACCAACTCTTGTGTGCCTAAATTTCAAAAAATATTTCATCATTTAATATTATTCATTATAGCACAATTTATCAGTTATTCTAGTTTATAATAATTATGAAGGAGTTGAATCTCCTAATGATTTCATGAGTTACAGTCTAATGAATCATGAACTCAAGTATCCATCCACATAAAATCATGTTTATGTTGTTTTCAAAGCAATAAAATAATTTAGGTATTACAGCCTAAATTCTCACTATGTTATTATGGTACATGATACAAATGTCAATTCCATCTTGACTCAACAAGTCCATCCTAGATTCTCACTATGTTTTTATGGTACCTGATACAACTTAGTTGGAATATATGGAATTAAAAAGTAAAAGTTCAAGAATACAAACTTGACATCAAGCTGATCAAAATGTCATGGTTTGTGTTAGATCATAGTAAAAAATAAATCAAGTCATGAGGATATTTAAAAATCATAGGAAGAAGATGTACCTAAAAAGTTAACTTTTAATTTGGTCATTAGATCTTTAAATATAGCATACTTCCTCACATATAGAGAATGCCATAAAACATCAATGAAAAATAGAAGAGATAGAGTCACATAATATGTGATATGGGACAACATCCTCTTTAAAAAAGGCCTTGATGGTTTCTTATTAAGGTATGTAGATAATTAGCAACCAAACAAATTACTGGTGGCATTTTATACTCAAACATGCGACGTTCATTTTTATTCCCCTCTTACCACACACAAAGTTTTGAGAGCCCATTATTATTGGACTACACTTTTCATAGTGATCAAGAGTGCATTTCCAAATGAAAATCCTACCTAGTAATTCAATATGAGACCACGACTTGATGCACTTCCACTAAGTATAATTGTGATTGAATATTCTTTTAAGAAATGGGGTTTATAATTCATTAGCACACTCAAACTACACTCTAGTGCTAACGACACTCATATACTACAATTGGCTACTTTATAAACTGGGTATAGGATATTCCTATCAAAAAAACTAATTTAGAAGTGGTATGCAATTTCATCAAAGAAAAAATTCTAATTAGGTATGGTGTGCCACATAATATAGTGATAAAAAATGCTTCCATTTTTTCTCATTATTCAAAACTACTATCTACGAGGAAATGATCAATAGAAAATGAGTAATATAAAATATTGTTACTATCATTCAAAACTTGGGCAATGAGAATCAATAGAATTAGCATAAAATGTTGTAAAATGCACTGTGGGTTGACCACATCATGAAAAAAAGCTATTTTGATGTCTCTTTTCCATTCACTATATGGAAAAAATGCCAAAATTCCTATTTCCTTAGAGCTACCTACAATATAGTTAGCCAAATCAATTAAAAATGAAAACTTCAGGTGTTCACCAAATAAAAGAATCATGTTTTTTAGTAAGTTGAAAGAAGAAAGAGAAACAATTATTGATAGGATTTTGAACATCAAAATGAAGTTAAAAACCTTTTTGAAAATAAATACAGATAGAGATATTTTTAGATTAGCGATCTTGTTCTACTATGGGATAAAAGTAGAGAACGGAAATGAATTCATGTCTAGTTTGACTCTTCGTGGACAAGTCCATTCAATATTAAACACTTTTGTGGAGGCAACATTTACTACTTGGCTTATCAAGGTGATATACACATTCCATTACCTTATAGTGGGAAATTTTTTAAACATATTTTTTAGTGAAAGCAGGTTGTCCCCTACATGTATATAGGTGAATTAGGATTTTGGTTGTGATTCCTTTATTATTTTGACTTTTCCTTTCCTTTTGTCATGTTTCATGTTTGCCCTTATGTTTCCCTTCGTCTTTATTTTTTATTGTTGTCAAAAGTATTTAAGATAGTTGTTTAAATCATAACCTAATAGATAAAACACTTGTATGTGAAACCATAAATCATAATGTTCTCTATTGACCTTTATGGATCAAGACCCTAATCAAGAACCAGCTATTGTTATCGAAATTGAGTTCTAAAAAACTTCCCAAAATTTACATCAATGTGTATACCAATTAGAAATGATGAATTTTCATTATAAAAATTTAGTGTACTTTCCAATTTTCCTTTGTTATTAAGAAATCCATAAATTTATAGCACCTTGGGAACTTCCTTTAGTTCTCCAAGTACCCAAAAACTTTGAAATACTCAAAAAATTTGGTTTAATTTATGTTATGTTAGTTCATTTAGTACTCCAAGGCCTTGAAGTACTTGAATGTTTATAAAACACACTTAAAATTATAATATTTATTTAATTTTAAGGTTTTGGTGATTTTATGTGTATGAGGAACAATCAAAATTTACCCAAGGTACTCACAGTACCCAAAATCCTTGAAACTTTGGCTAAGTTTGCACATGATACAATTCTTTCAATCAATTTGAGAGTTGACAAAAATGGGAGTGGTGCCAATGGTGCCCTCAGTACCTAAAAACCTTGAAACCCTTAATATTGCAATGAATTAAAATAATATAAATATTTTAAAAGGTTCTTGAAGTCTCGATTTGAACTAGAGGTAATTTTTTATTAACAAAAATAATTTTCAAATTTATATAAATTGAGGCCAAGAGTTTCATTTATTCACAAAACTCCTAAACTCATCTACTATTGTGCTTGATGATGTGTAGGACTTATAACTTATCTAATTTCACATAGGCTTATGTGATATCACCCTTTACAATTTTAATGACTCTTCCCTTAGGTTTTCATTTACGTTACATGCACTTTATTTCATTTTTCACATCATTTTTTATTTGCATTATTCAACCTAATTTTAATTTCATTTTCCTCATTTTCCAAGAAATTTTATCCATTCCTTCTTATCAACCTAAATGTTTTCATCCTCTGATTAGTCCACAACCTTGCTCACAAGATCTTAGTTTTTATTGTGTAAATTTTTGTATTTCAAGTTTTTAAAATTAAACGGGTACTTGAAAGTTCTTATTTTATCATGCACAGTATAGAAGGGGTCCTTATAGGAATTGTTAATATTTTCAAGACCATTGAGACCTAGGCCTCTTACTTTCATAAGCACTTCTTACCTTGTAACCTTCCGATTGTTAACTTGAGATTCGTATCTGAAACTGCATTGTGCATATCATTTTTTGAAAAGATGAAATTCAAATACATGGGTTATGAAGCTATTTCCACCCTTGAAAAAAATATTTCAGAGATTACAGATAGTGAAATAGGTCATATTAACATTTAATAATTTTGGGAAAGGATGGAAGATGGGGAAAGAACTACATTAGGACAACACATTTATGACATTGGACTTGAACACGTTATTGGTTTACCCACATATATTTAGTGTTAGACTTGGTCATGGATTGTGTGAAATACTAGGACTTGGACAAGAGGTAGATCAAATCTACCAACTATGTGTAAATAACTAATCTTAGTGGTCATTTGATCAACTCATCATTTGGAATTCCAACTCATGATGTAAGACTAGATAAAAAAATATTTTAGTGAACTACTAAAATCAAAATAACAGTAAATGCTTGAGCATGATCAACCAGAATTGGATAAACAAGAAGATAAAATGACCCTCAAAACTTTCTAAAGTCTTGACTAGAGGATAATTTCATGAAGAATTATCTAACATCATAACTCTATTGAACATAGTTAGGGGTAATTCTATCACTCATGTTTTCTCTTAATGGATGTTCCTCTACATCAACATTGTTTGTGTGAGAAAACAATTCATTGATTTAGGTGAGGTGATCAATAAAAATATTTTTAACCAATTGAGAGAGCTTGCATCAACTCAATATTTCTACAGGACTTCATATATTGTATACTTTATTGTTGATTAGAGACCATGGCCAAAACTAAATGTGGAAGAACAATACTTTAAATAGAAATAGATACATGATATGTTGCCATAACTTACTTTATAACAAGAAAATACATTTTAGAAGAGCGAATGATGATTTCACTATACTTGTGGTAATGATTCTTGAAGGAAACATGATAATCAAATATTGAATAGGGTTGCCTCCTTGGTTAAGAAACATGGAAGTTACTTCAAACAGCTCCCAAGATTCACATATATCAGAGTTGGAGGATTCAAAAGTACTCCATATAAATTTTAAAGGTATGAAAGTGATAAGACAATACTTATTGAAATTTATAGGTAGTTGAGTGAAGTTCACAAAATATTTATAAAAAAACATGTTGTAATTATTTCATATCCTATTAATTTGAGCTAATACATGTTAAAAAAAGGTCAATATGCATCCAACATTGAGAAATCCATGGTTGACTTCCATTTGAAATTTCTTACCAAAATAATTCCATTTGATAGCAAGAATTTTGTGAAAAATCATCTCAAGCTTGGTCTTGGCTATTTGCATATACCAAAACATGAAGACCATTGGAAACATTGTTAGGATGGATTTGAAGTTAGGAAGAAGGATTATTCAAGAATGACCCTAGAGAAAATGAAGGCATTTTAGATTGGAATGGGTCACTTAAGGGATAGGTGATCATGGATAAGATCCAATTGCTCATATTTTAATAAACTAACATCTTGTACCTTTAACACTAATTGATTAGTCAATTAAATATTTGTCAAATTTGAAATAATGCACTAAATTTATCTTGGAAAGAGTAGGAGTGTAGTTCACAAAGAAACTGATTGAGTATACAACTGCTAAAATATCAAACTATGTTGGATCTTCCAAACATTAGAAACAATAAAAAATAACACATGTTACTCAACCATTTGGCACCAAGATATATGCAAAGACTCCTAGACTAATTAAAGTTAAAAGTGGTCAAAATGATGGAAAATATCCAAATGAAAATAAATTTACAAAACAAACTTGTGCAAATGAACTTGCAAAGACCTCCAAAGCTTATAATCAATAGGATTTCAATTCTTTTTTTTGTTTCATTAGGTGAATCTCCTTCTTCAAAGGAGTTGGATCCTTATTTGTTAATTGACTGCATGACACGATAATATATTACTTTTGAGTCAAGTTTATCATAAACACCTCTTGTGTCTTATTTTGGTCAAATAAAAGTGCCTCTTGTATCTTTCATTGCACCTCCACAAACTCCTATATCTCCTATGTTTCCGTTCCATCCCCATCTCATGTTCCACCTCCACCTCTTCCTCCTTCACCAAATCCTAATAAACTTGTTATTTCAGGAGATTCTACAAGTGCTTCTCAAAAATCTCTCTCTTATTGGATCATCCAAGGTTAAAGATAACTAGTTTATTATTTTTAAGAGAAGTTCATTCTTTCATTGGGTACACTAAAATAAATAAGTGGAATAAAAATATATAAAAGGCTATTTATTTTGACTTTGATGTAGTAATTAATATTTTACAAATACCACCACCCCAAAAAGGCAAAAACAACCTCAATATTAATATTAGAACCTTCTCATGTACGATTTTTTGAGACTTCCAAGCCTATATCTGATAATAATGAATAATATATGACCCCAATAGACTAAATTATGAGCAAAAAACCCCATTGTGGAATAAACTCACATCTCACGTACGATTTTTTGAGACTTCCAAGCCTATATCTTATAATAATGAATAATATATGACCCCAATAGAGTAAAATATGAGCAAAAACCCCCATTGTGGAATAAACTCACGCAAAGGAGATAGCCATAACTTTCAATTTTCTAAAGAAAAAATGGTTGAGAGAACGAAATTAGGGAAATAAACTGAAGAATAACTTAAAGATCAGGGGCATGCACTTTATATAAATACATTCTCAAGTGAAGATAATGTTCCTATGGCTTCTATCTCTGACTTTTTTCCTATTAAACATATTGATAAGAATGTAGTTTCAAACATTCATAAATATAATGATCATAGAAAAGTCATAAAATTGAGTCAAACAACTTGTTTTTTATGGAATCAAATTCATTAATGAGGTAATAAGAGTATATGGGATTCTAAGGGAATATCAAACCAAGCTTGTAAAAGAAATAAGAATAATATCTAGATAAATTGGATTTTTGAAGAATGTAGTTAGGGATTGGAAGGATATGGTTCATTCTGATGGAAACATTCTCATATATGATAAAATTTTCAGCAAGGCAGAAGATAATTTATCATTTGTATGCTTTAAGAGTGTTGAGTATAAAATAAGTGTTCTAGGACAATCCTAGAAGGATTTTAAAAATCATAGTAGGCTTTGTGATGATATCATCACTGAGATCCATGCTAACAAATGATCCATTCGTTGTGAATTTATAAAAAAAAAGAGACACTAAGTCGTTTATAACCGTGAAAATAAAAAATTAGTTCCAAACAATGGTCAAATAAGACTTGTTTGGTGTAGATAATTTCAATTTGGAAGCTATGAAAAATTTGAGAAACATTCATTGCATTCTTACTAAATGTAATATAAGTCTCCCACACTTTTTAAAGAGAAATGAAGAAATTAATGAAGTTTTGATCGCTTGTTTAACATAGTTATCAAACATGATCATTCTAAAATATCAATGATTAGCTGCACCAATCTAAAAAATTTTGAGCATTCAAGCTACGGTCAACATAGATTGAAGAATAAGGATAGATGATGGCCTCTAGTCAGCCATCAACTCAAATGGACAAATATTATATGTCTCCTCTTTATTCTTGATTTTATCTCTTCTAATTTTTATATTTCTCCATTGTACCTTTTTAACATTGTTGTAATTGAAATCATTGTATTTTCATTATATGAAATTGTTTTAAAAAGTGAACAACAAAATAGAAACCCCCTTTTCAAAAAATGTAGTTATGAGGTAGTTATTCAGCCTTTGAGATATAAATATAGAGGTTCATCATTGTAAAAAGTATTTTTTGACAAGACAAATAAATTTGGTGGTGAAGAAAGAAAGAAGAAAACTTTGTGTTCTTTTGCAGAGATTAATACAAGAAATTTCAACAGGGCATTCTCCCTTCCAATTTCATAGTGAATGATCAATTTTCTTGTGTTCAACATTCATTCAATATTTGTACTTAATTCACATTGAAATTTTCATAACTTTTGTTAGTTCTAGCATATGTGAGTGATTAAAGTCTAAATTTATTTAATCATATATGATTTATTTTTCACTTATTTCTTTCTTTACTCTCATTTTTGCTTTCCTTCTCTCTCTTTATCTCTATTTCAATACCTTTTCATATATACATTATTTTCCATTTGTAAAACCCAAAGATTTTTTTTGAGCATGCATAACTATAAACAATCCTTTTCTTGCACCTTTTACTTTTCAATAAAGGGAGACTCCCCTAATGATAGAGAAGGGAATTCTTATCCCCTACACTAGTTATATAAAACCCATATTTTTTACACCATACAAAATATTCCGCCAACAAGTGCAATAGACATAACTTAATTCAAAACAAACCTCCATATTTAAAGAATAACAAAGACATTTACACAAGAACTAAACACATTACATTTTCATATTACGCTAACAATATCAATGGACAAAGATGACCTTTTGAGATGACTATACCAAGGTAAAGTCATCAACCATGAATGACATGAATCAGAGACCACATCCATTTGAATGGATAACAATGCAAGAAACAAAACACCAAATTGAACATACCAAGGATTTTTTCTTACTTAAAAACTAGTTCAACGCTGTGTGAAATCAAAGTTATTTTAATTTCACAATATTACTATCCAATGAAAACATTTTTTTATAAAACTTGCCAAATTAAACCTTATACCTAACAACTACATTTTTTGTCATGTAAACTAGACTATTAGAGTTTTATGAGAATACGTATCAAAGCAAACATTATTGTCTCACATTTTTAAATTTATGCAATCTCTTTATGCTTATGAAAATGCAATCACTCGTTTAATCATTTTAAAAACTTTAAGAGTGATTGTAGTTAGGTTTATCCATTATTTATGTGACTAAAATATAAAAACAAATAAAACAACTATAATTCCTTCCAAATGCAGAATAATCTCAAGTAAGAAAACCAATTTTTACAATCCCAATTTTCAAAAAAATACATGAGTTTAACATGATAATATTACACTAATGTATCAACTATTTATTACAATATAAATTAATCAAATGTGATATTCAATAAGCAGTCAAAATCATAAAATGACAAGTGCACTCAAATCAAATTGGATCTTGCCACAATTGGTGAAAGTGTTAGGTACATGGTACAATAGTGTGATTAGATAAAAGTTTGTCAATAATTAAAGTTTTTAACATGGGTACAAAATTTTGTGATAACAAACTATTTATACATTACTTGATCTTATCTGTACCTTTTATAATGCTACCGCCTATGGATTTTATGATTTACTATACTAGATGATGACATTGACTGATTATGCAGACTAAAATTGTTTGTTTCATGCTCAATGATTAAGTGATTTCTTGATTATTATTATTTCATAGATTACATGTTTTATTTTTAAGGTATATTGGTTATGTATTAATTATTATCAAGTTGTGTTATTTGGGTCAATGTAAACACCTAAATTTGGTCTTTTTAACTATAGCAATATCAAATTTGGCATATTTTGACATGCTTAGAAATTCCATATATATTTTTCTCTTGAGGAAACTTTACCTATATCTACATACCCACATGTTGTCTTAGCCAACTCTATTCACCTGATACATTTATTTAAGATTAGATGATTCTACATTAGAAATGTACAAAATCCTAAATAGATTGTCTCTATATTTTAGATCCCATTTTAAAATTCTAGGATAATACCAATAATTTGAATGATGTCAGTTACCATAGGTGTCTCCCTCTACCAATAATGTCTAGAGGCCCTTAACAACTATTTTCAAATTTGATAAGTATCCATTAGTTTGACCTAGACATGTTTCGTTGGTAGGTCATAACAAGAATCAACAAAGAGTCATATATAAAGTTAAATCACCCCTAAGATTATTAATCAATCGACACACTTGAGAATCAATTGGAAAATGCCCAGTACTCTCTTGTAACATTATCAAAAGGCATACACATATAACATCTTCAAGGAGCATCCTTAGAGTAGTCCATACTATGAAATATAGATACACAAAGTCAAAGTTACATGGTGAAAATTATCAAAGGTCAAAATATAGAATTACATTCTAGAATATTCAATATGTTTCACACACATATAATTAAGATAACTACATGTAGTTTGAGTCATCTTTGGAGAATTAAAATCTAGGGCATATTATGTATGAAAAACATAATTGGGTTTGGGTGAAAGAGAGATAAATCAAGAATATTAGCATGGGATCAAAGAGGTGTACACATACATGAAACATTTAGCATAAGTGGATAGATCCTAGAGATATTTGACCCTCACTATGCAAATGGACACTACTGATAAATCGTGATTGTTTTAGTTGTTATAGGTTTCTAAATTTATTGGTAGTATCTAGGCAGGTTTTCATCTCCTATTTCTAATATGAGTGGTTAACGAAGTAGATATAGATAATTTCTAGATTTAATGATGACTTTGGAAATAATGGATAACTAGGGTTGCTAAATACATCATGCATCTCTTACTTTGTCATTTCTAAATTAGGTAATCATAATTTCAATCAACTCACTTCAATTCAGACAAATGTGCTTAATTCCAAATTTAACATAATCTAAGTTAGTGTATAATTTCATTAAATTTATATATCTTAGGTATAAAATAATTAAAATATTTTGATGAACCCAATCATTGCTTTGAACATGACAACCTTAGATTTCTTTATATATTAAGGTTTTGATTTTATTTCTCTAGTTTTTTATGTTTTCCATTATCTCAAGGTTATGACTTGTTTTATTCCTTATTTTATAGGTTTTATGATCATTTCAATGTGTGTACATCCTTCAAACCCTACATTGTCTCATCCAATTTAGTTTTTATTTTATGCACAAACTATGCCCTTTACTCATCCCAATGAATACACAAATTATTATACCATTGATAACATATATGGAAATTATTATGTGAATATACTGACGATTGGTATCTATTGATGTATCTTTATATAATGGTATTGAATGAGGAATACGTCAAGATAATATTTTGAGTCATATGCAAGAGATTAGTTCTCATTTACTACAACAGAACCTTCTAATAAGCATGAGGTAGAACAAATATATAGTAAAATTATATCAAATCATACACTTAATAATACTATTAAGATTATGAATGAAAATTATCAATGTTGTTTAGACACACTAAATAAATGAATAAATCAAATGCATATTTATTCTCATGCTATTAATTATGTTCCTCCACTTAATAATTATATTCCTTGAAATGATGCTTCTATTGATATGCAATGTAGTGATTCTCATACTTCTTATTGCAATGAATATTTCACACCCATGTTTGAGATATATGGTGAAATGATACTCATTAATGAACCTTTTCAATATGTAACCATTCCTACTAGCTAAGTAGTATCCATGATTCATGCAGTGGGATGAAATTAGGTATTAGCCTTTGAGTTAATAGCATCCTATACTTGGGTTGATCATGATTACAAGAAAAAGCTATAGTGCATAGAATATTTAATTAGTCTTATCCAAGAGGATTTGTTATGCCTAAATTTAATTTATTTAACATACATAGATCCCATACCCATCTTGCACACTTTGTGTCTTCCCTTGGAAAACATGACTACGATTGATTAGTATTACTAAAAGATTTTCAGAAAAGTTTCAAATGTCTTTCCCTATATTGGTTTTACATCCTACATAATGGGTCCATTTATTATTACATAAAATTAGAAGATATTTTCTTATCACATTTAAATGTTGATAGAGGTATTAGGTTTCCATTAGAGCATATTCAAAACCTTCAAAAAGGTCATGATGAACCTGTGAAAGCTTACCTTTTGAGATTTAAAAGTGCATTAAATTACTTGATATATCAACCAACTGATTTAAAGAAGCAATTTATTTTTAGCAAAGGTCTTTTACCCCCATTGAGGTAAAAATCATTCTATCATGCTTATAGTTATTTTAAATGACTTTACTATGACATCCTTTATTATGATAGTGGTTTAGTATAATCACAGTCTTTCTTATGACATTGAAAATTCTCAAATGTCAACAACATCAAGTCTCTAAGGTGATACTCCACCTAGAAGTGAATATGTATATAAGCCAATCAATAAGGAATCACCATTCATAATCTCTACCCATGCTAGTAGAGGTCAACCTATGAAAGTTTGAAGATTTAATGACAAACTAAGTGCCATCTTACAAATGCTACAGGATAAGAAGCTAGTCACACTACCTTATATTAGATATCACCTTGCACATTGTTTAACATGAGTAGGGACAAGGTAATTTTGTAAATCTCATAAAATAAATGGGTAGAGAGATGAAAATAATATTACATTAAAACAAAAAATTGATAAATTTATGTATAACAGTGTAATTAAATTTGATAAATATAATAAATCATCAAGTAATTCAATTTATTTACCTTCGTCAATTTCATAATCTATGAAATCAAATGTATCCTAGGTAGTTTCTAACGAACCAATGGTCATTAGAGATTTCATAGAAGATGAAAATAAGCTAGGAATTATGGTTGAAAATGCAATACAACAAAACACATACACAATTTATTTTCTTAAATAATCAGGGGATGATAAAAATGAGTTACAACATTCAAGTACCCATGAGGGATCAATAGGCCATATTACATTTTTGGTTTCTTTTGAGTCTAATATGCATTTTTTTTTTAAATTTTGGGTAGTAACTACCATGCTAAAATTTAATGTTTTAATAAATTAAAAAATATATACAAAAATTGGAAGCAACATCAAATAGTGTTAAAAAAATTATTTCATTTGATTTCCAAGAAGAATTGATCACACTTCTACGAGATATGGCATATGAGAGATGACACGAAAATGCCTTCCTATGGGTACAATCACATTTCAAATTGCCCAAATATGAAAACCAAAGCACAATAAACCACAAGAAAATAAATAACATAAATATTACATATTTTTACTAGACATCAAGAGAAATAAAAATAATAATATCAAATCTATATTAAGGATCAAGAATCAATCAATAAATTATCTCAAGAGGATCCAAAAAAATTAGATAATGATCCAAATATAACTCTTTATTTTCATATGAGTTCAAAACAAAGTGTATATCCACATGAATCACCCATTCATAAGAAAAATTAGGTGATTTGATGTAAGTCCATTGAACCACAAAAATAATTCATCTCATTCAATGTTATTGCATGTGATGAATTCATTGGATAATAAAAATCAAGACATACATGATTATTCAATGCTATATCATTTGCATATAATTATGATACAAGTTATTCCTCACTTTAAACATGTGACATTTATAGAAATTAATATAAGACCTCCACTTGAGCATCCTGTTTATGGGATCCTAGGGTGGATTCAACATAGTTTATTGTCTATTGCTTATTATTATTTGCTTTCTTGATCACCTCCTTCTAAGTTGACTTATACATATTTACCCTTTATTTTGTATGGACACATACATAAATGGTTGCTTTGATCATTCTTATGGCCCTTGATTTTTTATTTCTTATTATGTTTCATTAGCCTTTGGCTCTTCTTTGCTTGTGTTGGTCCATAAATTCACACTAGCTATCCTACGATGACATTTGTATATACATCCTGTACAATAGTCTAATTTTAGTTAAATTCTTTGAGGCATGTTACATTTTAATTGTGGCATACTACTTGCCCACTTCTTCACATTGAATATCCATGTTTTATTTTTTCATGGCACATGTGAACCTTACATCATCAAATATACTCTCTGCCTACACATCAT
The DNA here is from genome assembly GCA_037957365.1 of Torreya grandis. Taxonomy (NCBI): domain Eukaryota; kingdom Viridiplantae; phylum Streptophyta; class Pinopsida; order Cupressales; family Taxaceae; genus Torreya; species Torreya grandis. The sequence goes on from JARHVA010003792.1 coordinate 1,043,079, forward strand.
ATGGCATTCACACCTTAAATCTTACTCACTAGCAACATGCCCTTGTTATGAGTTTGTTACATTCTCCTTCGAGACATGAATTCAACATACAGTAAAGACATCCATTTTCCTTATTGACATTGCTTTATTATAATTGGGTGCTCATTAAACATTGAAATATGTTATTAATTATGTAGATCTATTGTACTATTATCTTTATAATCATTTCCTTTTGGAATTCATTAATTTATTGAGTGCTTTTTTTTAATCAATATTTTCAATTTTCAAAAAAACTCAAAAAATTCAATAAAATTGAAAACACCCAAATATTCAAAAATACAAAACTAGGACCTATAAATAATTTTATTTAATGGTACATATAATTTTTTGTTGTCATTTTTCATATATGTGGTGAGTTTCATATATATTTTATACACACATTATTTTGATGGTAGACATGAATTAGATGTAGAACATACAGATTAAAAATGAGGCATGAACATATAGATGCATGGTATTTATCACACCCACAAGGAAAGATTTATACGTTGGGGCATCTTGGTACACTTTTTTAGGTTATATATTTCTATGACATTTTATCAATTTTATTGAGCTACTTAGAGTTTATAAAATGACTTTCCCTTATTCATACATTTTAGAGTGCTACTTCCTATAGATAATGTGCATTCAAATACTATATAGTGACATTGGTTGATTATGTTCACTAGCATTTATTGTTTCGTGTATATTTGATGTTGATGATAGTGACATTACTTATTCATTGATGTGTTATATACTAAGCGTTCTATTTTCTCTAGGTATATCGATTGTGTTTTATGGATTTGTATGTCAATTATGTCAGAGGATACTCAAGTGCATATCATGGCCATGTCATGTACATGTCAATTCATAGTTGAGTCACATTTTCTATCTTGTGTGCTTATGAGTGATTCATTATGATATTATGTGCATGTGCATATTTACATATATTTCAATGGAATAAATTGATTATTATTATGTGTTTGGCGTAGTGAATTCTATCATAAATATCTCTATCATCTACATTTTCATGATATATGTCATGCATCTAATGCAATTGTAATTTTTGTGTGAATTATTTAAATATCTAGCTACATTTGACAATTATTTTCATAGATAATTATCATGACTATATCTTATATTTGAATAATAAACAACTACCTTTTCCTTGAATTACGCATTTCAAAAGTGCATATATAGTTAAAAATAGTTATATGAGGACATATGCTATCATGTTCATAGATATAATTTACATGATTATATTTTTTATATATAACACATGGTGCACATAACTCTTTATTTTGAGATGATTGATTCAAAGGATTCATCCCTCATAGAAAGGGGGGAGAGTGGGCATGTTGTGGGATTTTATAGAGATTCAAGCCATGTCAGATAGAGCATTCACATTTTGAGATAAATTATATGTTTAGATGGGTTAAATTGAAAATATTTAGAAATATTCTACATGATTTTCAGAAATAATTGAGACATTCTATGATATATTTGGGATGAATTTTGGCATTCTACATCATTTTCAAGGATAGATAGATCAATTTTGGGCATGGAGTTTTTAATCCATGTACACAAATTCTATTTTATGTTATTAAAGGAATGATTAAACAATGGGGAATGGAGATAATGATGTAAGCACTTTGGGTCTACATTCATTTTCACTCATCTATCCTTTTATCGACAAAACTGATTTTGGGGTTTCACAAAAAGGTATTTTGTTACCTAGGGTAGTGTGATTGAGGTTATACATCACTCAAATTTAACACCAACCTCTCAAGATGGGTAGTTGGGGAATTCTCTCTCCTCAACACTCAATTTTAGTAGTTATATTTCCTTGGGGGCATGGCCACCCCATAGTTTTTACTATTCAAAGTTTAACAAGTGAAAACTTGGTTAACATACCATCAGGTGTATTTGTTCCTTAATTTTCAATTCAAGTTTTTCAATGATTCTAATTATTTCAAATTTCTTATCATGAATAGACATTTATCTATACATGTTTATTAAAAGTTTCATGTGGATAAAATGATACACTTACTTGTTCCCGTCAAAACCAAGCATGGTTGTCATAGGTACCAACTTTACTTCTTTTATACTTTTAATTTAGAATTTACAATACTACATTTAGGGGAGTGGGCATGTGTAGACACTCAAATTCGGTCTTTCGAACTTTGGCATACATTGATACGCTTGGACATTGCACATATATTTGAATCTTGAGAAAAATTTACCTCTGTCCATTTATCCATCAACTATCTTAGCCACCTCTATTCACAATATACATTTATTTAGTATTAGTTGAGTCTTTACAAGAAATTTATAGAATCCAAGACATATTGTCTCCTATTTTAGATCCCTATTTTAATTGTCTAAAAAAACACTGATAATGCCATACAATGTTATTTACCACATGTATCATCCTCTACTAGTAGTGTTCAAGGGATCTCAATGACTATTTTTAAAATTAAGAAGTCTCCATTAGATCTAACTTGACACATTTAATTGGTTAGTCAAATCTTGAATTAACAATGAGTCATCTATAAATACAAATCACACATAAGGTAATTTATCACTTAACACACCTAGGAATCACTTGGAAAACACCTAACACTATATTGGAATATTATCAAAAGGCATGTATCAAAAATCTCAAATCCTTAAGTATCAACCCTAGAATAGTCCATAGAGGAAAATATGGATACATGAAGTTAAAGTTTCATGGTGCCTAGTATCAAAGCTTAAGAGATACCAATTCTAGATTATTTAATATTTTTAAAATACACACATAAGTGGGATAAATACACATGGGGTTTGAGCCCTCTTATAGTATTGGAATGTAGGCTATGCTCAAAAATTCCACGGAGAATAGTTAGGGCTAGTACAAACCAAAATACTAAACCATTTCTAAGGGGATCTTAGGGTTAAAAAGCATAATTAGGGATTATAGGAAAGAGAGATAAAGCAAATACTTTAACATGGGAAAATATATTTGTGGACACATAAGAACACATTATAGGCATATATAGGGATCCTAGAGATATCGAACCCCCACTATGTGTATGGACACTTTTGGTAAAACCAAATTTTTTTACCTATCACATGTGTTTGACTTTGCTGACAACATCCATAAAAGTTTTTAGCTCATGTTTTTAATTTGATAAATTAAAAAATCACACTTAGACCATTTTTAAATTTTGTGATGAATTTTGAAAGCAACATGTAGTTAGAGTTTAAATCAGTGTGTTTAATGAATTTTTTGACCAACATGCAAGTACATCATCCCTATCTTGATTTGTCATTTCTAAATTAGGTGATTACAATTTCAATCACCCTGTTTCAATTTAAATCAGTGTGTTTACTGATATATTTAAAATAATTTGAATTAGTACACAATTTATTTAGTTTTATATCTCTTAGATGTAAAATAAGTAAACCAATCATTGAATCCTCTAGTCCATGTCATGGTCATGGCGTGTTCATTTTGGGTTAGATTTTAGTCATGTCATCTATGTTCGTGTGCTCCATGTGCTTATGGGTTATTTACTATGATAGTGTGTGTGTGTATGTATACATATGTTTCTATAGAAAAAATTGATTACCGCTATGTGCTTGGTGTTAAGATTTATATCACACACATTTATATTGTGTGCTATCTATTTATACTTGATGTTTCCATGATTTTATATCATGCATGTACTATGATTATAATTACTACATGCATCATTGGCATATCTGGCTAAATATAACAACTATTTTCAAAAAGATTTATCATGATAATATCTTGTGTGACAATAATAAACAACTACCTTTGCCTCAGATTACATTTTTGTATGTGCTTACAATGTTTAAAGTTTTTCTATGAGGACATATCTTATCATGTTTGTGCATGTACTTTACATGATTATATTTTTTCTCTATACACATGATGCACATTACTCTTTCTTTTGATATGAGTGATTCACAATATTCATCCATCATATCAAAAGTGGGGCATACAATGGGATTATTTCATAGATTCAAGCCATGTCAGATAGAGCATTTCACATTCTATGCCAAATTATATGGTTCATATGGGTTAAATTGAGCATATTGAGACATTATACATGACTGTGAAGAAAAATTGAGACATGTTATTTTGAGATAAATTCTCAAATTCTACATCATTTTTTAGGAATAGATGGATCATATGGGGCATGGAATTTGTTCATAAAAACACTTTTTCTATTTTATTTATTGAGGATCGATGGGGAGTGAAGGTACTATGTAATCACTTTGGTTCTATATCAGTCTACAATGTTTGTTCATTTTACATAAGAACCTAATTTCAAGGTTTTAAAAGAAAGTATTTTGTTACTTGGGGCAGTGTGTTTGAGGTTAATGTGTTGCTTGTCTCTTCATTTTGCTCGACTCTCTCTCATTCCAAATTCCAATATGTCCCACCCCAAATAATGAGGCATATTCCTCCGTTTAAAATATTTCTCTTTATTTTATTTTTTTGATTTTATGTACTTTATTTTTTTATAAATTATTCTTTTTGATAATTGTATCAAAGACCTTATTTTAGAAACAAAAACCAACCTATCTTTCATGTCTGAAGGCCATCAATAGAAGAAATGAAAGTTTAGTGCATTTACAGGCAAGGTAGGACCCTATTAACTCGTTCTTTCATTCAAATATGCATTTAGTTTCAGAATAAATGGATATATTTGTAGTTATTTTGCATGAAAATAAAGATTCATTTTTTAGAATTTGTCTACGTTTTTTTTTATGAAAGAATACATGGTTTTGGAATCCATGTAAAAGGATTGAAATTTACAATTAGAAAAAATTTTAACCTTGAGTTTGTTTTTGGCTACACGAATTTCATTTTTTTGGAAAGATTTCGGGTTGATTTTGTTTGCATGATTTTATTTTCTTATATTAAAAGGTGTCAATGTGATTTCCAAAAAATTTATAGTTGTAGATTGGTTTGTCTTTCTTTTGATTAAAATATGAAGATATTTTTTGAGATTTGGTTGGAAGTTATGATATTAAATCTTCTTTTCAGTGTTAGTTTTGACTATCGGTTTAGCATTTGGTAATGGATGACTTATCAAATGGTAAATGCATATTGGTTTTGCTATCAAATATTTTTGTGGGTATTAATTTTTGAACTAAATCTTTGATATTTTGACTAATATATTAAGATTTGGTTTAACAAAGTAATAATGATGCTATAGAGATTTTATATGATTAGTTTGTTTTATGCATATAATTTTTGAGAAGGTAAACATGAGTTGTTGACAAGGTGGAACATTTTACAGTATAGATACTTTGGTATTGTTTCGGTTCAATTTCTTGTGGTTTGTGTTGTTATGTTTGAAAATTGGTCAAGTTTGGAAATGGCTATCATTTTGAGGACTAGTTTACTTTGGTAATTTGATGTGGTTTTTGAAGATTATTTATAGATTAAAGTATGGATGTAAGATGAAATTCAATGGTATGCTTATAGAAGTTTTGTGTTTTTTTAGAAAGCTAGAAACATCGTTTATCTAGATGTTTGGCCATGCATGATAGTTATAATGGTATTTGATGGAATATAAATTTTATGACTCTTATTTGTTTTCTTATGGATAGAAGGTTTTGATAAGTTGCAGTCAATATTTTAAATTTGTTATCATGAAGATTCAGATATATGGGTCAATATATATACATGTGGTTTAGTTGAAAATAGATAAGATTTAGCTTAGATGTTTGTAGTATTAATGTTGGATTTTTTCAAAGTTATTTATTGATTGGTTATCAGTTTGCATGGTTGTCAAGATAATTTGTTTCAGGAAGAATACATATATTATTGTATTAAACATGGGCATGTGTCAGTTTCAAATAGATGACATGTATATTTTGACATTTGAATATAGTCAAGATTTTTTGATGGCATGTGAGTTATAAAGAAGAAATGATTTTTTATGATTGTTAGGGATAAATAGCTTGTTTTGACCAGCATTGAATTTTTTTAAATAAGGATGTATGATATAAATTTCAATCTTATTTATTGAAATTTTTCCTTAATACACAAGTTTTTTTTTTCAAAATTAAATGAGAAATAAATTTATTAAGATTTGATTTATTACAAGTATTTAGTTTAGAGAAAAATCAGGGTTTGATTTGGTTCAAAGTTTATTATATAATGTTAAGTTGGACTCCACCCAATTCTCATAGTTCACATGATGACAATTGGAGACATAATCAATAATGACATAGAGAGGAAACCACTCCACAAATATATGTTCATAGAGGTCAAATTTTTTGGGGTAGAAGGCCTAGTAGGACTTTTCCTAGACCCTATAATCATTGAATATGTATTCTATTCACTTTGATGCTTCTTAACCTACCTTATGTAATGTTCTAGATGCTTTGCCTTTCAATCCTACCAACACCCAATGTAATAGAGGTTGGATAGGTCCACCTTAGATATCTCATTCTCATAGATGAGGAACTCCAAGTAGTTCATCTCAACATATGCATACTTCCCTACAATCAGATCAAAATACTATTCCTCATCATTCTCCTGAACATAAGGAACCCACCCCTCAAAATGAATTAGAATTGAATTATAAGTTGCATCCCCATGATCTTGTACCTCTTAATGTTAAACATTAATTTCATAAACTTGATAATGTAGTAGTTGAATTTTTTAAGTTAAGCCTTGATCAATTTACTTCACATATAATTGAATAAGAAAGGGTGTTTTCTTAAAATGGTAAAATACAAGTGATTAGTCCTTCAACATCACCTATAATCACCAGGATGGTAAAGAAAGTGAATTTGGAAGTCGATGATGAGGACAATGAATGTGGCACAAATTTGGTGAAGTTTATAGCTATGACTATGAACTACACTAATTATCTAACAGAAAAGGGCTATCTATTGATTGAAATGGTGTCTGCTACGGATGATGAATGGATGGCTAGTTAGGTTATGTTACTAATATTCGATGTTTTAAGATATTTTTTATCATAGTTTAGTACTTTGATGATGGATATTTATGTTTTGATACTTGAAAACGGTTTAAACTTATGCAACATATTTTATTTTGGTCATATATTTACTAAATTCAACTAGTTAAATGCATATCGATTTAATGTTTGTTATATTTTATTTTATTTAAATTGCTTGTCATGATGATGTTTAGTATATATATTTTATTTTAAATGATAGTGATGACTAAGGGCCCCCACTTATTTAGAGTTTATCTTCGATCTATTAATATTTAATTTTTATCTTATAGACTTATTTAAGTCTTAAATATAAAGTTAAGTTATAACATAAATTGATTGACTAGACTTAACAAATAACTAACTAAAATTTAGCTATACCTTATTCTTCAACCATCTTTTGAGGAAATTGTTATAAAATAAGATCGAAGTGACATATCAAAGGGAGAAACATTACACATTTATTCTTAAAGACTCTGAATTTATTCAAAGCTCATTAATCATTCTCTTTTCTATGTAATATCTCTAAGATAATACAACTTTTGCACATAGACCAATGATACATTCTCTGATAGTTAAGTAATACACTTAATCAATTTAGGTATATCTAGATTTTTTATTTAGTTTATAAATTGATTCTTTGAAGGCTGTTAGGTCTAATATCTTATGATGACTACATATATGCAGTCATATGAGTAGAATTTGAAGTAATTGGATTGAATAATAATGATTATATCACTGTGTGTGACATTTTATTGATCTATTCAGATTGTATTAGTTGTCATTTAAAAATATATATATACTTGAAGATTGTTTCTCAATAAAATCTCATTTCACTTCTATTAAGACAACTCTTTTGAAGACTTGTAATCTATTTTCATTTCTTTTAGTTAATTTAAATAGTTTATGTTTTCTTTTTAATTTAGATTTTTATTTACTTAGGTTAAAGTTATACTAATTCATTTAATTACCTTTGAGTTAAAGTTTTTAGTTTGTTTTTGACTTTTACATTATTCATATTTAATTTTTTGATCTTTCATTTATTTCCCTTACATTTTTGTTTAGATTTAATTATTATATTCTTAGCTTTTAAGTTGTTTAATTTTTTTTTATTAATTAAGGCGGCAAACCAGGGGCCGAACCCTATACAGTCAAAAAAGACAGGAAGGCTGGCAAACAAAAGATGCCAGTACCAAACCAACGGCACAGCCGAGAAACAAAGTCAGAAGCAAAACAAAACACTGAAAAGACTAGAGTCAGAAATGATGAAACTACATAACTATAGAATTAATAAGATCCTTAAGATACTCATTGTCTGCATTGTCAGCATTCCCTGGATTACCCATCGCTTCCAACATAGTCATATTCAGCAGAATGTTATTTCGAAGGCCTTTGGCGAAGACCTTTTCCAGCTTTTGAATGTGGACCTTCAAGGCCCCAATATCTATTTTCCAATCATTCTCATTCTCCGAACCCTCACCAGCTTCTTCTACATGCATCTTCTCCTTATTATTAGCAGTTCCCCTAGAATCAGCACCCTGCTCTTTAGTGACCTCAAAAACCCGAGAACCCTGTTTCCCACCAGTGTCCTCTAAAATCTCTTGAATTTTTTGCTCTTCATACCCCAATTACCGCCTTGAGCTTCTAACAAGTAATAAGCCCTCAGTTTTATTTGCACTGAATGTAAATGTGAAGGCTCATTTTACAAAATGGCCCGCTACGGTGACGTCTACTTTCATGTTTGAAAATAATTCCCCCTTGGTTTTCATGATGCGACTCTCGCACCTCCACCTCATGATACAAGGAATTAATCATGACAATCAAGGAAGTACTAAGGTTATCATTTTCCATGATCACAATGGCCTTCTCCACGTAGACCGCCTTCGAAAGCTATCTTCGTCATCAAAGTGCATCATTCATGCTCTGTCATCTCCTTCTAAATGATCTCTCTAATGTTTGGGGGTATATGAGCCCTTTGTCACCATACCCTCCATCCTAAGAATTGTTGACCAAGGTTGGCACAAGCATCAGCGACCCTATTACCTTCTCTTTAGGTGTGGGTAATCTCAACTTCAGAAAACTTTTGTAAAAGAAAATGGATGTCTGTAATGATGTCTTTTAGATGGATACCAACATTAGATGCTTTTTTAACGGCGTCTATAACCAACTTAGAATCTCCCTAAATATTTAAATTTCTAATTCCTAGGGATATAGCTAACTTTAATCCCCAAAGTAAGGCCATAGCTTCAGCATAGTTATTGCTCTGGCAACCCATGCCACCAGCATAGACAGCAGACATCCCTCCTTTTTCATTTCTTATTATTCCTCCTCCACTTACTTTACCACTCAACTTGGATGCCCCATCAAAATTGAGTTTCATCCAATTGGGTTTAGGTGGTATCCATTTAGTATGAAGTTTGAAAAATTTTGGAATTATCATGCCCAAGAATAAGGTTTAAAACCTTCCATTTGGCCGCAATTTGACTTTCAAATTTAGATAGGGGTTTCTCTACAACACTAATATGAGATATTGTAACACTTTCCAAGATGGTCCTAGCAAAGGAGTTAAACACCTGAGCAGCATTTCTAGCAGTGTCCCTGAAAATTTTGTGATTTCACTCTTTCCATAAAGTCTAGTTCAAGCATGGCAGAGCTTGCTTCCATATTTCCTTAATCCAGGGATGTGTGAAGGTTGAGTTCCAGCTGAGAATTACTTCTTTAAGGTCAGAATTGCAAACCCATTCAATGCCAAAGTTAAGTATTGTGCCCCATAAATCTCAGGTAAACTCACAGTGTATGAATAGGTGTGAAATTGATTCCTCTCTAGAACCACACAGAAAACCTCTGTTGACCAAAGTAAACCCCCTCTTTTAAAGGTTGTCCTGAGTAAGGATTTTGTTATGGGCAGCAGCCCACTAAAACAAGTTAATCTTTGGAATGAGTTTATGATTCCAAACCTTTTTCCATACCTCCTTATTCTGAGCTTCAGATGTAAGCAGATGATAGGTAGATTTGATAGAGAACGATCCATTCTTATCTGGCCACCAGTATTGTTCATCTTCCCGAGGGAAGAGCGGGATTCTGATCTCCTGAACACATTGTTGGATCTCTCGAATTCTTGGGATAAGCACAAGCCTGTGCACACAGCAATCCAAAAGGTTTTTCTAGCTCCTTATCCCATTGTTATTTTCCATATAATCACTAACCCTATCACCAAAGAACTGAGTAGTCAAGTCTATAATTTCTCCATAGTTTCTTTGGGAGATGAGAGGCTTGTCCCTTAACCAATTATCCTCCCAAAATTTAATCTGTCGGCCATTTCCAAGCTTCCACCTAACTCCCTGTTTGTGAAGACTTCTACTTTTTAGCATTTTATTCCATATCACAAACCCCTGGGGTAATCCCGCCTGTTGAAGAAAGTTAGAATCATCAATGCTATGCATGTATTTGGCATACATTATTTCCCCCACTCACTTTTGTTGTGAATCAGATTCCAACTAACTTTTGAGAGGAGGGCTTTATTCATTTTCCTGATGGATCTTATATTAAGTCCACCATGAGATTTTGGGAGACATTTTTTCCCATCTGACTAAAGACATTCTATGTTTGTCTTCCACTCCCGTCCATAAAAATTTCCTTTGGATCTGTTCTAGCTTTTCAGCAAAATACATAAGAATTTTAAAAAGAGACATGAAGTAAGTAGGAATACTTTGCAAGGATGCCCGAAGAAGTTGCAGCTTACCCGCACTACTGAGTAGTTTTCCCTTCCACCCAAGAAGTTTCCTCTGTGTACGTTCCACAATACCATTCCAAAAACATGAAGATACCTCTTTGACTGAGAGAGGGAGACCTAGGTAGGTAGTTGGTAGGCCAGCCTCAGCACAATCTAAGATATCAATGATTATATGTCTAAGTTCATTGGGAGTGTTGAAGAAGTACACATTACTTTTCTAGAAATTTATTCTTTGTCCTGAGTCTCTGGCATAATCATTAAGTATATTCTTCCATCTTCTAGCTTCGATCACCGATGAGATGCCAAATAAGATGGTATCATCCACAAACTACTGTATAACCATAAGATGTAGGGAAGAGGCAAGTTTGATGCCTACTAGCTTTTTTGAAACTATATCAGCTTGTATTTATCTTCCCAATGCCTCAGCCATAATGATGAATAGGTACGAGGAGAGAGGGTCTCCCTGACAAATTCCTCTCGAGGAGGAGAAAAACCCTCTAGGAACACCATTAACCAGCACTGAGAATTTAGCAGAAGAGACCGCATTCCATAATAAGCAAGACAATTTATCATTAAACCTAAATTTTCTAATCACTTGGAATAGAAAAATCCATGAGACTCTATCATAAGCTTTGGATATATCAAGCTTGAGGGCCATCCCAGGGATTTTGCTCTTATCCATGGAGTGGATAGTCTCATGTGTGGTAATCATAGCATCAAGAATCTGTCTGCCCGAGATGAAACCTTTTTAAGTAGGAGAAATAATTTTGTCAAGCAAGGGTTGAATTCTCAAAACCAGTAGTTTAGTTTTGCATAAGCTAATGGGTCTGAAATCAGCAAGGTTTAAAGGTTGAGATTTTTTAGGAACAAGTACAATGAAGGTATTATTGACTTGTTTCAAAAGTTTTCCAGATCTGAAAAAATCACGAACTGCAGCTGTGAGGTCCACTCCAACAATCTCCCAATATTCTTGAAATAATATAGGAGGAAAGCCATCAGGACCTAGGGCTTTAAAAGCACCCATGGAGAATAAAACAGCATGTACTTCTTCATCGGATATAGTCTTTAACATTTCTAGATTGTCTTCTTTTGTTATCAAATAGGGGATTTTATCAATGAATTGACTCATAGATCTATCAATTCTATCATTATTGTTTTCTTCCATAAGCAGATTCTGAAAGAACACCCTAGCTTGCTCCCCTATTTTGTTATCCTCATTAATAATGTCTCCATTATCCAGGACAAGCTTAGTTATTGAGTTGGCTTTTCTATGTTTATATTAATTATTAGATTAAGTTAGGTTTAGTTTGTTTAATTCTATTTTTTTGAGCATTTGTTCCTTATTTTCTCTTTAATTTCCTAAATAGTGTAGTTTTCTTTCTTGTCAAGTAGATGTTTTGATTAATTGTGTTAGTTTTTATTTCTATTTCATTTTTTGGTTTTTGTTGTCATTTGTTTTATTTGTCTTTTAGTTATTTTTGTTTCTTTTTTTTTTTTGGATTTATTTTGAGCATAATGTGAATATCGAAAGATTGTAGATAATTTGATTAAACAAATATATATTAAGGAAGAACAATCTTTCCTTCAAGAGAATATCTTATCTATAGACCTTCTTTGTTAGATAGGTTAGATTAAATAATCATAATCTATTTCCTTCATTTGATTCAAAGTAATGTTCGATTTATGAAATTATAATGGAGTATAGTTTGATATTTGATATACTTTTTATTTCCAAGAACATTTCAAAAAACCCTTCTACATCTATAAGATCATTTGTGACCTATTAGATTGATACTCTTTCATCTTAACATTCACAATAGGTGAAAGGGTTAATTCATTGGTGTGACAATTTTGATCGTCAATAGAGCCCTCATTAGTATTAACGTGTTACATAGGTCCAATAGGGCCTGTTAATGGCCAAATACTCTCAAAAACTTTCCAAGTTTTATAAAAGTGAAAAACATATTTGACAAGCCCAATTATGTTCCTATAAGTGTAAGGCAACTCCTCTAAACCTGACAAGGTTTGGGAAAAAGCATAAAGTGTCTCAATATTCTATTTTAACTATGAGAGGCTGAAATTACAACACTTATAGCTAGCTACATGGATTTTGTTTATCCATTTTGATGTCTTTAAATATTATTTGAAGTTGTGGGTGAATGTAACACATGTTAGGGACTCAAAATGCCTATAATAGATGGAGAGATGTTGGGGAAGAGTTTAGAGGTTTGCCATGTTCATCCTTATAATCACAATGCTTTACATTGGGAGTTGTTTCAGCAAGAAAATTACATAGAACATGATAAATTTATGTCTTTTATCTTTCTTGCATGAAAAGGATTATGTATGTTGCCATTTGAGGGAAAAGGTCTATAAAACAAAGTTTTTTATAGTAGTTTTCCTTTAGATAATTATGATCAAATAATCCCAATTGGGGTAATTTTAATATGTATAGTCCATTTTATTTATGAATGAAAGTGATTCTTTATTGTTATGAATGTCAACTATTTGACTAAATGCCTATGTGTCATGAATTATGTTCAAACCTTGTAACACAGGAGATTGATGGCAAACTTTAAGTAGTTTCCTAATTCTCATGTTTGTACCCCTATGTCATTGTATTCCTACGTAAAGGATTTTGTATGGTTCTTTAAAATATCAAATACCTTTGTTTCTTGCTCATTGTTTAACCAACTATTTAATCTTAACATTTTTCCTGGTTGGACAACTATATATTTGGTTTCAAGATAAATGGAACTAACATTCCTATATTCACTAATTAGAGAGTTTAAAGGGCATAGATTTGGTAATATCATATGGAAAATGGTTATGTATTTGAAAAAATGCTCACCTTCTAAAATTAACCTTGTTAATGGGCACTATAAAGCTGTTATAAATGTATCTTGATCATCTTATGCCTACTTGACAATACTCTGTTGGAAGGGTGTACAGTTATATCTCTCATCAAGAGTGGCTTTTAAGTTGATTTGGTGATTTTCATAAGATGGTGTAATATACTCCAAATATATACTAGTAGACTTTAGATCCAAATTGGTGGGCTTTGGAGCCAGACTGGTGGACTCCAGAGCCAGACTAGGCTCTTTAATAACTCTTATTAGTTCTTTCTCTATCTCATTTACATGATTTTTGATCACTACCATGGAGAAAGAGGACACGCTATTAATTTTTTATTCTAGTTCATCCACTAATACATCACATGAAGAGTATGGATATGGCTTGATAGGTGGGTGCAAGGAAATTCATTTTGCTTTTACCCAATTTGAAATAGTCATGTCTTCCATCCTACAATTTATAAGGGATGCTACAGTGGCCAACCATGGTCTTCTTAAAATCAATGGATATTCTAGTTTTTCACTCTTAGGTTGGAGTATCATGAAATATATAGGATATTCCTAAGTTTTCACTATTATAGATACATCCTCTATGGTTCCTACTGGTTTGGTAATGGATTGGTATGCCATCTATAGGACTGTAAAATTAGGTTGTACACTTATGAGGAAATTTTTCTTAAGTGTATATTTTCATTACATTGATGGTAGCTCCAAAATATACTAATACATTGGGTATTTATTTTCTTTATATAGTCATAGTGATGATTGGTCTTCCAACATCTTCATACTTGGGCAAAAGTAATTTCCCTGCTAGTAAATTAACAATTTTACCATCTACCTATATAGTTTTAGGTTATTGCCTTCTTCTCCCTACAATTTTTTAACACAATCTTTTAATGACATTATTTAGTTATGGAATATATCTTATGGCTTGAAATGATGGTATTTCATTATTTTAATTTCTCAATTCTTGGACTAAATGAGATTCACTTTTGTTCACAACTTCCTGAAGTCATTTTACAAAGGGAATGGTTGGAAGAACTGTAATGGTTTCTTGAGGTCTTTATTTTTTTTCTATTAAATTTTTCTTTGATTGGCTCAATAAGGAGGTCTAATTTTTCATTTGAGACTTAATTTATAGTAATTGGGGGTTCATTTAGTGTCTTACTTAATCTCAAATGGATATTCTTACAGTTAATAACACTAAACCATAAATTTCCTTCTTGTTCAATCCCATAGACATGGGATTCCTATCTATTTTGGGGGGGTTTGTTACTAGTTGTGTAGGTAATTCAAGTTGAGTTACTTATTTACATTATGTATGTGGATTGGTATGGGGAGGCATCAACACTTATTATGGTGGAAACGTTTTTTACTAATTAAAGACTTGTTCGGGTACCCATTGTCAGTTTGCCCATGGTTTTTAGTTAGATTAGGACATACACTATTGTTTATGAAGTTGAGACATCATGGTTGCAACATCCATTTAGGTGGGCCCCATGTTGGTGGTCCCCATTCCTATGGAGGTGTTTGTAAATCCTATGGCATCAACCATGGGTTAGAAGGATCTCTTGGAACAAAATTATTCTAGTTTTAATTATGAAAAAAATGATTTCCCTATCTTTGTATATAGTTGAGCTCTTTTATTTGTTGGGTAGCATGTTTTAGTTGATTTTTTAGGGTAGGTATGAGAACACAATTTTTAGTATCATGATCATTTATATCAAAAATATCACACATGTATGTCCTATTAAAAGGGCAGTCTCAGATTACATGTTTCAATCTACATTTTAGATAATACATAGCCAGTGATTCAAGAGTGGTTTTAGATTTTTATTGTAATCCATCTAGTTTGGTGTTTAATTATACCAAAAAATATATTTTTATATTTGAAAATTCCTCCATGAGTTTTCCTACATCATCGATTCCCTTTCTTATTTGCATTTTCTTGATACTAGCCCTTATTCTTGAATAATTCCTATATAGTTCAGCTATATTATTGAGACCAAGTTTGTTTGTCTCCTTTTCCCATTAGGTTCAAATATTACCTAGAATAATCACCCAATCCTTTTAATAAAACTATTTTTATTAAATATTCCTCTAATTCATACCCACATCTTCTATGTGCAAAGAGGAAATGGTCAAAATAGTCTTCCATATTATCATCTTCTTTTTGTTTTATGTGAAAGAATTCTCCTATTCTATCCCTTACTCTACAATAATCCTGATATATATCCAAGAATCCATTTTCCATTTCATCCCATTTATAAATGAAATTTGGTTTTAAATCCATAAACCATCTCATGGTTGAATCTTTGAGTGTAGAAGGGACCAGTTTCAATTTATAATTATCAGTTTTGTAATCATAAATTTGACATAAGACCTTAAATTCAAATATAGATTGATCATGGTCCTCTATAGACAATCCCCTAAAAGTAGCTAGTATGAATGGGGATATGTTCTTCATTGTAACATTCTCATCATGATCTAGGATAATAGGATAGGTGAACAATAAACCTAGTGGTTGAGCTCTACTTATTGCATCTGTGTTTGTTGGATTTTTCCTAGGCTGTCTCCCATAGTTTTCCAACAAATATTGTAGAGAGTTCTCCTTGGAGATGTTTAATCATTAGAAGTGGATGGAAGGATACTTGATTGGGATTCAAAACTCTAGTTTACATTATGTTTTAGCCTTAATTATTTTATTTTAAAGTATTCACATGCCTTTGGGGAATGATCTCGATGTTTAGGTGATGCTATAAATGGTTTCTCATCAACAATCTAAAGTTATTTTCTTAGGTCTTCTAGGACACTTTCTCTCTATGACTTACTATTACTTGTGCTTTGTTGAGGGATCTTTGGAATGTATCTTTCATTTGAATCTCTTTGTTTATTCTTATATTTATTTTATTTATGGAAAGTTATTCTTAATCAATTATCAGTTTTAGGATTTAAACCTTATTAAGACCTAGATAATCCCTAGCAATGGCACCAAAAATGATGTGTCATTAATCTCTTCATTTATATCAATTCGTCTTGGTTGATGTCAAATCAACTAGGGCTTGTATCCAATAAAAGTCAACATTAAGGTGCCAAAAATAGTAACTAACAATTGTCTATTTGGGGCAAGTTATAGATCATTTATCCCTAAAGGTCTAATCTAGTCAACTTGAATTAAAATCTATCTGATTACTTGGAAGGAAAACACTCTATGTAAAATTGAAATGTTATCAATAAAAGTAAACAAAGTTTCTTGAAACGAAACAAACTTGATGATAAAGGAAAACACACGTTAATATATTTATTGAATTGAAATGATGTTTGGAATAATATTCTTATAAAAGAAATGTTGGAATTAAAAATATAGAAATTATCTTAAAATAGAAACACACACATAGAGCTTCAAGCTAGATTAAATCACACATTTAACATAAAGATGTAGAATATTAAATAGAAATAATTAAAAAATAAAATACCACAAAAGAATCCCAATTAATTGGTTGAGTAGGCCCTTCTTATCCCTAGGAATAAGATGTAGATCGCATTTAGTCTTTTAGGTACATCAAATCATCATTAACTTGGGAAAATGATTACAATCTAACAAATACTTCAATAAATCTACTTAACCTTAATGTCTCTAAATTTATTACTGATTGACTAACTAAAAATCAAGCAGAAGATGTTGGTTAATCAATCTTGTTAGGGATTAACTATTTTAGTCAGATGTTATATAAGTTTTTGGAAATATAACAAGAAAATAAGTTACAATCTCATTCCATGTTTTAAGGTGAAACGGTGGAAGATGTGCATAGGTGTGCATGTAGAGCTCTTAACTATTGATAGTATATCTTCAGTTGCAGTCATATATGATTTGGTAACTATTTCTCACAATATTCATAGCAATGCCCTTACAAAATGTTAATATAAATTTTATGTCTATAAGCAAGAATACTATGTTGGTAAGTTTTTTCATGAATATGGCATTAACTTAAATTGGTTTGGAAGGTTATTGATTAATCATGCATGATGTATTTATTAGTGTAGAAATGCCTAAACATCCTTCAATGAGCTTTATGCCTAGACTAAGTGACTCCAAATATAGACTGGTAAACTCTAGAGTTAGACTAATAGACTCAGAAGCTAGACTGACAGACTCTAAAGCTAGATTGGTAGACTCTAGAGTTGTCATGAGCTTTTCCATGGTGTTCTTCGTTGGTATTCAATGGTCTTATTATTCACCAAAATCATAATATTCAATCATTGTGCATTTCTGAAACCTATACATATAAAATTGATGGATTTACATGCAAAGGGTTAGAACATTGTGGTAAAAACAACCAACATTAATTCACAAATACTAACCAAGGTAAACTTATTTATTATCTACTTTAGATTAGAAAAATGTTATAAAATTCACATTCAAATCCATTAAGAGGGAGATTATTAGGGGTAAACAATTTCATTACTTGGATATAATGAGTCATTAAATGGGCTCATTACACTTTAAGCTCTACCTGGTGTATGATGAGGTCACTATTTCCAAACACATGTAACCCTTTGATTCCCCTCTTTTTTGATAATTGGAGAAATTAGATCAATGTTTCATATTCAACTACATTATTGCTATAACTAAATTGAAGGCTAAATGTAAATAAATATCTCTTTTTTAGGAGATACCATCATGATACCAGCATGAAAACCATTATTACTTCTTGATCCATCAAATTTTAGTTTCCATGTTCCCTCAAGATCGTCTTATGACTTCGTAAGGTTATAACAAAATATTACTCATGTATATGATAAGTACCCAATATTTTTTATTCTATATGGTCATGTTGTCAATTAGACTCACAACCTTGTGAAGATAGTTTCAGGCCTTCACAGTCTGCTAAAATATGGAAAAAAATCCTAGGATGTGGGTGGCCTAATCAGTAGATTGAATCTCTAGATTCTAAGGGCTAACTCCCTTCAGTGTATCAATTGGGATCCCTACTCTACGCTACTAACTACTAGGGAAAAAGAAAGAGGGAAAAGGTAAGAAATAAAATTAAAGGAAAATCCTATCTAGTCATGGTGATACACCTATATTTTAGTTCATCCACTCAATCTGAGCTTCTAAAAACATTGATTAGACAAGAAAAAGACTAAACTTTCAACTCTAATTGACTCTTATGCATCAGTATTTCATGAAAAGGTTTTATTTGGTGATCAAAGCTTGAGGGAAATGATGGAATAGGCTTGATTCAAGGCACTAACCAACCAATTACATCTGTTGTAACTTCAATCAAAAGACATCAAACATAGAACATGACCTGCATAATCTTATCAACTAGTAACTAAGTAAGAATCAAGACTTGATAAGGAAGAAAATTATATCACATATGCAAATCACTGGCATAAATACACTACACCAGCATCCTGGAATCTAAAAATAGTCCTATTTATCTAAAAAAGGTTACAAAACTCAAATTTTGGTAGAGTCTGGTCTCGCCAAAACAGGGATCCATTTCAAGGCTAAAAAACTAACTTCTATAAAAAAGCATACAAAATCTAAGAGATTGGCATTGAAAATAAGAGAGAAGATCAACTCCCACATTACACAAGTCCAACTTGAGCTATCAAAAGATAACCCAGCCTTCAAATAAAAATCCTTTTATCTTATGTCTTGCATGAAAAAGCTCTTTAGCATTGGAAAAAAATGGTGGGACCATCTTGGACTAATCTACTCCATGCATGAAATATAGGCCAAATATTCAAAGAGAAACTCTACTTGATATGTTTTGAAGTTGAGTTGAAACAAAAGAAAGTCCTTCCTTGCATGAAAAACAAGGAAAATACATGATAATCCTTGTTTAGTCAACTCCAAGTAACTCCATCCTACATCAGATGATGATACGCCAATCCTTTGATGAATAAATTTAGTTTAAACAAGTTGGAAGTGGTGAAAGCTTTCAATTAACAAGATAAATCAGAATAGATGTGGCACTTTGACAAAAAAGACAACTTAAACTGAAGATCAACCAACTCCAAATGGCCTCCACTTGCATGCAAAGGGGCTTTGAAAACTAAAACATGCATGAAATTACATGTTAAGATCAGTTATTCAACATTTGAAACTCCATGTTAGTTCCTTTAAGTTCCTCGGCCTTTTGCTCTCAGGCTTTTCGCTTCTGCATGTATTTTTTGGGGCTATGTTCAACTACTTTTTTGTGAAAAAAAGGTCTTTAGAACTTTTCTACCTTTATCTAATTCGGACAATCTGTCCACGGCTTATTCCTTCGAAGGAATTTTCTTGGCAATTTGTCTTTGGTCACTTTCTCAAAAGAATTACCCTTTTGGCCTTTTGTTTTGGACTTTTGTCCCGAAGGAATTGTTTCGGGCTTTTTTCTCGAAGGAATTATTTTGGGCTTTTTTCTCGAAGGAAATCCTTCAAAAATATGTTAAGTGCCTATGCCCTTTTGAAATGCACCCTCCAAAAAGGAAAGAACTCCTTGGACTTCTTTAAGATGACCCTCTATTTTGAAATGATCCCTTTCTGAAAGGAAATTACCCTTCGGATTTTTTGAAATGGTCTTCAGAAAAGTTGTTTTGATCTTAAAAAAAGTTGTTAGTGACCTTTGGCTTTGAAAAATGGACCGTTGGCTTTTGAAAAGTACCCATTTCCTCAAAATTTAATCCCGAAGGAATTCTTTCTAAAATTTTGAAAAGTCCCTTTTCCGAAAGAATTCTTCTTTGAAAGGTTTCTTGAAGATGGACCTTCCTGAAAGGAAAGAACCCTTTGAATTTCTTGAAAATGACCCTTTAAGGACCCAAAGAAGCCTCCATGGTGCTTTTCTCACAAAAATCCTCTGAAAACCAAAGTGAATTCATCAAAAAGGATTGTTAATCATGGATTATTTCAAGGACTTTTTAGGACCAATAATAAACTGGCATGATATGCAAAGTTTCAATTAGTAGGGGTGACAATTTGACTTGCAGGGTCAAAATTATCAACATGTCATATGGATCAAAATCATAGCATTCCTTTCCCCAATCATCAAGCAAAATGTCTATAACTTCCTCTAAGTTTGTATTAGCCTCATGAAGAACACCAAATTTCTCTTGGTCATGCATAGTACAATTCATGTTAGCAGGACTAGACATATATGGCTTAATATGATATTTGGAGATAACTTCATCTTTGATGGTTACCCTTGTCCCATATCTAGTTTTAAGAAGCATATGAGACCAATTTGAAAATAAATAGCCCCCCATTTTTGTGGTAAAGTATCTAGAAAGGCATATGGAAAAATAAAGAGGGAAATCAATAACTAAACTATTTTACAAGATGGAAAGACTTGGGCATGCATGAAGGGTAAGGTTTATATTCCTAATAACTCGTAATGTAATAATAACACTTCCATATAATTCTAAAAACCCCTTAATTATTGGTGTGTACTTTATGACTGACAAATCAATAATTTTCTAGGGTATAACAAAACTCCTAGCTCCAAAATCTATCATATAATTACGCAAAAGATGCTTATAAATGATTGGGGATATGTAGAAAGGAGGTGGATTTCTATTCTTACTTTTTTCCCTTCCTTTGGCTAGATAAACTTGTATGAGAAGTTGATGTACCCTTTAATAGTTCATTTGTGTGATATAAATGATTCAAAACCTCTTGAAACAAATCTCTTTGTGATGGAATTAAGAGTGCTACCCACATAGTAACATTTAGATTGGTTCTTTTTATTTGCTCCACTATACTAAAAGGAATATTATTATAGTCATCTAAAATGTCATTTTAGTTCAATGAGTGTCACTTGAGACCACCTTGCCTTAGCTTAGCCCTGAACCTATCTTAGGGCTTCTTTTAATTCTATTTGAGCTTTCATGTAGGTCTAACCCACTCCTAAACTTAGCAAAAATAGCAATAATCCACCCCCTAAGCACCTAGGCCCTCTATTGACCAGATTATGTCACCTGAATAATAGCACATCCTTTAGACACTAGCACATTACGCTAGTGACCTAGGGACCGTGATAGTGTCCCTCTGCTCTTTACTCTTCCAACGGATATCTTTCTATCCCCTAATGCAATTTAGGGTTGGACTAGATCTATTTTACATCTTGATGAGCACCATAATGCTATATATTCAACATTTTCATTCACTTATCTACTAGATGTAAATACTCTAAACCAAACTTAGAAATAGTTGTGTAAATCAAGGTTATTGATCCTTATTCTACCTACTTCTGCATACAACCATCTACATTAGCCCAATGCTTAGAATACTTAGATTTCCAATCTCAAGTCACACTCAAATAACTCAAACTAGAACTTATATTATCATTCACTTGTACTTGAACCAAACACTTACATAGAATAACTACATTGGGTTTGATCCATCCTCAAAGTATTGGTATGTAGGCAACACTCAACACATGGGGTGTTGAGGTCATGTCTAACCTACCCTGCTAACACCACTCTTTTCTACTTATACTTCTCAAATACCCTAAAAAACATGGAGGCATAGAGTTTTGTATATAAATTATTCAAATTAGGTTACAAGAAGTGAATTAGAAATTATCTACATAGGCACGGACATCTCAGGTCCAGTCAAAAGTATACCTAGAAGTTCACTGCCCTTATTGTAAAAGGACAATACTGCACTCATACATACACTACCATGGTGAGCTATTGTCCAGAAGACTATTTTTATCTGGGAGGTTTTCTAACTCTAGATTCCTACTCATGACAATTTTCATCTCTTGTATAAAGTTTCATCCCATTATACATCTGTCTCAGTCAATTTCTATAGTAAGTACTTCATTTTTTAGGTCATTATTATTTATAGAATAATTAGATAGGTTAATTATTGTAAAAAATAGGGAATGCATTTATTGCTATACTTATTCCTTGATTTATCATTCTATAAATTTATAAAACTAGGTTTTTACATTCCATAACTCCCTAAAAAGTTAAATCAATTGCCAACCTTTGATTGGAACTTAGTAACATCTTATTTTTATTGTTGACTAGTTGGAGGCTGATTTTTGTATTGATCATCATCATGATAGCTTAGTTTACTTTTATTCAAAATATTTAGTAGATGGACCTTCTTTTGTAGCCTTTTGTGGTGTTTGATAAGTGGATGATTAACCAACCATGGAAGATGGCTCTCCTTCCATTTCTCTCTTTTTAGACCTTGTATGCAACTAGATTTATCCCTTTATTTACTACTTCATTCTAATTTACACCACAAAAATCACTTGATTTCCAATTCAATAGGGTATATCCACTTGTCATATGTTGGTACTTATTCCCCTTTTTGAGTTGATTCCACTTTATGTTCCTGAAGTATTGATGCACTTTAAACCATTAGAGTTTGACTAAGAACCCCATTTGGAAAAGAAATTTTATTATGGTGCTAGTTACAAGGGTAGCACCATTCATAATCTTGGATTAAGTTATTTTGAACAATAATAATAACCTTGGAATAAATTGCAATAGCTTGATTTTAGGTGTTTAAGGGCCTAGTATAACCTATTTCGCCTTGTCATTGGGTATTACCTTGATAAGGATGCTTATTGGACTGATATGATTGACTAAAAGACTGAAAAGGTCTACTATATTGGGCCTAATTCCTTTTTAGATCCACCATCTCATTCCCAAAACTTTGTAGAAAGGTTTTGACTTCATGCAATTCATTAGAAGGGGTAATAGGTGGATTTGGTTAACTGGTTATTCTAGGGAGATGTGCCAAAGTGGGTTGACTAGGTAAAGGCTCAAGAAAAAGAGCCATTATGGGTGTAGGAACTATTTTTCTAGATTGGATTAGTAAATTTTCAGCTCTTATAGTTATTTCATAAGCATAATTTAAAATGGTTGCTTCCATAGATTGAATCATAATAACCACATCACTATTCAAAGCTCTCAAATAATACAGTAATGTAGTGCTTGGAGAATGCTTGACTAAAGGTGGAATCCTATCCAAGATCTTACGTAACTTAAAATTAATGTCTACCATGAGTTCATGAGGATATGTTTTAATAGTGTTAAGTTTTTCCATTAAGGATAAATGTTCACTTTTGGTCTCAAACTATTTGCAAAGCTTTTCTCCTAATTCATCCCAGTTATGTATTGAATTAGGTTACAACCCCCTATATCATTAAACTATTTTTACTTTAAGGTAAGTTTCAAGGATCCTCACAACTACATTTTTTTCTAAAAGTTTATGAATTGATCATATGTTAGCAATGTTTTGAATGTGTTATATGTGGTTAGTGGCATTTTCACTAGTAAAATAAGGTGTAAGTTTTAGGGCTGCTACTATAATTTCATCACGTTGAGCAAGGGAAAGAGGACTACCTCCATTTAAGGTGAAAAATATATGATTTCTTTGATCCATGTAAGGAATAGGAACTAGCCTTTATCTTGGCTCAAGAAATCTACCAAAAGGAGGTGTGGATTGGACTCTTGAGGAAGGTGACCTAGATCTTCTAGTTCTTCTTTCTAGAGACAAAGTCAATTTTAAGAATTGATAAATATTAATCTCATGAATTAGCTCTTATCTCCACTCTTGGCATGAAAATAGAGGACTAATTTGAAACTAGAAACTTTTGTATTTTCCAAGTGCTTGTAGACTGTCTTTAAAACTAAAAATTCCTAAGGAGCCAAGATCTTAATTGAAAATCTTGACTCAATGCATGCCAGACATGCCAAAAACTATTGTCACATGAAACTTTCACCCATTTGATTATTAAGTTTATTTAGTTCAACAATGGGAACATCCCCAAGGTTTGGGAGCTTGTCTCCTAGGGATGAGCCTCTGGATAAGGCAAGATCTTGCCTAAACTAAGTGCACCTAATGTATAATGATTTACAAGCCTAAAACACTACATAACATGGATTATTAATAGTCTTAACTAAGTATTTCATCATGAAAATGGATAAAATTTAACTAAAAATGCAAAATGGTGATGAACCAATATTTAGAGAACCCCTCAAATTTTTTCAATCATCACTAAACAACCTTCAGAATTGATAACTTACTCAATATTCAACTCTTCAACTCATTGAACTTCTCACATAAGTGATTTTCATTAAGGTAAGAAGTCTAACACAACATTAGGAGGGGTTAAAATTTACCTTGAAAAGGCTCAAATGGTGAGAATCCACAGCTATTTCTACATAAACTTGATTATACACAACATACAACATGTAAAATAAAGTGATATGCTTTTGCATGAAGGTAAGAAGGATTGGAAAATAGTAAAATGGAAAACATTGATGTCTACAAGTAAATATCTACAACCTAAACCCTATACATAAAATACAAGAAATTTGAATAAAGGCAATATCAGCTCTTTATTAATGTCAAGGCTAAATCTTGTGTACAATATTCAAAAGAACATAATATTATTATGCCAAAGTAAGGGGATCATTTTCAAATCATTTTACAGCCATATATAGATAATAAAAGTTAGTGAGGGAAGAAGATACAATAACTTCCTCAACTACCTCCATTAGTCTAGGCATGTGTAAGGAAAGGAGACCAAGGAGTTGAATGCATTAAGTTCCTTCAATGATTTGGACTTGTTCTATGTAGACTTGGTTTGTTGCTTGGCATAGTGTAGGATATACCATCCTATCTTAACTCTATTTTTCTCTTATAATAATGATCTTTGATGCTCCTTGGCTAATGAGTTAGTATTCTTGCTTGAGAAGTTTTTATAAAATCTATGAACTCGTTACCTTTCTCTTGAACATGTGATGGTTGGAGGAAAGGTAGTTATTCTTCACTTGCTCTCATTTATTAGATTCCTTTCTTAGTATCCTCCACCAATATAGGTCTCAAATTGACATAACTTGCCCATTTAGATCCTTTGCACATGTTTCTCATGAATGTCAATCACCTTGAGGAGGTTTCACTTCTTTAGGAACATGTTTCCAACTAGATTCCATGTTTATTCACCCTCTCAAGCAAATTGAACCATTCATTAGTCTTAAAAGATCTTATCTTAGTCCTTAGAAACCTATTTAGGTTGTTTTATGCATTGTAGATGCTTTGGAGGCTCAACAAACTTGTATTGCATAGTTGGAGGTCTTAAATACTTAGATTTTACTACTAAGAGGGTGTTTCTAATATTTATATTGGTCAGGAGTGGGTTGGAAACATGTTTATTATGATTAATTTCTTTGATACCCTTAATTACAACCTATTCCCTTGCATCCTACATTTTACATTTGATCATCTCAAACAAAGATTGAAGAAGATGGGGTTTTTTATTGTTTGGTAAGAGATCCAATGTTTTGTCCCTTACTCTATGTGTCGGGTTGAGAACATGATTGAAGTCCCTTTTTTCAACCTTACAAACCTGCAACCTCTTGTATTTGATCTTAAAGTCTTACAAACTTGCTTTACATCCTTGATAAGACCATGCATTATTATTGTCCATTTATAGCTTCTAGTCCATCTTTAGAAGGCCTATAAGGCTCTCTCAAGTATGTCTTATTAAAGATATAAACTTGTTTTGTTGGCTAGGTTTATATGATCTCTAAATTATGCTCTAAACATTACAAACCTTATCTTAGCATTATAACATTATGGGAACTATATAAACCTTATTGCAAGATAGGTTTTAGATCATATAACTTTTGAAATCTCTATCTGTAGACCTATTAGTGTGCTTAAATCATGTTAAAACCCTTGTATTATCATTGCCTCATCAATAAAAAAATTACAATAACTATATTGAATACTTATTATCTAGGTTTTGAGACCATCAAACCTTGCCTTGGCATTATAATCAATACGAAAAACTTGATAACTATGTTACATACCTATTGATGTTTTTAGATCATGCCTAAAACCTTTGTTTTTTTCTCCTTAGAGACATGTAACCTCATGTTACTTCCTTAAAGACCTCTAACATGACTCTGTAAACCCCCTAAAAACTTGCATTCATGCTTTTGGCTCGTGATGACTTTATCTCGGGGTCTCAAACTTGAAAATAACCTTAGAAACATGTTTGAACCTACAATCTTTGCTAAAAAACTCTATTTTTATGATTACAGACCCTATAAGAACCTTGAAAACATACCTATAGGCCTGTAACTTTTATATTACCTTCATTTTATGTCTAGAAGGGGTCAGCAATCTTATCAAGGGTTCTTCAACCTTATCTCATTCTTCTCCAAGACTAAAAATTATCAACATACATTATTGTGGGCTTAGGATTTTAGTGGCTATTTAAACCACTTGTAGAGTTTGAGGGGATTTTTAAGATATCCATGTGATTTATGTCTCCTCATGAAGTATTAATACCATAATATATGTGTTAAGGATTACCACTACTCCTCTAAAAATTTCTAAATACCATACATGAGGGGAAATGTAATATAACATTGATTGGTTTTTGTTTGTAAACCCCTATAAACATAATGTTTTGGCTTGTTACATAGCTTTTAGACTTCATTATTCTTCCTTGAATACCTAAAACCCATCATTTATGATTTCTCAACCTTCTCAACCTTTATTTCTTGCTTTTAAACTTTGATATGACCCTATAGACCACTTACAAACTTGAAACATTTTTTTTTTGGTTTTTTGCTCATTGCATAACTGGTAAACCTCATTTTATTTCCTTTAAGGCCTAAAACTAATCAAAAATGGTTTTTTATGCATGCCTTAACTATATCAAACTCTACTTCTTGCTCAAGATCCTTGATAGGACCCTACATTTCAACCTACAGACCAGTACATCTAGTTTTAGTCTCATGAGAACCTAATTTGAGGTCTCAAACTTGTAGAAGAACCTTAGAAACATGATTGCAACATATATAATCTTATGAAAACCCTAATTTTTATCTTCTTAGATCTACTTTAACCATATTTCATGCTCAATATCTCATACAAAACCACCACTCATCTTTATCATGCATGGCTTGGAAATATGCTTGAAGCCTTTGCATGGAAACTTGATCAGTGAGGAACAATGGTTATGCCTTGAACATGTCAATGAGATCATATTCATGCTTTAATACCAATATGGAATTTGAAATGGCACTTTTGGGTGCAAGAGAGAGTAAAAGATTGAGAAATATTCATGAAACCTATATTGAAACACCTCAAAAATGTCATAAATTACTTTG
The DNA here is from genome assembly GCA_037957365.1 of Torreya grandis. Taxonomy (NCBI): domain Eukaryota; kingdom Viridiplantae; phylum Streptophyta; class Pinopsida; order Cupressales; family Taxaceae; genus Torreya; species Torreya grandis. Next base: position 1,070,810 of record JARHVA010003792.1, read on the forward strand.
ATTTTGTTTGAATGAGGGATTGGAAAGGTGAAACAAACCTAATCATGGCCTTGACTGAGTTTTTCCATGTTAAAAATCTTGAAATAATCCATAAAGAGGCAAAATAAGGGGGGAAACAAAGTCAAAGATACTCTTTGAACAAGATGTACAGACTTTAAGGGTCTATGAAGGGGTTTCAAACCTCTTAGTGACCTTTATCCTTCTTTTAGAATGCTTCACCCATTTTCATGACCTAATTATTTTATTCAGGACCCTTATTGATATATTTTTACATTTAAAATCACATTTTAATTCCTTTAGTCATCAAATAGGCCTTGAGAAAGGCTAATCTAACCTCATGACCTCAACTATGCTTAGTAGGTCTTAATGAAATATGCAAATGTATGGGAAACCATGACTCATTCATGAAATCCCTACTTTTGGTCTAATGTGGTACACATGAAGGTATTAATAGATCTTGCTCAGTTGGTCTTGGCCTAAAAGTATAATTTAATGCACACGAAGTGATGTAGAGATTAATGAGACTTGAAAAGCCAACAACTAGTAATATAGTGTGTTTTCAGCTCCTCCATAAGAACTAACCAAGTGACACTAAATTCTTTTTTTAATATTTTATGCACATAACCATCAGTACCAAATGAATTATTTAGGTCCCAGTTATAAATATGTCATGTAACCTTATTCTCACATGGGATGTAAATTAGATAAAACAAATATCGATTATGTTGATCCAATTAAGTGGATATATCCCATCAAACTTATGTCTAATTTTGTTAGTAGGTTTTGATGCCTTGAATTAGTTTTATCCCTGGAATAAGCCTATGGAATATTTATAATAGGATTGAGTTGTCCCTTAGATCCAAACTTAGTTTATTTTGTGAGTAATAATGTCTTGAGAAAGCTAATCTATCCTTTCATGTCATTATATATCTTCTCCACCTCTCATTTTATTTCCTTGTGCATATTATCTAATTCAAACTCTATGTTGTGAGTACAACCATTTAGATCATGAAATTTATCCTCCATTGAATAATAAGTCATTATAATTCCTATCCAATCCCATACAAACTTTATCCCATATTTATTATAGTTTCCTTGGTATAATTAAATTATTTCACTAGCCTCTAACTTACGGTTTAATCATGTTGAGGCTTGACAGTGCAAAATTTGATTGTATCTTAGATTAAATAATTTTTTACTTAGGTTAATCTAAAAAAAAATTCAAAGAGAAAATCCCCACTATATTTTTTCAATATTTATGAAAGTTTAAATAAATCATAATAATTCCATTTAATGTGATGTGTAGAATGAATTTCTGAAAAAACCTAAAACATCAACAAATTTTGAAAAAAATTATCATCAACCCTAATTTAATTTTACTATAGATTCCTTGAATGATTCTCCAACTTGAGTAAAAATAATTTATCAAGTTTCATAACGGATTGCAAGATATAATTGATTATACAAAATTAGCGGTTTACTCACACTTTTACCCAGATCAAAGCTCTATTACCACTTGTAATGAAATTAATTCAAATATAAAGTAGAATAATAATAATAATAATAATAAATCCAATGTTACTAAAATAGAGTAGAATTTATGAAAAATGATTAGCCACTTCGAGGGGGAACCTGTATAACCGTATAATAAGAACAAAATTCATAATATAATGATCACATACTAAGAAATAAATCTTATATATACCCTAAATATGTTATAGAAACACCTTAGGCTGATCCTACCATCAATATTAATCTAAAGAGATGATCATATAACTTTATTAAAGGTTATCATATCTATAAGTTTTCCACATAAAACCTAATACATGTTATAGGCCAAGGGCAATATTATGTCTATTTTTAGTATCCCTCTCTTTTTCAAAAACTATCGACATGATTAGTCTTGCCATATGGTGACTTTTGTCATAATGTTTAAATCTACTGGTGGGGGCCAACTTGTTTGCGTTAGTTTTAATGTTCATTTATATGTGTGTATGTGAATATGAGATATTGTTGCATTGAAATGATTTTATTACTTGTAACACTAATTTAAATTAATGTGTAGCATAAGATGGATCATTTAAGTATATGTTGTATTCAAAATATTAGCATGGTTTCACCTCTTTTCACTTAAGTATGTGAACATGTTTGATTTATTGTAATTATGAGTTTAATCATTGCACAAGAGCAATCAAAGTGATAGTTATAACATGATTTGATAGATAAGAGCAGTGACCTAGGTCATAAATGAGGTAATGATGGCACAGATTTATGTTGAGTTCACCTTGTCAATAATCCTTAGTGTATTTATAGTATGATTTCTTGATATAAATGTCACGGGATCAATATTTTAATTGCATATTGTTTGGTGTGTGATCCAATGATAATTATATTCAGTTTCTAATCACAAGCTTTTGTTTTACTTGAACAAACCAATTCATGAAGAAGTACGAGTAGGTATAAATTTTCACATCATATTTCTTCTTTAGCTATAATGTGTTGTAATCAAAATGAATAAATCTTCGTGAAATGTTTCCCCACATTGTCAAAACATATCATGCATCCTCAAGGTAATAGGTTTCATTTTTATTAGATAAGGTTAAAAAGTAGGAATATGGTCTCGTACCCTTACAAAACATAGTGAAAGTTGTTTAACTAAAAATGAGAGAAACAAACATATATCAGGAGCCACTAAGTCCATATATAATTAGGAAACTTTAGCCAAAATTTAGCCAAAAACTAAGTAAAAATAAAACAAAGATTATGAAGGATTTAATGGCAGGATGCCTTATATTCTAAGTAGATAACCAACTTATTATTTTCTACCTTTGTCTTCTCTTTCTTCTTACCTCTGGTTCTCTTGCTCGGGCCTTGGGAGGATTCTTCAGTTGTGTTTTTCCTTTTATTGTCTTGGGTCTTTTCCCCCTCTTTATCCTATTTTTTCTTCCCTTGATCCTTTTTCACCTCCCTACTATGTATACCTATCTCCCCTACCTCTTCAGTACCTTATGACATTCCTCTGCCAATACGAGTTTTAGCATCCTATAAAAAGAGCATCATTTTCAATTTGTTGATCTCATAAACTAGTTCAAAGCATAGAAGATGTTACATATCCACCTTATTCTAGATCTTCTCCATATTCTGCTCCACCTCAATAGACATACTACTCCTTGGGGTTTAGGGAGTAAGTATTTCAATTGACTTGGCAACCTAGATGTTTCCATTAGAATTGTTAATAGGGGATGATTTATCAGTTTATTCCTCTCCCAAAAAAACATGAGTATTTCCATTTCCCCCTATCCAACCCTCTTCACTGTCTTCCTCTAAATCTTCCACCTCACTAGGGATGTTGATAGCTTCAATGACATATTTCCCCCACAAGGGTTCCCCTCTCTTCACAATAAGCAAGATAAGCCAATGGTGTAAGAGATTGAAGAATGAATTAGCCTTAAAGGTCAAAATTAAGGCTTCTAGAGATTTTTTTAGAAAAAAATAAAAGATTATATTATGCCTTTTGAAGTAGTTCATTAATAGGAAGTGGTGGGAAAATATGATCATGTGTTTTCCCTCAAGGGTGATATAACTCATAATCTGGAGGCATATCTTAGGCCACTTTCTCAATAATTCAGCTTTGGAAAACCTTTTTTGGTTTGAGGGGACCGATTTATCAGCTTTAAAAAAAATTAACTCATTCTTTCTCTTATTGTCCTTAAAGGCTTTAACACCATCACAACTCATCCCTATAATTTTGCCAATAATTTATTCAGAAATGGTGATGTTGAGGCCTCACATTCTAACCATTTTTTCCTCCTATCTTCTAGAAAAGTCTCTAGAAATGGACGAGTTATGACCCACAATTCTTTCCATGAAGCTTTTTATACCTCCTTTGTAAAGCTTCTTCCATACATCTAGGTCCTTCTTCACTTTTACACAGGAGATTAGCTCCACCCTATCTCTATCACCTCCCATTATCTACTTGGTCTCACCACTCAAGAGCTTGCTAATTTTAACTATTCTGACCAGTTCGAAGAATCCCATTTTGGATAAATCAAGGATTTTATTATTTAGGTTGTCATACTTCTTCCCATGATCTATAATAATTGGCTTTATGTGGTGATTATTAAACTACTTCTTGCTTTGGGATATGTCCATCGTAATATAGATCATGAGAATAAAGCTTATAATTATCAAGAGGGGGATAATTTATTTTTAAATGATCATTGTAAATTTATTTGGGATAATCTTCATCCTTTGACCAATGTTTAAATGCATCAATATGAACCCCTATATTTACCATTTAGTCCACTCCCTCATTCCCTACTCAATATGTGTGGGTAATAGAGTATCCTTTAATATAGGGAAGTAGGCACTTTGCATCCTCAATTACATTCAATATGGTCCAACAGGGACCAAATTTACCTTTTATGAAATCATTTATATTCAGGTAGTCACCTTCAATCTAAAGATGTTCAAAGCCCAGGTAACTACTAGTTCAATACCCTACAATCTCACTAAAGCTTAGGTAACATGGGTGGTTTGGATCCCTAAGGGACCCACATAGGTTACTAGGAGATTTCCTTCATCATCTTTTAGGACTCCTTCCCCTATTGGTCTCAATTTACCTTTTACCACTCCGTCAAAATTCAACTTGAACCAAGATCTAGGCAAGGGAATCCATATGACAAGAGACCTATCCACCTTCTACTTTTATGCTTGAAATAGAATTGAAAATTTTAGAGAGGTGAGGAGAGGATTAAGATGCAAGACGAGGGTCTTTGAAGTTGGAAGAGAATGAGTCTAGTTTTCCTTGATATATGACAAGATCCTTTTCAAGGTGGAAGAGAGATTAGGGGCCTTATTGTCAAAAATACAAGAGTTTCTAGTTTTATAGATTCCATAGAATATATGTGATAGAGAGAGTTCCCAAATAAAAATCAAGGGTGGGTAGACCCAAGGGGGTTTTCACTGGGTGATTAGATCAAAGACCAAGTTGGGTCTAACCAAGGAGAGATTAAACTTTAGCAATAAGAAGTATAGAATGACATAAACAAATAGACAATGTAGGAACAAGTGAGAATTGGATTTAGCCTCGTTCCTGTAGGGAACACACCTATTACAGATTAGAAGGCCCCTCCTATCCAGATTGTCCATGGTGAAAATTTTATTCTGGGCTACCAACCACAATAAAATATTGACCTTGTGGTTAAGATTATTTATTCATAGTTTCTACCAATCCTCATCTAGATCCTCTTGATCTAAGTTAACCAAATAATATGATTTGACTAAGAACACACCACTTGGATCAGCTATCTAGATGAGTTCATCTTATTTTGGGAACAAGCTGATGTGAAACATATAAAGTGTCAGATTGAGGTTAATGAGGAAAGGAATTTCTGAGTGTGCATAACTTATAGAAAGTGGAGTAGAGATTAATTGGTCTAAAATCTTTCAATTGGTTTGTTCCCATTTTCTTGATAATCAAGACTAATAAGTTTTTATTGAATTCTTGTAGAATAGTGCATAATTTGAAGAATTCAGAGACAGTCAAATGCACTCCCTATTGAATAATATCCTTATATTTTTGGAAGAATAGGGGGAAAGTCATATGGTCTTGGGGATTTATCCCCTTCCATGGCAAAGATGATCATTCTGACATCCTCAAGGGAGGGAAGAGATGAGGATGTTAGTATTATCAACCTATAAAATGACTCCCAGAAAGAGATTCAATACCTGAGCTACCAACTCCACATCCTGGGGGGGATAATAAGATAGGAAGTTCTTGATTTTTTTTTATAATTTGTAGTTTCATTTCCTTTTGCTAATTGTAAATAACACCATCTTCCCCCAAGACTTCATGAATTTTGGTTGTGTTTTAGTTCCTATAAGTTAACGAATGGAAAAACTTAATGTTCTTATCCCTCTCCTTTATCCAGATGCATCTCAATTTATGACACTAGTAGATTTCTTCTTTAGCTTCTAGGTTGTGGTAGATGTTTAGTAAATCCTTTTCCTTCACTTGGAGGAAGGTATTCGAGCCTGAGAATTTGATTTCTTCCTTTATCTTCCTTAAAGATTCTTAAATTTTATTCTTTTGAATAAATTTGTTCCCAAACACTTCTTTATTCCAAATTTTCAATGTTTTTTTAAAATTCTTGAGTTTCATGGCAAGAATATACATGTTCGTTCTTAAGACCAATTCTTTCCACCATTCTTTGATTGAGTCTATCAAATTTGGGTGGGAAATACATATTTATTTTTAAAAAAAGGGATGTTTTTTATCTTCATCATTTTCTATCCCATGAAAATCAATGGGCTATGATCTGATCCTATCCTTAGCAGGGAGGTTAGAGTGTTATTGTATTGAATATCCTAGTTCATTGAAACCAAAAACCTATCCAATCTGACTTGCATGAGATTGTCCCCTTTTCTTTTATTAGACAAAGTGAATGGATTTCCTTTTAATTCCACATCCATTAATCCCAATTCAACTATGAATTCATTTATCATTATATTATTTTATGTTAGTATCCCCCCTTTTTTCTAGTGGAGATAAGGGAGATTTGAAGTCTCCTGATTAATCCATTTCCAGTCCTCACTAATTTTCCTAAATTCTTCTAGCTCATTCCACAAATTTTTACTATCATTTCCAGAGTTGGGAGCATAGATGTTGGAGAGTATCCATTCCAATTTATTTTTGGCCTCCTTGAAGTGGATAGCTATATGGTTCTTAGATATAATTAAGATAGATACTTCAAGATATTGAAGGTTCCAAAAAATTGTAAGTCCCCCATTACACCTCTAGAATTGATGCCAATGCTTTTGGATTTGTTCCAAATGTTGCCAATGTTTTGTAAAAAAATTCTATTCATACATATTAGTTTCTTAGAGTATCAAAATATTAGGTGTTTTAAAATTAGATTCCTAACCAATCCCTATTTCCCAGGGTTGTTCATCACCCTTATGTTTGATGATATTATATTCATTTTTTGGAGTTGGGAAATTGTTTAAGGGTCCTTTCAATACTCTTCACCACTTCCTTTTTTATTCTAAGATAATTCCAAGAAGGTGACCTTGTGCTCAAATGGGATGACGATAGGGCCAAACCTTGAAGACACACAAAGTTTGATACTTTATGGAGTGGGTCTTATGTTATCACTCATTGCAAGAAACATAATGCTTTTCATCTCTCAAAGCTAAATGGAGAAGTACATATCTTAGTCAATGGGATACACCTCAATCATTGCTAGAGGTCATTTTTATCCTCTTTTACATAATAGATTAGGCTTTGCTTTCTTTAAGTGCTTCTATCACATGTTGGTTTTGTTGAGTGTATTCCTTATCTTGTTGTGTGTGTCTTGTTTTGTTTGTGTTTTTAAGATATTTTTCAATTTTCAATTTGTTTCAAAATCTAATGTCATGTTTAGGTTCAAATTTGGTCTCATAGAGGAGAAATTTTTAGTGACTCCATGCCAAATGGGTTGTCTAAGGCCACTAGTCCATATGTTTTGCAGGGAAACTACCCTAGGATGTCACCAAAAATTTTAGCTAATATGTCACCCATGACCAAGGATTGTTCAAAACTAGGTAACTGATTCATCCAACCTTGAAATGGTATCGTTAAGAATCATATCTTGGTGTCATGGTTGCAGTGTGTATGTTCTCAAGGTATAAAAAAGGTCTTATTAGAAGGATAGAGTCCATATGTGTGTCTTGTCCACTTGGTTTCATGCCATGACCTTTGAAGAGGTCTTTTGCAATGCATTTTAGCATAGGTAAAGGTAACTTAGTAAAGTTTAAGGTTGTTTTACAAAAGTTAATGTATACTTGGAACCATGGCAAAAGAATTGATGTGATGATCCCCAAGATGGCAAGGTGTTCCATGATGGATTTTGAGTCTAGGAGCAAAGATTATGAGATAACAACATTTTACATTTCAAACCTTTGAATGGATTAAGGTAATTTTGGATATTTTAAGGTTTCATTAGTTTTGATATATTGCTTCTTGCAATGTTGAAACATAACCCCTTGAATAAAATCAAGTATGAAGGTCTAATACCATGTAAATTAGGTCTTTTGGGCCATTTTGAATTCATTGAAGATCATGTCATACTTCATTATATTTTACACCAACCAAGAGGTGTCAAAACTCTTTTTCTAACATTTATTCACTTGTGAAATTTCTTTGTTCTTTGTCTTCAACTCTGAATATAGTATACTGGCAAATTTCAAAGAAGGAAAAAAGAGCTTGTATGTTAAAATACCATTACCCAAGACAAAAATGACTCCATGGAACATATGGTATGTATCTAAAATAGGTTATTATTCTAAATAGATAAGTTGCATAGTAAGAGAAATAAGGGTTTGAAGAGATCATGTAGATTTCATGTTGGTTTAGGCATATTTATCCAAAATAACAATAACACGGGATGATATAAGCCTTTCCAAGTCCTCTTCCATGCTTACTCAGGTAAAAACCACTCTAAATAATATGTTATAGGTCCAAATACGGTATAAAATTGTCCAAGATATCCATTGGGTCATTGGCAAGCCAAGAAGAGCTATTTTCATAGGCTTATTTCATGAAGGAGGAGATGTTTCAGACCAAATGATCTTAGGATATGTTGACAACCCTTATGAAATTTAATTTCATTTAAATCATTTTGAGATTAGGGGGTAGAGATTTATGAACCATTGATAACAAGTTAAACCCCTCTAAAACGCTAATAAACCCTACTGTCATGATTTTTCTCTTAAAATGGCATGTCCCAAATTTATGAATGCATGAAATGGTTTAAAATTATCTCTTAAGGGTCCAATATCCTATGAAACATCAAAATCAACCCAAATTACTAATATTCATGGCGATGCTAGCAATAAATGTCAATGTTTTAGACATGACAAGCAGGGTTATGAGGTGATTCCCAGCATAAAAGGGATTAAAATAAAGTGTCAATGATATATAATACCTCAAAAATTTCATTAGAGTTCTCCTACACCTTTTTCAAAAAGGATTCATAGGTATGAATGAGCCAAATATCAATGTACAAGTCTACAGGGTTTTAAGGGTGCAAGTGTTGAGCCTATTTGGCATTGTTTGAGGGTTTTGAGCTTTTTAAAAAAGCAAAAAAAAATTATACTCATTTTTATTTGTCTCACTATCCATTCCATGATTAACCAACTAGTATTCACCTCTAAAGTGTATTTATTTTATTGGTTCAAGCATCAAGCCTTCAAGTGCAAGAGATATTGTCTTATGAGCAATAAAATTGGATGTCTAAAAAGTAATCCATCTTAAGTAAATCTTGAATCACTCAGGAAAAGTATATGGGATTTTTATAAATCATTAAATAAATTTATAAATCATCCAATATCATACTTGATGGAAGATACATGTGGTAAGCTTAAGGCCATTTTTCTAAGTGTTCTTAACAAGGGGCTTCAAGTGTTGAAAAAGCAAGTAGCAAACCTATGACTAAAGGCTAAGTTTCTAATGTATTTTGAGATGTCCATCTTGATGGTCATAAAGCAACTAAAATTCCTCAATTTATTTGAAGAACATCCATGTTCACAATGGCAAGAGAATGGCAAATACATGCATAGGTGGACTACTCAAAGAGGAAAGGCTTTTAGCAAATCTTGTGTGATATCTCAGTTGAAAAGGGTCTTCAAGCAAACCAAATTAACCTAAAATTCCTTTTAGGACCATTTAAGATCATCAAAGATAGGTAGGTTAGTCAAAGAACAATTTTGAAATGGTGCAAGTTTAAGATATGCACCTATAGGCTTGCCTACAGAAAATGGAGAAGAGAAGGTAGTTTTGTGTTGGACATAAAGTTTGAAGGCCATGTAGGGTGTGCAGACATTAAGAGAGATGGTCAAGCATTTATATTCCTTGTGAGAGGGATAAACCATCAAATGAAAACCAAAACCTTTTGAGGGAGGTATATCAAACCTATAGAGACCTAAAAGATTAACATTATTATTGAAGTTTGATCATTAAGAAACCAATAGAGAGATTGGTTTCTTATTGTTTTAAATGGTTCATAGCATCCTAGGATAACATATAACAAATATACAAAACTTTTATGACCATCATTTTTTGGAAGATAAATGACTGAGAGGGGGGGTGAATCAGTATTCAAAAAATTTCTTTAACAATCTTACTTAAGCAATCATAGATCATTTAAACAAGCATGTACATCTTAGCAATTATAAGCACCAATCCACAAGAGCATGAAACATATGAACACAATATATATATGTAAATCCCTCAAAGGTAAAAAACCCACTAATGATGAAAATGGACTATAGTCATATAAGACAAACACCAACATTGGTGAAGCACATTGTATATGTCTAAGTCCCACAGTAATATGGGCAATGTTTGTATTACAAACTCTCTATACACACATGTATGTTTTTCCATCATGCCATGTAAGTGTAATTTTAAAGACTCATAGATGGGAAACATTTGTAAAAATCTAGGTATACAGATGTGCAAGTTATTTTCAAATCCTTAGGTGTATGTAGCACAATGATTTCCCTTGTGTGATAACAAGACATGTTCACCCCATGGTGTTTTCCAATCAAGTTCAACAAGTGACATCTTGGTTCATATATCATAAAGTGTATCCTTTCCTTAATTTTTAAATTTTAAGTTTTTTTAATGATTTAGATTTTTTATTATGGAAGGACATTGATCCATACATGTTTCCTGCATATTTTACATGGAAAAAATGATACATTTTTGTTGTACGTATTGTAGATACCTAAATTTAGTATTAAACAATTTGGAAACATAAAATTTGTCACACTTTGATATACTTAGAAATTAGGTACACATGACTTATTTGCATACTTTCCATTTATCTACCTATCTATTGTCTTGGCCAACCTTATCTGCCAGATAAACTTATTCAAGATTAGCTTATCTCTACAAGAACATTCTATAATCCTAAACAAACCTTTTCCAAATTCAAGATCTTAATTTTCATTATTATGATAATACTAAAAAAATTAGGTAGCCGTGGTTACCACAGGTGTCTGCTTTCTACCAAAAGCATCCAAGAACACTTAAATTTTATTTTTTAAATTGAAAAGTGTCCATTAAGTCATCCTAGAAAACTTTCATACGTCAGTCATAGTAGGAATTATCATAGTCAAATGTAAATATAAAAATAATCATAAGGTCAAACTTACTTAGTCATTACTTAGAAATCAGATTGAGAAATAAATAAGTGCTCTCTTGAGTCATTATCACAAAGGAATACACATCTAAAAACCCCTAAAATGAGTATCCCTAGAGCTAAGTCTAAATACACATTCAATTCAAAGGTTCATGGTGCAAGTGTCAAAATCCAAACAATTCATTGTGTTCTAGATTGATCATGATGTTGCACACAAACACACACACATAAGTGTAATAACTATGTGCAGTTTGAGCCCTATTCATAGTACCCAAATGTGGAAAATGATTATTCACATAACACGAGCTGGTTGGGGTTATCCAACCTAACATACAAACCTCTTTTTCAAGGTTCATCTTTTGGTCAAAAGAGAAATCAATGTTTCAAAGGAAGGAGAAGAAAAAAATAGATTAACACATAGGAATGAAGGCTAGTGGAAACATTTATTGGTGTAGATTTAGTGGTCTAAGGAGTTAAATACCTTCACAATCTACAAGAAAATTACAAGTAGATAAATGATAGTACTAGTTGTTTCAGGGGTCTCATTATTACCAATATTGTCCAGGAAGGGTTTGAGCTATAATTTCCTAACTTTAGCAATGATGAAGCATTTATAAAATATTTTAAGGATCATTGAAGACTATTATGAGAAATAGAATAAATAAATAATATTTATAGATCTCTCTCTTAGTGCTTAAAAATTTTTAAATATTCTACGTACAATTTAAAACTTTCCATTTATTAATTTTAACTAGGGTATTATTCCTATAATTTACAAAATTTGAATTAGCTCTAGTTTTACTTTATTTAGATTAAATTAATCTAAAATTAATTAAATCATCTCTAAACACTAAGCACAATTATCACATGGACCAAATTTACTTCTTTTATCCTTTTAATTTAGCATTTTCAATACTATATTAAAATGGGAGCATTTGTAGACACCTAAATTTGGTCTTTGGCACTTTGGCAACATCAAATTTGACATAATTTGACACACTCAAATAATGTGCATATATTTTACACTTGAGCACACTTTCCCTCTATCTATCTACCCATATTCTATCAAAACCACATCTATTTTATAGATATATTTATTCAAGTACAATTTAGTCTTTACAAGAACACTTTAGAATCCTATACCGACATTCTCCATATTTCAAATCCATGTTTTTCACTTCCAGGATAAAACTAGTAAACAAAGATAGTTTCAATTACCATAGGGTTCTCCATCTACCGAAAGTGTAGAGAGAACATCAATGGTTATTTTGAAATATGAAGTCTCCATTAGGTCAACATAGATAAATTTCATAGGTTAATCATAGTGGAAAATTATCAAATATTCATTTAAATTCAAATCAACCCTAAGGTTATTATTCAGTTCTAAAGTCCTAGAAACATTGAGAAATCACCTAGCACCCTATTGGAACATTATCAAAGGGCATACACACAAAATTTTCAAGGAGTAACCACAGAGTAAAATATGAATGCACAAAGTAAAAGTGAAATGATTTCAAGTATCAAATATCAAAAGATACCAATGTATTCTAGATTGTTCAATATGTTGCACACACATACACGCATGGGGGAACTATGTGTTATTTAAGCCCTTCTCATAGTATAAGAAGATTTGGAAAACTCATCCATTTAGTATGAAGTGGTTGGGGTTAGTTCAACCCAAAAGACTAACCTCTTTTTAAGGGCATCTTGTGGTCAATGAAACACAATTAGGGTTTGAATGGAAGAGATATAAAATAGGCATTTCAATACCAGATTAGAGAAGAACACACAAAAAACAAAATCATAGGTGAAAGTGTAAGGATTTAATTTTTTTGATATCCCTTCTATGCATTGGTAATTTGTTATTAAACCCTAGTAGTTATTACTACTACATGCATTTGAATTTACTAGCAACATCTAGGCAAGATTTTGGTCACATTTTGTATCTAAGTAGTTGATGAAGAACATATAGAGCATTTCCAAATCCAGTGAAAAATTTTATAAAAAACATGCATGAATAATTATATGAGTACATCATCCCTCTCTTGATTTATCATTTATAAATTGAGTAATCATAATATCAACTAGTCCTTTTTAATTCAAATTAGTGTGTTTATTGTTATATTTTCCACACTCTAAAGTAATGCATAATTTAATGTTTAATGCATAATTTCCACTATTTTATACCACTTTGGTGTAAATTAATCAAAACTACAAGGTTAATGTTATTTCCATATGTGAGAAGAGGTTATAGAAACTAGTTGATCCTAAACTAGAAAAATCACATGCACTAGTAGTGGTTGAAAGTAGTAGTGTACTTTGGCATAAAAGGTATGTTTTCCTTAATCATCAATATTTGAATGTATTAAGGATAATATGGTGAATGGACTTCTACCTATTTAGGAAAGTCATAATGTGTGCACAAGGTGTTATATATGGATAAATAAATTTGACATCCCTTTGTAATAATAAATCACATCAAGCCAAAGGAGTCTTGGACCTAGTACATGCTAGTTTGTACGGTCTAATGAAGACACTTATAGTGTTTTTAGCACAATAATTTTTACTAATAGTTGATAATTTTTCTAGGAATATGTGGGTTTATTTTCTAAATAAAAATTCAGATTGTTTCTATAATTTTTTTGCATGTAAAGCTTTGGTAGAGAAACAAACAAGTAGAATGGTCAAATATCTCATATTATATTATGGAGGCTAGTTCATCTCAAAATAATTTAAATAATAATGAAAGTGAGAAGGAATACATAGGAAGTATACTATTTTGTATACCCAAAAAAATGGAGTTGCAGAAATGAGGAACATGATAAATATGGAGACGACATGATGCATGGTGTAGAGACAAAATGTACATTTTTTTAGTACTTAAAAAGGTATCAATATAATAATTTATGTGCTTAACATAAGTCTTTTTAAGGCCTTATATAATTTTACTTCTGAAGAAGCATGGTTAAGCATAACACCCGATGTAAGTAATTTTCATCTTTTTTAGTTTCATTGTTATTGCATTGATTCCTAAATAAAATATGAGTGGTTTAGCTACCAAAAATAAGAACATATATGTTTGTTGGATACAATGAGTAGTATAAGGTATTAAAAAAAATTGAAATATATACAAATATTTATGGCAAATATATATGTTTTTATAGATGACAAAATGCCATTATTTTTAGTTGATGATAAATCTAAAAATAGTAGCATATGGGTAATTACAACTGATTTATGAATAAGTTCTAGTGTTAAAAATATCTAACAAAAGAGATTGAAGGGGGATTAAATCATTATAAAGAATGGGTGAGAGGGTGAATTCATACTAGAAATGGAAAGATGATCGATGAGATTGAGGTAAAAAGTGTCAAGTAGGTGATTTTTTCTCTTACTTCAATTTTTTTAAAGGTATTTGATCATAGTGAATTATTGGAAGAGGTTAAAGGAAATTCTGCATGGGAATTTGCCATGAAAGTTGAGTATGATGTCTTGATGAATAACAAAATTTGGGTGTTTTCAAAATTAACACAAGGTAATAAACCCATTAATTGTAAATCGATTTATAAATTTAAATGTAAATTATATGGTTCTTTAGACAAGTGCAAAGCTCATTTTGTCTCCAAAGGGTATGAAAGGAAGAAAGGGTAGAATATGAAGAAACCATTGCCCATACTGTAAAAATGATAACCTCTTGGTTGGTTATCATATTTTTTTCTCAATCTAGACAGAAGGTATATCAAGTGGGTGTTAAGAGTGCCTTCTTGAATATAGACTTAGAGATGGAAGCCTTAATAGTTTAGATGCAGGGTTTTTAGGTTCCTATAAAATAGCATCTACTTTTTAGGTTGGTAAAGTCTTTGTATGAACTTTAACAAACTCCTTGAGCCTACTTGTTAAATACCTTAGAGAATTTGTTTTGAAAAATAACTATTGTAAATTTACTCTCTAAGTTAAAATTGTTGGTGATGACATAGTGATCATAGTTTTCTATGTTGATGATTTTTCCATCATTGGAAGCAACACCAAATTAATTCAATAGGGGAAACTTTCATTTGTTCTATTTTTTAAATGACATATACATACCTACTTCAATATTGTTTAGGTGTATAATTTTGAAAATTTTATCATACTAATTTTTATCACAAAATAAGTATGTCAAAGCTCTATTATAATTTTCCTAGAATGTGTGATTCTATTCTAAAAACTACACATATGGATGCTGGGATAAAATTATCAGCTAATATTG
This sequence comes from Torreya grandis, assembly GCA_037957365.1. Classification (NCBI taxonomy): domain Eukaryota; kingdom Viridiplantae; phylum Streptophyta; class Pinopsida; order Cupressales; family Taxaceae; genus Torreya; species Torreya grandis. The sequence continues at coordinate 1,086,245 of JARHVA010003792.1, forward strand.
ATTCACTACTAATCAATGAATTTGTGTATAGATAGTGGTAGGAAGTTTGATTTATCTTAATACTGCTTGGATGAATTTATGTTTGTAAATAAATTATCTTTCCAAATTCATGTCCATTTATCAAGAGGAACATTGGCAAGTTGAAAAATGAGTTCTTAGATATGTGAAAGGATCTGTTGACTTGGACATTCTATATTAGAGATCTATTGACTTCACACTTATTGGATATATTGATGCCACTAATATATTTTCATGAAGTTGTGACATTTTTTGTGTCATTTTTTTTTTCTTTTTTTTTTTTTGTGATCGTTGATGCAGGTTTGCATCATATTTTTTTCTAATGTAAAATTCATCAACTTCGATGAAATGTGTATCAAGATGTGAATAACACTAAAATTGAAGAGGAAAAAGGTTCCAAAATTTGTGTTTTTTATTTTTTGATCCACATTACATCAATATTTATGTCAACGATGGGGGATTACATTTTTAGACCATTTTTGTGTTTTTACCTTTACAAATAGATTTTTAATTATTGCATTTTATTTTATTAAATTAGATATATATTTTTTGTATTAAAAGTTTGATAACATTTAAATTTATTCATGAAAATAAATATTAATAGAATGTCTAAAAACATTCACATCAAAAGTTAAGATTACTATCATTTTCAAAAAAATAAACCCTAATATTGACCATTAAAATTCAAGCTCATTCAAACAATTAACAAAATCTCTCCACACACACACACACACACACACACACATATAAATACATACATACATACATACATACATACATATATACGTGTGTGTGTGTGTGTGTGTGTGTGTGTGTGTGTGTGTGTGTGTGTGTGTGTGTAGTTTAGTAGACTTCAAAATTTATATGAAAACATTCAATTGCAATTGACACTATTTAATTTGACATGACACTTGTGGGAAGGGAAAGAGAATGATATATGATGAAAATGGAAAGAAGTAAATCATAACTAAATAGTTGTCTTTAATATTTGTACAAGAAAATGATGAAACCAGGGGGCAAAGTAGTTGTAGTTAAAAAACTAAGGGTTGGAACTTGGACATATGTTAAATAAAAAACTATGTTTATGATAGGAAAGTGAAAATATAATGTCCCACTACAAGAATTATTCTTAGAGCAACTTGTCTTAATAAAAATACTTCATGAATTTTTAGTATGATATATTATTTATTTTAAAATTATTTATTTTTATCTTTTTTAATGACAACCACCAGCTTCTTACGCTTATTATCCAACTAGATGATCCTCTCCAGGTATGCCTATGTTCTTTAGAGGAGTTTCTTGCTCTTGGAGAGGGATTCAATCACCTCTTTGTGGTGAACAACTATGTGAGTGCCACCTCCACTTTGCTAATTAAACCTGCAAGGAAAGTGCTATTTAACTAAGACTTCAAGACTCTCACTTGATCATTCGTGTCCTCCATCATCTTCTATGTGAGGTCATTAGTGGCTCGAAGTATTGAGACTAGATCCTTCGTGACTCTCTCCTCTTAATTTGTAGTTTTCACTTCAGGGAGTGAGAATAGGTCTTGTTCAATTCTCTAGATGACCGGGTCACCTTATTGAGTGAAGATTTGAGTTATAAGTCTCTTCATACTCCTAGATTCTCTATTAAATTACCACTAGACAGCTAGGTCCCCAAGATAAATCATATCTATCATGAATGCACTTGAAGATTTGATGGGCCCAATCCATCCTTGCCCCACTATAATTCCTAAGGTGGTAGAGGATGAAATAGGAAGGGTGTTGGTAGCAGAAGTGGAAAGTGGAGGAAAGGCTAAAGAAGGAAAGAGTGGAGGGGGCATAAGGAATGGAATGGTAGATGGAGGGGGAAGTGGAAATAAGGATGTAGGGGGTGACATGGGGTCAAAGGGAAGAATCACAAGAAAGGAGGCCCAGGGAAACAAATGAGATTGTCATTATTCATAGATCATGGAGATCTGAGGGTAAATGGTGCCTGAGAGCTGGGTATTTGTGATAAAGGATAAAATTGGTTCGTTAAATCCAAATCCTTGGGGGCTCATAGGGATGGGTAGAGGGATCTAGGAAGGCATTTTAGATGTGACTGAAGGATGTACTAGTTGTTTATGAGTAATCACCTTCTGCTTCTTCTTTATTCTTTTATGTGGGTTTGTCTATGCTATCTTGGAGAGTGATTTGCAATGTCAAGGAATGGACTTTGCAATGTCATTCTAGATCATTGCATGGACTTTATCTTATGATTCATTATCTCTCGTCATCTTAACTTTACTGAAATGGCACAATAGATAGTCTGAGGAAACTCATGGTTTGTCATTTGGATTTAAATACTCAAACATCATTTTATGGGACATGTAAGATGAACCACTCTGATACCAATCATTTGAATCTCAAAAGGTTCAAGGGACAATAATATAAATTAGGATTAGATGTGTTATATGTGTATGTAGAAGCAATATGAACAAAATTTAGAATAAATAAAAATAATAGAACATAAATAAAGCATTATTAATTTTTGCATTATATAAAAAGCATAATCTTGAGGGAAATGTATTGTTTTTTATCCTATATTATCTTATTTTTATCTAATTTTACATGTGTATACATATATTACAAAGTTTTGTAGCCATAAATAATCATTATGGAAGTCAAAATGGTTGAGCTACTATATGCTACTCTTCACCTTGCATTGATCAAGTTGACCAGTTGACTAGACTCATTTTGTGGGCTCCACCTCTATTGGAATGGAGGTTAAAAAATTGTTGATCACTAATGGTACCATGCAATCTAAGTTAGCCTTAGCAATGTTGCATGTATGTGTGTAAGATCCTTTTGGAATTCATTGATGAAAATCGCATAATCTTTAGTGTGTTCACGGATATCACCATGTCTAATACGCCCAACTCTAATTATGCCACTATAGAAGTGTGTGCGACATCTAGTGGGGATAGATTGATGATCTTGGAAGTATTTTGAACCTCTCTATGTGTTTTTGGAGTATTACAAACCATTTAATAGGATCCACAATTCCCATAAATTGTGAGAATGGGCTTTAAAATATTATTGGAACCACTTTCTGGAGAATCATCTCAAATAAAACTTTCAATGAACTACCTAATGCTTAGGTTTTTATTAAGTACTATGCTTAAGTTATGTTTTTCATTTGTTACATTTAGTTAGCCATGTATCATAATATGCCCTTCATGTTAAAATTATTTGCATCATCATGCTAATATCATATCACTCATTTTAGCATTATACTATTTGTTGGTTGGATCTTTTCCTAATTTAGCATGTCTCTTACCTCTTCCATAATTTAGCACACCTCTTGGATTATTACCACTATACCACACCTCTAAGCTCACAGCTTATGAGTTGCATCATAAGACATTGGGGAATCAATCAGGCCTTCCTCATAAGTGACCATCTCATATGTTACCTAACACTTTAAGATTCAACTCTCAACCATAAATAAGTGTTTCCTATAAATATATGGAAATGGTCAAGAGTGACATTTTTTCTTCCTAAATTTAGTTCTATCCTTTGTAGCAAAAATATTGCATTCTATCTTAATGTATCTCAATCACACTTACCCTTTCTTGTGAAATAAAATTCAAGTCTATATGTCATTGAATCATCCATTTATAAATAGTGATTGGGGAAACCCAATCATTATCTTACTTTCCCATAATATCACACTCCCTATTATGTACACCAATGTCATATTCAAGACTGCACACTTTTCTCAAGTGAAAGTCTAGGAGTATCTAAGTTTTTTGGCTTCTAGGTTATCTTCTATAGCAACTAGGTGTAAATTATCTATTTATGTCATCTTACATACCCATTATTGACCTTATAAATCTATATGGAGGAGGATAATGAAAAAATAGAAAAATGGCAATAACAATTCAAAATCCAAATAAAATGTACAAAATCAAAATTCAATACTTGATCACAATACTTATAAATTGTGATTCAAATCATTAGCACACTCCCTTTTCTAGTTGAGATCTCAAACTCCATAGCTAGCCTTATGGTAGATTCAAAGGTCCATTGGAATGCAGTAAACTAGTAGATTGGGATATGAGGTATCTTATCTATCATTCTTGTTGCCTTCCTTTTCACCTAAGTACCCAATCATCAAAGTTAGCCAATGGCTCTGGTATGGCTTTAAGGAATGGGGAAAAAATCATGCAAAGCTATGCATCTTTACATTTTCTTGCACAAGCCTTTGTGGCTATGCATATGCAAGTTAGATCAAAGCAAATATAAATAAGAAAAATACACCAATTCCTACTCTAATCATACATCATACTTCAGATTGAGATTACAAGGAAATACAACACACCTTCACTTACCATAAGGAGCTCCCCATTGTGTTGAATTGTTTTTGGATTGAAAATGGATGTGGTTATTCAATTGGACATGTGAAATAAATCCAGGAGCATGTTCCTTTGGATGATTGATGTTTTTTTATTGATGGAAGTATTGCAAGGCTAGTTGTCTCAAATGGAAGAATATCCTTAGGCTCACTTGGCTTGTTGGAAATGAAGGATAAATCTCTAATTTATAGATTTTTAAAAATGAAATGAATGGTCAGGTTTGACCCAAAATGAAGGGCTATGATTGAGTCAAAATCCTCATTGAATGAGGGGAGTTAGCACATAAATGTGAGGGGTTGAGAATGTAAGGATTTGTGTTTATAAGGGATGGCTTGATTTTCACTTTGTCCCTTGATTTAGGGATTTGATTGATTGTCTTGGATTTTTTGAATTGACTTGGGATTTGGGGTGATTGGGTTGATTTGATTAAAATTGATTTTGCTGATTTTTGATATTTTAGATTTTAGATTTTCCATGGATTTTCTTATTACCATTAATCAACCACCTAATATGATTAGTTAGTTGATTAATACGGATTTGCATTCAGTGGGATCGGACAAGGTCCATGAGAAATATGATTAATTGATTGGGGGTGATGGCCAAATAGTAATGGCTTAGGGATGTTGACAATGGGATTAGGGTTGTAATAGGATAAAATGATATGATTAGTGTTATGAAATGATAGGGTTAGGGATGAAATGACAAGTGAATCAGGATTTAGGGTTCAATGGTGAAATTCAGGTTGTAGATGACATCTAATGTGGAATAGTAAATGTTAAATAGTGACGACATCAAAGTGGTAGAAATGAAGTGTCTACATTTTACCCCTCTTTGAAAAGGTGTTATGGCTAACTACAAGATTGAGTGATGGATTTTCAAAAAATGTAGAAGAAGATGGGTGAATGTGAGATGAATCCCCTAACAGCATGTCATGAAGATGAAATAAGGATGTGATGCCCCCTCGAGAGGATAGGCAGGGGTGAAGAACACAAATGGGATTTTGAATGGAGGAGAAGCACTGAACATGAAATAATATGGGTGAAAAATGTGAGAAAATTAGGTGAAAATGGAAAAAAATAGGATAATTAGGGCTAAAATTAGACGAATTAGGGATAAAATAGATGAAATTTAGGTTAAATTTTGAAAATGGCAAGAAAATTGAGGGGTTTAGGGGAGGATAAATAGTGTAGGAGGGGAGAAAATGGCTCATTTGTACCCTAGCCACTTGAGATAATTTTGATATGGATTTGTGCAAGCCTTTGTGAGACAATAGATTGTATTCCTTTAGACAGGCACCAGAGTGAACTAGTGAGGGAGCACCGATGTCCAAAGGGGAGTAGGCTATTAGGAGGGAACTTTTTGATTTTGTGATTTTACTTTTTTTTATCATCAATAAGGGGTGCAAAACTATGTGAAATGATGCAAGGAGTAAAATTTTACTTGTGACATTCGTGTACTCATGAATGACATTTGTGCCATGTCCTTCAGCGTCTGTGCTTGAATTTTTTGATGTTTTGACCTAGTAGCATTTCCACATTTTTAGTGTCATTTTTGCTATATTTCTTTTGTCTCCATTAGAATTTGTGTCATTTACATGTTTATGTTGTTTTTTAGATGTCGTGACATTTGTGTAGGCATCATGACATTTATGCCATGCATAATATTTGTGCTATAAATGTGGATTTTGAGATGAATTTGATCTAAATGACTAAGTATGCTCATTGTTTGGTGATTACAAGAGTGTTTACCTATCATTATAGCCCAAGAGTAATGGTCAATAGTGTTATCAGTAGTCCAGTAGGATGCAAAGGAGATCAAACTCCTAAAGGTAGTGGGTTTATACCATGTTGTACATATGCCTAAGATAAGGCCATATATATCTTTGTTGACCACATTGACTGAGTGTTGGCATTCAGAGACCAACACATTTCACCTACTAACTAGTGAGATGATAGTTACCATTAAGTATGACTAGAGGATCTTGTGGATCCCTATATGTAGATGGAGGATCTACTAGAGGGGTGCATCACCATTTGTATTGATGTAGAGGTTGGCAGATATGAATTACTTCCCTCTACACAAATAGGGTGTTGACCTGGATGCATGCTTGGCAGGGGGTTTCGTAGATTGATTGTCCTTGGTTCTTATGCCCATTGTTAATGACATTTTTCTACCTGACAAGATGGACCAATTTTTATAGATGGGATTCAAGGGCATTATCTCATATATGATGTAAGATGCCACAATATTCACCTAGGGTCCTTTCATATTAGCCCAATTGTATAGATATTTGCATTTGGTGGTATATAGGCTTGGAAAGAGCATTGGGGCATCCACTTTGCTATAGGTTTGGGCTTGGGAGCATATCATCATGCAATAGGTAATAGGTAAAAGGTAGCAATGATATAGTGATGAGTCGATAGCATATGGATGGGAAGTTTTCATTAGCACATAGCATCGTCATCTGGGAGATCTAGCCTTCTACATATGGGTGATAGACTAGCTACAGTTGGTATATATCATCTGAAGGTCATATAGGGGACTCATATTTTATTTGTTAGATGATCCATACTAACATTTTATAGAGATAGAGAGTTACATCAAAATGTGCAGAGACTAATCAATAAGCGTTATAGGTTGGATGGGATCCTACAATCGTTTAACCGATAGTAGGATATCCTAGTGGGGCCACATGTTTTTCCTCACATATCTAGGAAAGTTGGATAGTGGGGGCCTCTAGTAGACTATAAAGTGGCTACAAGTGATTGATCAATGCTCTAGGGTGTGCAATGGGATGATAGGGAAGCCATAGTGGATACAGGAATGGTTAATGGATATGATGTCTAGAGGGCCCAATTGAGGTCGGTTAGATTGATAGTGTTATATGTGAGGTTGAGGATGATGCAAGAGAAAACTAGAGAGATTGTGTGCACATTGCCATGAAAGAGGTAGTAACAAAGTGTGAGGTGGAGTGTCACTCCCATTCAGGTAGGTGGTTCTCTAGTTAGGGTGGAAAAGGTCATGGACATGGGGGTCGATCTCTAATATAGGTTGTGGGTTCTCCATTGCAGGTAGCAATGATAATATCAATGGTCACAGTGGTATGTTTATATCTAGGGGTGACAATAGCAGTGGAAGTGCCTATAGGAGGCAATGGGTCAAGGTTGTCATAACCACCATAACAACTAGAGTATGCATCCTTGATAGATAGCCTTTGTCATTATACAGCCACTAGGGAGATTGAGTTAGTTAAACTTCAGGGTACATTAGTGAGTCATTAGTTGTAGAATGGCTTACAATAGAGGTGGCTCAATTGACTTTCATAGTGATACATGATAGGGGATATACAAAGGCTTTGAGATGAGCAAGATACGACTAACTCCATTGTGACTTCATAGGGCCTAGCAAAGGCATTTTCTAACACACTAAGTTTTGAGAGGGAGGAAACTTACTATAAAAAGTTGTACAAGGTGACAGTACCCACATATCATAAAGCATCATCCTATGTTGAATACTCAAGGAGGCAAACAGGAGCATCATAGAAAGTGTCATTAGTTTAGAAACTCCATTAGTACGTTCAATGGCGACCCCTCCTAGGAGGATTCCACCTCTATGGATTCTAGCACTAGAGAGTGCTCCACCAAGGAGCTCACCACATGAGAATCTTCCTGAAAAGGGACAAAGCAAGATATAATAACTCATTATATATATATATGAATTTTAGAGGGATGTGTATACGATTTTGAGGAAGGTAGATGGACATTATGTATAGTGATTACATGGATATCTTATATATGGAGACTCAATGTATATGATGATGATTTTATTTTGATTTCTCAGTAGTATCAAGTTTTTGTTATGATGCAATGTTATGGATTGAATGTATATACTCGATCATATGCATATGTTTGATTTGATGTTATGGATGTCATGTTGTGGATTGCATGTTATTAATGTTGTATTATGATAGATGTAGATGATTTAGATGATGTGGTGTAATAGGATAGGATGTTGTGACGCTTCTGATTTTACGGTTTGGATGCATACTTAGTCATGCTGTATGGATAGTGATGGATAGCTAGATATGGATGGTGTGATAAGATGATGTGCATGGATGATGAAGAATAAAAGGATGTACTACCAATCTTTCATGAATTCCCACTTGTTTGAACAACCTGATATTTGATATAGCACATAATAGTATGCACCATGATATATAAAATCATGATGACATTGATATAATGTTTCATAGGACTAACTCAGATGCAACACAAAATAAAACACATAAACAACAAACAAAAACACACACAAATAAAAAATCAAGTAAACAAACAAACAAATAAGATGCTCTTGCCCCTAATCAAGCTAGCAACCCAATGCATGAGTAGCGATGATACTGATAGTTTTGCTTTGCTCTGAGCAATGATATATGTGAGGTGGTTGATTGGGAACAATATATCCCATTGAAACTACAATGATTTGTTATAAAATTGATCAAGGATTTGTAACAAGACCAAGGACACAACAAAATGGTTTTTTGGGTTTTTTTTTGCTTTTCTATTGTTTTTATATTTTTAATTTTCTACTTTTTTGGATTTTTTAGATTATTGATAAAGGCTAAAATTAAAATAAAAACTGGTTCTATCAACAAGGATGGATGTGTGAGGGGATGGAAAGATGGAAGGATTCAGGGAAAGATCTCAAGGACTACATTGCATGTTCTTGATTATCCATGTGTTGTTTTGATTGACTATTGCAAATACGATGACATCCATAGGTATAACATATTCTCACACTTTCCTCCATATCCTCATTAGGGTTAGAATGGTAAGGAAGACATGCATGATAGGATGCATAGGGATGGTTGAAAATGACTAGGGCGGGATGGAATAGGATGTTAGATGGGGAATGGATTGAATTTGACCCCAATTTTTGGGTATTTCTAAACAATAGGTGAACCTCTAGGTGTGAAAATGCTTGAGGTGCATGATGTTCATAGGTTCATAAAACTATTGATTGTCTTTTATGTCTAGCTTGTACAATCCTTAACAAAACATGGCAATGATTACATAAGGACCGAACCAATTAGGCTTGAATGTATGCTTCTTTTGTTGGTCATTGTTGACGCTGTGGATTTTACCCTTTAAAAGAAGGCTCAGCTTCTTTCTTCCACGCAGCACACTGGAGACATTCCTCCTGCTATGGGCTTGGTAAATTTGAGGAATGAATCTCTAGATATGGGCTAGCTCCCCATGATGCATCTTTGAAGTCCTTAACTACTATTGTTAATAATGGGGGGTGAAAAGAGAGGAAGATATGACAAAAGTAGAACCTATCTAAAATATTGATGCACCAAATGATCCAATCTACTCAGCTTATATCAACACTTTACACCAAAAGAGTGAAACAAACACTTCATCTGAGCAAAAGACCAGACTGCATGGGTGCTTTAACAAGGGGCTTAATGGAGATACAAAGAAAAAGAGCCTACCATAGGTGCTCTACGATAACAATGTCAGATAATTGCTCTTGTGTCTCTATGCTCCAACTTGGGCACTTCCTGTTAACCTGCAAAAACGGTCTTGGATATACTATATATGTTCGTGTCAATCTATGAAAGCATCAAGATGAAATGACTAAACACAGAGTTGATACACAGACATATTCAAAAGTATAACATATCAGATGGAGGTAAAACATGCTTTTTTGATTAATAAGGTAAAATTCGGCAGGGCTTCGCCTTACACAAGTGAGAGATATCTCTTTTTCAAGCGGAGAGGTTACAATATATAGCATTAAGAGAAAGACTCATGGTCCCTCCAAGAATAGGCAGCCCATAATGTATTAAACACCTAGGAAAGAGGAATCTGCTCCTATTGTTGTCATCCTTCCATGAATGGCCTAAAAGAACCATGTTGTAGATGTCACTGATATTGACTTTACTGCACAAACTGTTATAAAATGTTCTTGTTAAAATATGGGTCACTTTGTTTTTTGAATGACAAGGCCACCTCTCTATGAAACTTACGCAACTATCTGCTCGTCAATGCTAAATGAAGAAAAAATGGGCCGCTATATTGAATGTTTGTGCTCCCTTTGATGACCACTTGGTGGAGACTATTTCATCTACAGCAATAACTTCTCTTGTCGACACCACCTGTGCCACCTAGACTATTCTATTCATTCATGCGCTACTTCTTGTCTTTTTCTGGCAACTCGACCCTCAGGGCTATTGTTTGTCTCCTCCTAGTTCCTTTCCTACCGGGTCACTAAGTCTATCTTCAAGTCTCCAAGCCTTCAAATTTCCTCAAACAAAACAATCTAAAGGAAATCCTTTAGACACTTATCTAAAGGAATTATGTCTTCCTTTGAGTTTTACCACTCGCTTTCGGTGATGCTTAGGTGTTCTGAAATTGTTTCAAACATCTTGTCCAAAAGAAAATTCCATTAGCTTTTCTTTAACTGTTAACCCATTTCCATACATGGGCCCATCCTTAAACATTTAAAAATCAATGGCTATCTCATCACCATAAAATTGACGTCCACAAGCTCGTCTTTATTTGAAAACTAATGGCTTTTTTGTTGCCTTGAATTTGACATTCGCGTGCATGTCACCAGTTGTTTGAACCCTCAATGGCTAGTTCAGTATGTTGAAGTTGACGTGCTTAGGCCCATCATCTTTAGTAATTCCTTCGGCCTTTTGCAAAATGAACCTTCCCAAAGGGAAGGTGACCTTTCAGAAAAGAGGAGAGGGTCCTTTTTTGGTAGTCTAGAGCCCTCTACAAGGGCACCTACCTTTCGGGTTCCTTTGGGTTCCCTTGTCTTTTAAATTCCTTTGGACATTTTTCCCGAAGGAAATGTGCCTCCAATGTCTCAACCTTCTCTTGGTAAATTTCTTCAGATAAAATTCTGAAGGAATTTCTTTGAGTGTTTTGTCCGAAGGAATTTACCTTTGGTTTCTACATGGATTTTCTTTAGACAAAATGTCTGAAGAAATCCTTGGTTTTGCCTTGTCACTTTTTCGAAGGAAGCTTTCCTTTCGGCTTTCGGCCTTGATCTCTTTCAAATGCGTTCTTTGCCCTCTACAACGGTATTTTGGGTCCAAAGTTATCCTTCGGAGCTTGCTTGAATGGTCCTCTTTGTTACCTACCTGCCCTCCACAAGGGCACTTGACCTTTGGAGCCTTGTGAAAGACTTGCATTTGTTTGAAACTAGCCCATTCCTTGCCGATAAAAAGGCTTGTTCAAGGTAATTTGCTTGAAGCAAAATAAGCCCCAAATCAACTCAAAAAACCTACATGACTTAAATCAATCAACTCTTTATAAGAATAGGCCTATTATAAAGAGAAAAAACCATAATTGCAGTAAGGTGAAGACATCAGAGACTGACTAATCAGGACAATAAGGAAGGAAAAGGAGACCAATTTTTTGGCCTACAGAACCAAAATTGGTCAACATATTTGTTGATTCACAGGGGAAGCATGCCTATTATGCTTAAGAAAACTGGTGGCTTATAAGTCTGTTGGGTATGGAGTCAGAATACAGCCTAAAAGGCTAACAATAACCTTGAAAAATGTAAGAACCAACATGAAGTTTTTACCCCAAATGGGAAAGACACACACACAAGGCTAAAAAAGCTAAAAACATGCATAAAAGAACTTGGAAAAAAACAAGTGGAAAAAAGGAGAAAATATGTACATAACAAGCGAAGGCCTAGTGACAATGCTTAAGATATATCCCATTAACTGGGATATGTAGTTCTCCACCATCCAACCTAAAGAGTTGGAATGTGTTATGATGTTTGCATTGAGTGATGACATATGGACCACTCCATAAGGCATCAAACTTTGTGTGCTTTCTGGGTTTATCTTGGTCCTCATCTCATTTTAAGACAATGTCACCTTCTGAAAAACCTTTTGATGAGGATTTCTTATCAAAATGATTTTTCATTTGCTACTGACGACTGGTCTTGGAAACCATGGCTTGGTCTCTTGCCTCCTAAAGCTCCATTAATTCACAAAGTCTGACCTCCATGTTGTCACTTTCTTCTAATTGTAGCTGGTGGGCAAGATTTAAGGCTAGCAATTCAAGCAAAATAGGAAGTCTAGCTTCCCTTCCATACACAAGTGTGTATGGTGAATTACCAACTACTCTTTTTGGAGTAACCTTGTCTGCCCACAGGGCTATTTTTAGCTTGGTGTGCCAAGTTCTCTAGTTTTCCTCCATTGTCCTTCTAATGATCCTAATCATATTCTTATTGGTGGACTCATCTAGCCCATTTTCTTGTGGATAGTAATTGGAAGAATTACTAAGGTAGATGTCGTATCCTAATGTCTACTCGCTTATTTTGGTTCCCAAGAAATCCAATGTGTTATCTGAAATGATGGTAGTTGGGACTCCAAATCTTATCACCAGGCCTTCATAAAAGTCTAGGACTGCACTTTCATTGTCTTCCTTCAAACAATAGCTTCTACCCATCTCATGAAATAATTTGTAGCAGTCAAGACCCACTTGTGGCCAGCACTAGAAGGAGGGCTAATCATTCCTATGAAGTCTAGGCCCCATTGCATGAATAGTTGTTCTACTTGAATAGGTTGTAGAGGCATTGCATTCAATCATTGCTTTTCATCAAAGAGGGCATATTTTTGGCATTTTCATACCCAGACATGCGTATCTCTAAAAAAAGTGGGCCAAAAGTAACCAGCCCTCATAATCCTTGCAGTTGTAAGCTTAGGAGCAAAGTGACCACCTATTGGCCCATCATGAAATTTGGATAGTACCCTATTGACCTAATTTGAGTCTATGCATCTCAAGAGTACCCCTAAAAAAATCTTTCTAAATAACTCCCCATCAACTAGGATATAAGGAAGCAATTGGATTCTGAAATACTTCCTCTTAGTCCTATTAAGGCCCTATGGGCACTCACCAGTGAGCAGGAAATGAGTCATGTCTTGTGTCCAGTGCTTTATGACTGCAGGTTCCTATGTTGCAGCTTCATCATGAAGTAGCAAAATGCCCTCCTATTGTTTAAGGTATATAGCAAGGTGTTCACACAGCCCTCTTCCCCTTACCAGCTTGATGGTTTTGATATCCACATCATATTTCATCACCTTAGTGATCCATCCTGCCCTTTTTTCATTTAAATCATAGCTAATCAAGAAATTTTTGATACTAGGATGTGGCACCATGATATGAACCTTATTGTTTGACAACATATGTCTGCATTTCTTCAAGCTTCGTATAACTGCAAGTGCTTGCTTTTCAACTTATGTGTACCTAATTTCAAAACCTTTTAGACTTTGACTAAAGAATGCGAGAGGTTGTTCAAGGTTTTCATCATTTGTTTGAGTGAGCATGGTGGAGATTACCTCTTAATTTTGGAAGGTGTAAAGGTTGAAATCCTTGGAAAAGTCAGGACTGATCAAGGTGGGACCCTGGGCAATAACTTGCTTAATCCCTTCAAAACTATCTTTCCTTTGTGTTATCCATGCAAACTTATCATCCTTCTTTAGCGTGGAAGTTAGTGGCTTGACTATCTCAGCAAAATTAGGGACAAATCTTCTAATAAAATTTATTCTGCCAAAGAAGCTTTATAGACCCTTCTTGTGCTTAGGTAAGGATAGCACTAGGATGGTGCGTACTCTTTCTGGATCAATGGTCAAGCCCCTTTTTGAAACAACATGACCAAGGAATTTTCCTTCATAAACAACGAACACACATTTCTTTGGGTTGAGAGAGATACCAAAATCTCTGCACCTCTCAAAGATTTGCTTCAGATGTTGTCCTGCATCCTTAGAGAAAATTGTCACATTGTCAAGATAGACCAATACAATATTATTTATCAGACCCTGAAAAGCCATGTCCATGGCTCACTGAAAGGTAGCTCCAGCGTTTGATAGTCTAAATGGCATCTTTCTATAAGCAAAAATTCCCCACTTGGTAGTGAAGGCTGTCTTGTACTAATCATAGTCGTGCACTAAAATTTGATTGTACCCTGAATACCTATTTAAGAGGGAAAAACATTCACTACCTATCACCATTTGGAGGATCCATTCCATACTTGGGAGGGGATAGTGATCTTTTAATGAGACTCTATTGAGGTCTCTAAAATTGACACGTAGTCTGATCTCCCCATTCTTCTTCCTAATAGGGACTAGATTAGCCAGCCAAGAAGAGTGTTTGATAGAAAAAATGATTCTAAACTCAATCAGCTTGGTGAGTTCCTTCCACATGAGAGGCTCAATCTTTGGATTGATAAGCCTTTGTTTTTGTTTGATGGGTTTGGTGCCTTCCTCAAGTTCAATGGTGTATTTGGCCAAGCTTGGGTCAAAACCCTTCAGGTCATTATACTCCCAAGCAAAAACATCAGCAAACTCTTGGCATAGCAAAATGAAACAATGTCTTTCATCATTTGTACATACCTTCCCAAGTGCAAGCAGCCTATCCTTGAATATTTTGACTCTTTCATAATTTTATTTCTTGGTCGTGATGCTTGCTTTGTCCATTTTTAGTTGGTCATGCTCATTGAAGATGCTTTCAAAAGTGACCAAACCTTTGAGAAGTTTGTTGTTCTTCAGCTGAACAATTTGGCCATAGTATTGTTGTTGCAACTTGGATTGATTCCTAAAAGCAAACTCAGCCTCCTCTTACAAGAAGAGTGTTATCTATTGATCACTATCAAACACCTATCAATTGGTGACATTATCAGGTCTGAAGGGTCTTATTATCACTTTTAAATGGCACGAACTGTTGTCCCGACTTGTTTCCTTGGGAATGTCAAACTGAGCATCAACTGCTGCTAGTATGTATGCCTGCTTATTTCATTCTCTTGAAATGGAAATAATGTTAAAAGCCAAAAAACTTTCTATTACGTCTAACATCCTATGTTTGTAAGACTTAAGCAAGGAATTCTTAGTCAAGTTCCAGCCTCTCACCTGGTTTACAATTAACTCACTGTCTCCAAAAACTTGTAATTCTTTTATTCCTCTTTTCTTTGCCCACTCTAAACTATGAATGAGAGACTCATATTCTGCAACATTGCAAGTGCAGGAGAATCGGAACCTAAAAATTGAGAAGTATATCTCCTTTAAGGGTGAAACTAACACTACACCACCAGCTCCCAATTTGCTTCTTGATCCATCGAAGAAGAGTTGCCATAAACTAGGGTTCTCTTGGTTTGCTTTTATCTAATTTAGCATGAAAGTACCTTCTTCATGAATGCAATAAAATCCAAGACCTACCTCTTCAATGAAATTATATGGGTCATATTTGAAATTATCACTTCCTCATTCATCTAAGAGCAGGTCAACAACTCCTTCAAGGGAAGAGGGTGGAGATTGGTCTATCTAGAATTCTTCTTCGTCAATGATGGCGTAGCTAACATTTGCCACCTTAACTGAGTATGGCTCTAGATGATCTCTATGGATTGGATCAAACTCAATTTTCACTTTAGTTTCGTATTTGGTTCTAAAAGCCATGTGAGATCAATTTTTTGCTAAGTACCCACCTATCTTGGATGTGAAATCCCTGGATAAGCAGAGAGCAAAGTAGGGAGGAACATCTGTCACTACCACGTTGTGGGGAACGAAAAAGGTTGGACAAGCATGAAGCGTTAGATTCAAGCCTCTTACCACTCCTAATGTTTTAGTTGGTGATCTATCTAAATGCAAGACTCCCTTGGTCATTTCCTCATATTTGAGTCCCAGCTTATCTGCTATGCATTTAGGCATTATTGAGGTGCTTGCCCCACTATCAATAATAAAATTATGAACCAAGAAATCTCTAATGACTAAGGATAGATAGAAAAGAGGAACCTTTTCATCTTTCTTTGTTTGACTTGCCATGGAAGGGTGCCCATTCATAATCAACACATTATTGTCCTTTGTTGGGACAGCTTGTTCATTCAACCCATGCAATTATTTCTGGAGTATGTCTTTTTGTCTTGGCATTGTTAACGAATCTCATAATGAGATATTCATGTGTAGCTTCTTCATCTAATCCACCATATTGATCGGAGGGTTGCTCCCTTTTGAATTTTCTTTGGGGGCATTTGCAGCCTGAGGTGCAAGTTGAGGAGTTGAGGTTACAACCAGCGGCTTGTAATTTAGAAACTTCTGGTTCACTAGTGATGAAAAAGATGTTACGAATGCTTGAGTAGCTATCTAAGCTTCCTCCATATCTCTATTTTTTGATTGACTATTGGCTGCAACACAATCACCCTGGTTATTCATACTCCCCACACAATTGACTACATAGAATTCTCTTTCCATGTGGTTAATAAGAGTGGAATCAAATTGAGCATGCATGTTGTCCATCCCAAGTTGTATTGATGCCTCAAAACCTGGGAATCGGGTTATTTGATTGTCTTATATGTTCATATATTGATTTGGTAACTCATTAGTATAAGCAACATGTTCTTGACCATACCCCAGGGGTGGGCAATTAGGTTGTTCTTGTACCAAATTATTTTGAGTGGGAACAGAGCTTTGGACGATGAACGGGCACCTAGATTATAACCTTGATATGGTCTAGATTGGGTAATATGACCTTGTCCTTGCTTATAATTTTAGAAAGGAGGTATATTCATTTATTCGAACTGTTGGTATCCCTAGTTCGATCGATAGCTTTGAGCTTGTTGCCTCTTAAGAGCCACTAATTCATTAGTTACACTTTGTAACAAGCTCTTAACTTCATGGAGGTCATTTGGTGAGGTAGCCGTCAACTTTTCTACACCAGGCAAAAGAGCTAAGGTGGGTGAAGTAGTCTGAATTAGGGGTGGTAATTTGGGAAAGAGAGGCACATGAGGTCTAGGGGTTATCTTTCCTACTTGCACCAGATAATTTTTGGTGGCTATGGCTATTTCATAGGTAGTAACACTTGTCCTCCCATGGACTGTATCATGATAGCAATGTCATTGTTCAAAGCTTTTAAGTAGTAAAGGAAAGCATAGCTTGGGGTCAACCTCACTAAAATAGGGAATCTATCCCAAGTCTTTTGGAACCTAGTATTAAAATCTTGCATAAATTCATGTGGATCTCTTTTCATGGTGATCAATTGCTCAACAATAGAGAGATCGTTACTCTTCTCCCCAAATCTATTTGTCAAGAGGGTGCCTAATTCGTTTCATGAGCCAACTAAATTCATAGGCAAGGTCCCATACCAATCCAAAACTTTACCCTTAAAAGACAATGCCAGTAACCTGATGGCTATGTTCTCTTTGGTAAGATTATGAATGTTACAGAGGTTGGCTATATTTTTTATAGGCTCAATAGAGGTAATAGGCCCCTCTCCATTAAAAGGAGGAACACTCTTAAGGGTTGTCCCTGAGATTGGGTCGTACTGCAGAAAGTTTAAAGGGCTTTGACCATGGAAGGATACAAAAGGTAAAGCCATGGCGATGACAAGGTTCAACCAAGGTCTTCTCATGTAGGTATATTTTATGGCAGGTTTGAGAAATTGATTTGTTGTATAGGGATGAGTCCTTGCAAACCTTAGTCACTTTGTTGAGTTTAAGGGAAGCTCAATGAATTTGAAAGGGACACCCTTGGCAGAAGATCTTGTGGTGACCTTAAGCATGGGATGCCAGGATAATCTCTGACCAGAGATTGGGTTCTTAAAAATGGAGTCGCCAGATGCTGGGTTCATTTGCCCACTCTTGCAGTAACAAGACCAACACCAATCCTAAAACTTTTCAGAGCATCAAAAAATGGTCCCACCAGGCATGCTAAAAACTATTGATGCTATGGATTACACCCTTTAAAAGAAGGCTCAGCTTCTTTCTTCCATGTGGCACAATGAAGACATTCCTCCTACTGTAGGCTTGGCAAATTTGAGGAATGAATCTCTAGATATGGGTTAGCTCTCCATGATGCATCTTTGAGGTCCTTAACTACTATTGTTAATAATGGGGGGGTGAAAAGAGAGGAAGACATAACAAAAGTAGAACCTATCTAAAATGGTGATGCACCAAATGATCTAATCTACTCAACTTATATCAACGGTTTACATCAAAAGAGAAAAATAGACACTTCATTTGAGTAAAAGACTAGACTACATGGGCACTTTAACAATGGGCTTAATGGAGACACAAAGAAAAATAGCCTACCATAGGTGCCCTAGGAGCACGCTTTCAGATAATTTCTCTACTGTCTCTATGCTCCAACTTGGGTACTTCTTATTAACCTATAGAAATGGTCTTGGATATAGTAGATATGTTGGTGTTGATCTATGAAAGAATCAAGATGAAATGACTAAACACAGAGTTGATACGCAGACATATTCAAAAGTATAACATATCAGATGGAGGTAAAACACACTCTTTTGATTAACAAGGTAAAATTTGGCAAGGCTTCGCCTTACACAAGTGAGATATATCTCTTTTTCAAGCTGAGATGTTACAATATATAGCATTAAGAGAAAGACTCCTAATCCCTCCAAGAACAAGCGGCCCATACTATATGAAACACCTAGGAAAGAGGAATCCATTCCTGTTGTTGTCATCCTTCCATGAATGGCCTGAATGAACCATGTTGTAGATGTCATCAATATTGACTATACTGCTCAAACTATTATTAAATGTTCCTACTAAAGTATGGGTCACTTTGTTTTTTGAATGACAAGGCCGCCTATATGAAACTTATGCAATTGTTTGTTCATTAATGTTAAATGAAGAAAAAAATGGGACGCTATATTGAATGCTTGCGCTCCCTTTGATGATCGCTTGGTGGAGACTATTCCATCTACAGCAATAACTTCCCCTACCGATGCCTCCTATGTCACCTGGACTATTCTATTTGTTCCTACACTACTTATATTTTCTTGGCAACTCGGCCCTCAAGGCTATTGTTTGTCTCCTCCTGGCTCCTTTCCTAGAGGGTCGTTGAGTCTATCTTCGAGTCTCTGAGCCTTCAAATTTCCTCGGACAAAACAATCTGAAGGAAATCCTTCAGACACTTGTCCAAAGGAATTATGTCTTCCTTCAAGCTTTACCACTCACTTTCAGTGATGCTTAGGTGTTTTGAAATTCTTTTAGACATATTGTCCAAAAGAAAAGTCCATTAGCTTTTCTTTAACTGTTAACCCATTTCCATGCGCAGGCCCATCCTTAAACATTTAAAAATCAATGGCTATCTCATCACGATAAAATTAACGTCTACAGGCTCATCGCCATTTGAAAATTAATAGCTCTTTTGCTGCCTTGAATTTGACATTCACATGCATGTCACCAGACGTTTGAACCCTCAATGGCTAGTTCACCATGTTGAAGTTGACGTGCTCAGGCCCGTCATCTTTAGTAATTCCTTCGGCCTTTTGCAAAATGAACCTCCCTGAAGGGAAGGTGACCTTTTGGAAAAGAGGAAAGGGTCCTTTTTTGGCAGTCAGGAGCCCTCTGCAAGGGCACCTACCTTTCAAGTTCCTTTGTGTTCCCTTGTCTTTTAAATTCCTTCAGATAAAATGTATGAAGGAAATGTGCCTTCAATGTCTCGGCTTTCTCTTGGTAAATTTCTTCATACAAAAGTCTGAAGGAATTCCTTCGGGCATTTTGTCCGAAGGAATTTACCTTTGGTTTCTACATGGATTTTCTTCGGACAAAATATCTAAAGAAGTCCTTGGTTTTGCCTTATCACTTTTCCAAAGGAAGCTTCCCTTTCGGCTTTCGGCCTTGATCTCTTTCAAATGTGTTCTCTACCCTCCGCAAGGGTATTTTGGGTCTAAAGTTATCCTTCAGAGCTTGCTTGAACAATCCTCTTTGTTACATGCCTGCCCTCTGCAAGGGCACTTGACCTTCGGAGCCTTGTGAAACACTTGCATTTGTTTGAAACTGGCCCATTCCTTGCCGATAAAAAGGCTTGTCCAAGGTAATTTACTCGAAGCGAAATAAGCCCTAGATCAACTCAAAAAACCTACAGGACTCAAATCACTTGGCTCTTTATAAGAACAGGCCTATTACAAAGGGAAAAAACCATAATTGCAGTAAGTTGAAGACATCAGAGATTGACTAATCAGGACAACAAGGAAAGGGAGATCAATTTTTTGGCCTGCAGGACCAAAATTGGTCAACAGTCATGATTAGGGTTTTATTGATTTTCCTTTAGAATAAGATCACCATTTTCAAATTCCCTAAATCTAATGTGCTTATTATAACTTATGTGGAGCCTATTTTGTTATGCTTTTAGATGTTCCAATGCATTGAGCTTTTTCTCGTCAAGAACTTCCAACACCTGAAGCCATGTGAATTTGTACTCTTCATCATCAATTATATTCTACAAGGAGATGCATAAAGAGGGTAGCTTAATCTAAATTGGGATGATGGTTTTGGATTGAAAGACCAGGGAATATGGTGTGGCTCCTATGGGTGTGAATATGTTGGTATGGTAAGCCCACAAGGATGGATAAAGTTGTATATGCCAATCTTGACTTGCATCAATGACAATTTTCTTGAGGATCTTGATAAGGGTTTTATTAGATGTTTTGGCCTAGCCATTGCCTTATGGATAATAAGGTGTGTACCATGTGTGTTTGATATGGAGTTGATTGCAAAGGGATTTGAATTCCTAGTTATTGAATGACATATCATTTTCAATGATGATGGTGGTGTTGAATGTTGTCATTGATATCAGGTTCAATATCATTGATGTCAAGAAGGATCAGTAAGGTGACAGATGTATGGTGCCTAGTAAGTCTACTTGATGGACTAGTTCTTAAGCATGGATATGGTTTGTATAGGCATGACAATGATGAGATGGAGGCACAGTATAATAATATATATGCATTTACTTTAGCATGTATATGAGGTGTTGATGCACTCAGGGGAGTGCCAAAGTGAGCCTAAGAGGGAAAGTCTTTATTGAAGGTCTGCAGTTAGACCTTGTTCTAGACTCCACCTAACCCAATGAAGTGTTATGAGATGTTGCCAAGATTTATGAAGGATTCAAAGTAGTGTGTGATCACATGAGAGTTTCTCTAAGGGTGTGTATAAGGTGTTGAGAGCATCTACAGTGGTGAGAGGGTCATTCTCGTCATTCTCCAGACCTAAAGTGACTTGCAGTTGAAGGCTTAGTCTGCCAAGACATCTAGTGAGGCCAAATGAAGGATGAGGACCAAATTCCAAGGTAATAGTGCTCATGTGAGCATGGTTTGAGTTATGTTACATTTTTAAAGCATGTTGACCAAGCCTAAGGTCTCGATTTTAAAAAGAAAGCAAGAAAACATGTTTGAAGGTCTCTTATGCATGCAAAATGAAGAGATAAGAGCTCAAGAAGGAAGTTTAGATCCTCATTGGCATGTGTGATAATTGCATGGGAATCCAAAAAATTTTGGAGAGATGGAAAAGGGTCCTAATAAGTTTTCCAAGCACTAGGAATTGGTTTGATGAACAGAGTTGTATGAACAATCGTTAAGGAGGTTAACTAGTCTAACACCCTCTCAAAACCCTCTTAATGACTTAATTGAATAAAACTTGTTGTAAAGTGCCTAGAATTGTTTGTTTGATCATTTTTTATGTTTGGAAGTTTTATATGACTCATTTATGGATCTCCAGGTGGCAGTGGTGTGTTAGGACTATGAGTAAAAGCTACAAAAAAATACTTATTTATAAAAAAAATTGATGGTACAAGAAGGGTTGACTAGGTCAATGCATGCAAGTGCATGGAGGTTGAAGGTCAAGACTCATTATTGATTTCCATGGCATTTTTTGGAAACTTATAGCCTTTGTGTCAACTCTTTTGGTCACCCAAGTTGACCTATCGCTAAATTGGCAAACTGTGAAAATAGTGAGAAAAACCATGCAAGAGTGAGAAAGTGTTTAGGGATTGGTTGCAGAGGATTAGGAATGGATCCAGTTGTTTGTGGTATTTTTTAAAGACCTATACCTCATATCCATACTGATTATATACTTTTGAATTCATTGCAAATTGTGAAAATAGTGCTCTCAAGATGGCTTATCTGTGTGAGTCAAGACAGTGAAGGTATATGCTTCAAAGAATGATCTATATATTCCACATTTGCTATTTGACCTCTGTACTTGTGTGTTTTAATATGATTTTATGAAGTTGAAGTATCACTTTAATGTATTTAAATTTCAAGGAAGTGATCTTATAGATGTTGGAAGTCATGTTCACCATGACTGGTTCATAAGACAGAATGATTGTTCCAAATTTGCCAAGTGAAGTGAAGGGTTTGATACTCTATGACAAGATTCATTTCATATAATGAAAATTTTGATGTTTTTTGAGACCTAATTTACCTATTCATGCATTATTAAAGGTGGAGAGATAGGTTAAGTGGTTGAGATATGAAAGCCAAAATGGCTTGTATGGTTATGTCAAGACAGTGAGAGAGAGGCTTGACAAATTATTCTATAAGACAAATGGTTGTCACTATAGCTTGATATCTATCCATTTGGTGATGATCTAGAAAAATCAAATAAACTATTCATGTAAAATAAAAGTCATGGAAGTGCCATTTCAAGTGTTAAAGATAATGTTCTTCAAGACTATGTTTTCAGGGTGTTTGTTAGTTTTATGTGTGTTGATAAGAAAGATGATTTTGAGGTGTTTCGGACTGATATGGAGAATCCAATGCATATGGATATGTTATTAACATCCCTAAGTCTCATTTTAATTCAATGAGAGTCATTTAAATTTCTCAAGATGGTGTGGAGAGTCAAAGTTTAATGACTGTGTGTTGGCAGTGTTTGGTAGCTCTGAGTGAGCTTCTTACAGAGAAGGTTTAGAGTCTACAGAGTTTGAATCAAAGATTATATTGTTTCTCATAATGACCTTGAGGTCATGAGGTGTCCATAAATATGAATTTTTTACATGTTTGTTTTTCAAAAGTGTGCTTTTGGCCTAAATGTTCATGACTGAGTTTTAGTGTGCATTGGCAGTTCTGAGTGAGCATGTAACAAGAGAGTTCTTGAGGCTTATTGGCCTGTGTGGTGATTTTTAATGCACATGGAAAGGTTTTTGAAGTTATGAATATTATATTCATGTTTTTTTAGGACATAGTTTTGTGAGATATTTATTTGTATGCTTCAGATACTCAAGATAGACTCTTATTGTGTGTGAAGGCCTAATGATGAACAATGCAAATGAAGAGGTTCAAGGGGTGAGTGGATGCTCCAGGAGTTATGAGTCTTAGAAGAGCTTAAAAGATACCTATTGGAATTTTTTTTTAAGTGTCACATCCATTTTCTGATCCCTAAGGTGTTCAAAGAGGTCCAAGTGGTAATGTGTGCATGGGTAGGCCTAATTGCTTTAGGTCTCATTAAGGCCTAATTGAAGATTGGGATAATGAGGTAATGGTCAACCAAAGGAGTGGTTGTTTCATGATGGTAATGTGTTCTAAGTTCCATTATAATATTTATCCATGTGTGGAAAGTTTCATGGCTGACAAAGATGGGAGAGAGCAAGGATCAAGTACTTAAGAAAGCTTAATAGGCCTAAATTGACTAGTTGAGACATTGAGCATATGTGCGAATGAGATAGGTGTTTGGAAACCAAGTGAAGGTGTTGAATACCATTAGAGAGGTATTTTTAATATTTAATGAATATTTAATTATGATTTTATATGGGTTGAACAATGTCATTTGACCTAATAATGTCAAAGAAAGGGCTAGTTAAGTGAGAAGGCCTAAGAGGTTGTTTGAGTGAGATTGAAGGGTAAAGAGTGAAAAAGAAGGTTGTCATATATAGTTGAGTTAGAAAAAGGTGTTTTAATGTGATCAAATATCAGAGGTGACTTAGTTGGTTCTAATTTACCTAGGGGGTTTGAGCCTCCTTGCAAGATAGAGCTTGCAGAAGACTAGTTGAGTGGGTGTTTAACTAGGTAGGGGTTGGAGCCCCTTGTAGAGTTGGTGCTTCACTAAACTTTGGATCTTGAAATTACAAGAATGTGGTCCATATGCATGGTTTAGGATTTTTATCCCCTAAGAGGTTTTTCCACATATCTTTTATGTTATCTTGTGATATGATTGTGTAGTTATTTTTTTATGCATTGATCTTTATGTGAATGAATGTTCCACAAAATGATGAATGGAATTGAATAATTATTGTTAAGCAATTGATTCACCCCTAATTCACCCCCCCTCTCAATAGCTAATTCCAAAAATTGGTATCATAGTAGGTCATTTGGAAGAGTATTGATAGCCTACAGTTGATCCTAAGTATCATAAAGTGTGATGAGGACAATGTTCATCTTGTTTGCAGTGATTGTATATTAAAGAATGATGGTACTTGCAGAGTTGTATAATGAGAATAAGGATGTCAAGATGAGGCTTGATTAACACTTAAACCAAGGTGAGTTATGGGTTATTGTAGGACATCAATAAAATTTGAAAGAATGTCAAAGGTACCAATTGCCAGCTTAGAAGGACTATATAGAAGCTAAGTCAAAGATCAAACCCAAGATTGACAATCTAGGACTCTGAAGACATGTTGATAGAAAGGTACAGGTCAAGACATCATGGTGTCTTGTATAATATTGATTTAGGACTTATAAATAAGGTCATAAAAGAAGCATTATGACATGTTGCAAGTATCATAACAGTGTGTTGAATATGATCATTCTTGCAGCATGACATGAAGATGTTCCAGGCCTAAGAAGAGAAGGTGGTTGATTGTGCCTTGATTATGAAATTTCCTGTATGCATAATGAATCTGAGTATGTAATGATATAAGAAGGTGATTTTATCATTTTATCGTGATCAATGATACAATAGGAAGATATCTTGAAGGTATTATTGAGACCATAGAGGTCTGAGCTTGAGCAACTCAATGAAAGAGGACTATGCTTAAGCTTTGTGTCTTTGGAAGACATAGAACGACTTATTGAATGGATTGGAGATGTTGGTCACTTTGGATGCAAAATCAAAGTGATTTAACATGTTCTTAAAAATCTTTAATCTCCTAATAATGCTTTTAAAAGATCAGATTGATCATAGTTATGAAGGATTAGTTCAAAGGCATATTGAATAAAAGGTATGAGGGTTTCAAGACTTTTTGTGTCCATTAAACCTAATGTGAATGTTCATGATACAAATGGCTCTTATTTTTACCTATATGAGATCAATAGAGTGTTAGCTAGCCTTGTTTCAATGGTTCTTATTGTACATATCATGCTTATAATCCATGAGTGAGCTCAAAATGTTGTATAAGAAGAAAAAACAATACTTATAAAGTGAGAGTTGAAGACTGGTCTACAAGACCAATGTTATCAAAGATAGAGATTGTTTGCTCAAGTATTCCAAGGACTTTGGGGTATTATAAAGAGTGATATGACAATTTACTTATGCCATGAAGAAGATATCAATGACCTCAAGTTGACAAGTACTCTAAGTTTTGTCAAAGGGTCTTGACAGTGTGTGTAGAAGTTGATCCTTTGAATCATTTTTGACAGAGGTATGTCATAGAGATTGAGGTCTCATAAGAACTAAATGATATTTTGGTGATTGGAAGTTATTATAATATGGTCATAACAATGGTGGCTTGTCAAGAAAGCATAAGACAGTTGGAGAGCTATGAAGTGTGAATTGGTTAGGCAAGTGAGCGAGTAAATGGTGCAGTGGTTCGACGTGGTAGATTCATCATGATAATCCCTGAGTGAGGGTGTCCTCAAAAATTAGTGGTGACATTGAGGTCATAAAATATAGATCTATATGTTTTTCATGATCAATTTTTATGGTGCAGGAGTGAGTGAGCTCATAACATAAGTGGCTTCTTTGACAATAAACCCTAGAAGGATGTCCATGAATAGATTGACTTGTAATGGGTTATGGAGCTCAGAGGAGATCAGTCAAAATGTTTGCATAATATTATGAATTGATCATGACAGGTTAAAGTGATGAAGGAGCTCAAACAAACAAACTTGTTCTAAGGATAGACCTAATACTATGAGATCTACATGAGACCATATAGGACAGTGAGTTGTTTGATGGATTAGTTTAAAAGACCAAGATAAGTCATTAAGTCATATAGTTTATATGATTTTTCAAAACATAACTACCACTAGATGAATGTATGAAGTAACATGAAAAGATCATATGCAGAGGTCTGATATACAGAATACCATGAATGCATAGTAAGCTATATGGATTCAAAAGTATGCAAAATTGATTATTATTTAAGTAACTTGAAGAATGAAGGGTCTTGAAGGTTGATTCTATATGTTGAGTGTGACTTGGCAAGAGAACTCACAGGTCTGAGGAAGACATACAAGCCTGAGTTTACAGACCAAAAGAAACTAGTAATCATGAAGAAAGAGGAAGCGTGATCTGTGTAGCCAAATGAGAGGTAAACAAAAGATTGTTTTGTGGCTCTAACATTTGTTAGTTAAGCTTGAAAATTGGTATAAGTATCAAGTTGTGTGAAGGAGGTGTACATGGAGTGAGGGGGGCATGAGCCTATAATGCTTCATACTTTGTGTATTGAGCAAGATAGTAAGGGGAAGACTTAAACTAGAGACCTATTTATATGATGTTGGCTTAGTAAGATCAAATGATAACTCAAGATCTCATATCAGTCAGATGAAAGTCAAGAAGATGCAAATTCAGTTAAGAATGCATATGTTGTGAAGATCAAGGGGGAGTTTGTTGGTATTGTAAGTAGTAGTTTTTTGGTGTGTGTATGACCCTGTGAGAATGTGTATGGACCTTTGTCATTAGTGTCAAAGGGGGAGAGAGTCATAATTGGGAGAGAGAGCCTTGATTGGAAGAGAGTTCTATGTTTTGTCATCAATCAAGTCAGAGGTGTTAAGAGGTTTGTTTGCCATCAATGACAAAGGGGGAGATTGTTGAATGTTTTCATTGATGTCAAGTTCAGTATTATTAATGTCAAGAAGGATCAGTAAGGTGAGAGTTGTATGGTGCCTAGTAGTTCTACTTGATGGACTAGTTCTTAAGCATGGATATGGTTTGTAGAGGCATGACAATGATGAGATGGAGGCACATAGGTATAAGAATATATATGCAGTTACTTGAGCATGCATATGGGTTGTTGATGCACTCATGAGAGTGCCAAAGTGAGCCTAGGAGGGAAAGTCTTTATTGAAGGTCTGTAGCTATACCTTATTATAGACTTTGCCTAACCCAATGAAGTGTTATGAGATGTTGCCAAGGTTTATGAAGGATGCCAATCAGTGTGTGAGCACATGAGAGGTTGTCTAAGAGTGTATATGAGGTTTTGAGAGCATCTACAGTGGTGAGAGGGTCATTCTCCAGACCTAAAGTGACTTGTAGTTGAAGGCCTAGTCTGCCAAGACACCTAGTGAATCCAAATGAAGGATGAGGATCAGATTCTAAGGTAAGAGTGATCATGTGAGAATGGTTTGAGGTATGGTACATTATTTCAAGCATGTTGACCAAGTCTGAGGCCCTGAGTTGAAAAATAAAGCAAGAAATCACATTTGAAGGTCTCACATGCTTGTCAAATGAAGAGATGAGAGCTTGAGAAGGAAGTTTAGATGCTCATTGTCACATGTGACAATTGCATGGGAAGTTGAGCCTTTTGGGAGAGATGGAAAAGCATCATCAAAAGGTTTTTCAAGCATTAGGAAGTGTTTTAAGGGATAGAGTTGTATGAATAATCATTAAGGAGGTTAACTAGTCTAAAACCCTCTCAAAACCCTCTTAATGACCCAATTGGAGAAAACTTGTTGGAAAGTGCCCAGAATTATTTGGTTGATCAATTTTTATGTTTGGATGTTGTATAGGACTCCTTTAGGTAACTCTAGGTGGTAGTGGTGTGTCAAGACTGTGAGTAAAAGCTACAGAAAACTACTTGTTTCTAAGAAATTTGATGTTATATGCAGGGTTGATCAGGTCAATGCATGCAAGTGGATGGAGGTTGAAGTTCAAAACTCATTATTGATGTCCATGGTGTTTTTTTTAAATTAATATCCTCTATGTCAACTATTTTGGTCACCCAGTTGACTTATTGCTAAACGAGCAAAGAGTGAAAATAGTGAGAAAAACCAAGTAAGAGTGAGAAAGTGTTTAGGGACTAGTTGTAGAGGATTAAGAATGAATCCAATTGTTTGGAGTCTTTGTTTAATACCTATAACTAATTTCCATGTTGATTATATACTTTGAAATCCAATGCAAATTGTGAAAATAGTGCTCTCAAGATGGCTTGTTTGTGTGAGTCAAGACAGTGAAGGTGTATGCTTCAAGGAATGATCTATATATTCCATATTTGCTATTTGACCTTTGTACCTTTGTGTTTGAATATGATATGAGGATGTTGAATGATCACCTAAATTCATTTAAAGTTTAAGGAAGTGATCTTACAGATGTAGAAAGTCATGTTCACCATTATTGATTCATAAGGCAGAATGATTGTTCCAGATCTACCAAGTGAAGTGAAGGGTTTGAGACTTTATGACAAGATTAATTTCATCTAATGAACATATTGATGGTTTTTGAGATGTAATTTGACCTATTAATTCTTTATGAAAGGTGGAGAGATAGGTTAAGTGGTTGAGATATGAAATCTGAAATGGCTTGTATGGCTGTGTCAAGATAGTGAGAGAGAGGCTTGATAAATTGGTCTATAAGACCAATTGTTGTCACTAGAGTTTGATATCTATCCATTTGGGAATGATCTAGAAAACTCATAGAAATTATTTATGTATAGGATAAGTCATGTAAGTGGCATTGCAGGTGCTAAAGACAATGTTCTTCAAGACTATGTTTTCAGGGTGTCTGACAGTAATCTATGTGTTGATAAGAAAGATGATTTTGAGGTTTTTGGGACTAAGATGGAGAATCTAATGCATATGAAGATGTTATTGAGATCCTTAAGGCTCATGTTAATGAAATGAGATTCATTAAAATTGCTCAAGATGGTGTGGATATTCAAAGTTTATTGATTGTGTGTTGGTAGTGTTTGGTAGCTTTGAGTGAGCTTCTTATAGAGAAGGTTTAGAGCCGACAAAAGCTGAGTCAAATATTATATTATTTCTCATAATGACCCTGATGTCATGATGTGTCTGTACATATCAATTTTTGCCATGGTTGTTTGGAAAAACTGTGCTTTTGGTCTAAATGTTCATGACTAGGTTTCAGTGTGTACTGGCAGTTCTGAGTTAGACTATAACAAGAGAGTTATTGAGGCCTATTGGCCTATGTGGTGATGTCTAATGTACATGGAGAGGTTTTTGAAGTTAATAAGATTATATTAATGTGTTTTGAGGACATAGTTGTGTGAGATATTTAGTTTTATGATTTAGATACTCAAGATAAACTTTTACTTTGTGTGAAGGCCTAATGATGAATAGTGCAAATGAAGGGGTTCAAGGGGTGAGTAGACCCTCTAGGATAAATGAGGCTTAGGTGAGCTTTAAAAATACCTATTTTAATATTTTTTGAATTCTCCCATCCATTGGCTGAGTCCCAAGGTGTTCTACGAGGTCAAAGTGGTAATGTGTGCATGGATAGACCTAATTGCTTTAGGTCTCATTAAGGCCTAAATGAAATTTGGTGCTAATGAGGTAGTGGCTAACCAAAGGAGTTGTTGTTTCATTATGGTAACATGTTCTAAGGTCAATTATAAGAGTGATCCATGTATGTAAAGGTTCATGGCCGACCAATATGGGTGAGATCAAGGGTCAAGTACTTAAGAAGGCTTAATAGGCCTAAATTGACTAGTTGAGACATTGAGCATATGTGCAAACGAGATAGGTATTTTGGAAACCAATTGAAGTTGTTGAAGACCATCATAGAGGTCTTATGAATATTTCATGAAGATTTAAGTATGATTTTATAGGTGTTAAATAAGGTCATTTGACCTAATACTGCCAAGGAAAAGGTTAGTTTAGCAAGAAGGCCTAAGAGATTGTTTGAGTGAGATTAAAGGGTAAAGAGTGCAAAATAAGGTTGTCATCTACAGTTGAGTTCACAATAGGTGTTATAATGTGATCATAGATTAGATTTGACTTAGTTGGTGCTAAGTTACCTAGAGGGTTGGATCCTCCTTTCAAGATAGAACTTGAAGAAGACTAGTTGAGTGTGTGCTTAACTAGCTAGGGGTTGGAGCTCCTTGTGGAGTCGATGCTTCACTAAACTTTGGATCTTTACATTATAATAATGTAGTCCATGTGCATGGTTTAGTGGATTTTATCCCTCAAGAGGGTTTTGTTAAGCATGGAATATACTGAGAGGGGGGTGAATGAGTATATCATATATCTTTTAAAACTTTTACTTAATCTGATTTATTTTCTTTAACCACTTAATCATACA
Source organism: Torreya grandis (assembly GCA_037957365.1). Classification (NCBI taxonomy): domain Eukaryota; kingdom Viridiplantae; phylum Streptophyta; class Pinopsida; order Cupressales; family Taxaceae; genus Torreya; species Torreya grandis. The sequence continues at coordinate 1,116,873 of JARHVA010003792.1, forward strand.
TTCAAGATATGCAATAAAATTGAAATAATAACATGCACCACACAAGAGAGAGAGAGACACCATATTTTTATGTGGATACCTAATGTGGAAAAAACCATGAAAATAAATCTTGAGTATATGAATGAGCACCAACTCAAATTACAAATTTTGCAAGCACCAACTTGCAAGAGCACCAACCCCTTTGCTAAGCACCAACACAACAATGATCTATGAGTACCAACTCATAGGAGCACCAACCCCTCTTATGTATAAAACACAACTATCTTTCATTGTTTCTCTCTCAACAAATGATAGAACTCTATTATATCTCTTTCTGTTATCTCATCTTTTCTTATATAAAACAATTATAAACCATGCACACTCTTGCATATTTAAAATGGCTTCCCAAGCCTCCTTTTATAGCTTTCTAAATGACTTTTGGCATTCACCCTTTGTGACCCTTCAATCCACATGGAAAATGGCATCAAACTTGCATGACCCTTCGAATCCTTTCATTTGAAAAGTCACATGGTGACCCTTCATGAGCAAATGTGTCATTTCCCTTTTTGTCTTTATTTGGTGGCTCTTCGAATTCCTCAAGGTGACTCTTCATGAAAAAATGTGTCCTTCCCTCTTTTGTCTTCTCTTGGTGACTCTTTGAATTCCTTAAGGTGACCCTTCATGGGAAAATGCGTTCTTTCCCTCTCTTAACTTTGTCTCATGACTCTTTGACTTCTTCATGGGCCCTCTTTTGACTTTATGCAACCAAAAATATATTCGTTAATATTTAATTAATATCAACATACTTTAGCCAAAATATGATCATTAAAAAACACTTTTAGACAATAAATGTTATGGGGCTTTTTTCACCAATAATATTAGACAGTTGACATCAATCACAATATTTCTAACAATCTCCCCCTTTGTCATTGATGGCAACCTTAAACTGAACTGTCACATTCTAAAACCTGCACTACACATGCTAATCTATACATACTACCAACAAAAAAAAAAAGTAATTCTACTTTATTGGAGCATCATGTACCTATTTTTATACTTCTCCCCCGTTGACATCAATGGCAAAGGGTCTATCTTGGAGCTAACACTTAGCTCCCCTTCAACTGATGTTGAACCTCAATGACATGAAGTAAAAGAAATTACTCCTAACTTATTTCATAGATACTCTAATGTGTCCTTTGATAGTGTCTTTGTTAAATTATCTACAATTTGTTCTGTAGTACTAATATATTCCAACTTAACTTGTTGATTTACACCCTGCTCTCTCAAGAAGTGATATCTAATAGGAATATGTTTTGTTCTTGAATGCATCACTGAATTCTTAAAAATATTAATAGCACTTGTATTGTCATAAAAAATAAATATAGGTTCATTATATTTTACCTCAATGTCTTCTAAAGTTTGTTTCATCCAAAGCATTTGAGTACAACATAACATTACTGTAATATATTTTACTTCAACTGTAGAAAGTGATACTGAATTTTGCTTCTTACTTAAACAAGATACTAAGTTATCATTGAGAAAGAATCTCCTCCACTTGTAATCTTTTTGTCATCTAAACAACCTACCCAATCTAAAATTGCATAAATAATCAAAGTGAAATCTTTGCTTGTGGGATACCACAATCTACAATCCAATGTCCCCTTGACATATATAAATATTCTTTTCACCAACTGAACATGACTCTCCTTCAGGGCTACCTGATATGTCACAACCATGTCTACTGCATGCATGATACCTGACCTCAATGCTATCAAATATAAAAGACTACCAATCATAGATCTATACAAAGATTGATCTACAATAGGTGAATCTTCATCCTTACCTTGTTCTTTGTACCCATTAGTGTGCCAACTGGTGGACAATCCTTAAAACCAAATTTTTTTAATATTTCTTGGCATATTTGTTTTGATATATGAAAATTCTTTTATATGACTAGAATATTTGCAACCCTAAGAAAAATGTCAATTCTCCAAGCATAGACATCTCAAATTATTTTTGCATATTATCAAAAAATTATTTTTTCAACTTTTTAATGTTTCTTCCAAATATTATGTCATCAACATATACCACAACAATCAATTGATACTCACATTTTATTTTGATGTAGAGATTATTGTCAGCAAAACCTCTCTAGAAACCTTAATATTGCAGGTACTTATCAAGCCTTGCATACCAAGCTCTGGGAGCTTGTTTCAATCCATACAGTGATTTCTTCAATCTGCATACATGGCTACTATCATTTAAGAGAAGAAATCCCTCAGGTTGCTCAATGTAAACCTCCTCTTCTAGATTCTTATTTAGAAAAGCAAACTTGACATCCATCTGAAACACTTTGAAATTTTTAAATATTATATACGCAAAAAACATTCTAATAGCCTCTAGCATTTCCACTGGTGCAAAAGTTTTTTCAAAATTTATACCCTCAATTTGCACATATCTTTTACATATTAATCTTGATTTATTTCTGGTAACTTCACCATTTTCATTCAACTTATTTCTGTATATCCATTTTGTTCTTATTACATTTTGATATTTTAGTCTAGGCACTAATTCTCAAGCATCATTCTTTTTTATCTAATTTAATTTTTCATCCATTGCTTTAACCCAATGTTCATCATGTCTAGCTTCTAAAAAAGTTATAGGCTGAATTTTGGATAACAAAGAAAAATTAACTTGCTCAAATTCCTTACCATCACCCTTCTGGTGTGAACTCCTTCATTTATGTTCCCGATGATGTCACTCTCATTATGATTTTTTTGACATATTTGGATGGATTTTTGGTGTCTTTTTGCTCCTTCTCATCTTCATTTGACTCTTCAAAATCTTTCTCTTTAATGATTTCAGGAGTGTCTATTAGATCATTGGCTCTTTGTGTTATATCTTCATGAACCCTGACACTTGCACTTTCAACTATCTTCTTGATTCTTTTGTTATAATATTTATAAACATTAATTTTGTAAGAATATCCAAGAAATATACTTTCATCTATTTTAGATTCAAAATTACCCAATTTTTAATCGATTTTTTTAATGAAGCATCTGTTGTCGAAAACTCTGAAATAATCAACAATAGTTGGTTTGTCTTTCCATAGCTCATAGGGAGTCTTGTCACTTTTGACTCTGAACAATGTTTTGTTCTAGATATGGACTATTGTGCCTACTGCCTCTCTCTAATATTTATCTAGTATCTTGGATTCATTTAGTATTATCCTCGCCATCTTTTGAATTATTCTATTTTTTAGTTCAACTACTTCATTTTATTGTGGAGTTATAGCTATTGCATGTCTCTTTATCTTATGGTCTTCACAATACTCAATAAATTTATCTGACATGAATTCTCTTTCTTGATAGGATCTTAGGCACTTAATCTTCAAACCAATTTCATTCTCAACTAAAGCCTTGAATGCTTTGAAGTAGATGAAAGCCTCTAATTTATTTTTCAAAAATATCACCTAAGTCATATGTATAAAATCATCAATAAGTAACATGAAGTATTTCTCACTTTGAGTACTTTGAGTTATAGTGGATCCACACAGATCAGTGTGAACAAACTCTAACATCTGAGTGGTCGAGTATTCTTTTGTCTTGAATCATCTTCTAACTTGCTTCTCATGTAAACATGGTTTATAAAGCGTGTTGGAGGGATTTGTAATCTTTAAAAGATTTTTAACTGCGTGTTTCTTACTGATGTTGACAAGATTGTCAAAATTTGTGTCTCATTCCCCTGTGCCATAGCCAACTTTCCTCAATTTGACTCAAACATCTTTGACCTCTGATATCTGATAACATATATAAATTGTTGCTTGTCTTCTGAGCATCTAAATATTTTATCCTAATTTCACAACCTTCTGCAAAAAACTTTGATGTGTCCCTAATTGCACATTTGATTTACACTTAACAGATTATGCTTAAAACTTTTTACATATAGAATATTTCCAGTCTTAGTTCTACCATTATCCAAACTTAATGTACCTTTTCTACCTATTCTGGTAGTAGAATTATCTCTGAATTTCATTATGCGACCATTGATCTTCTTTAGAATTATGAACTTGCTCTTGTCTCTTGTCATGTGCCTCGAATATCCACTGTCAATGAACCATGGCTTATCTTCATTTCTTGCATGCAAGGATGTCTAGACCAACATAAACTTTTCATGTTGTTTCTTCTGCCATGAACCTATCTGAACTTTATTTTTGATGAATAAAACCTTGAAACTTTGGTCCTTCTTGATTGACTCGAACATGCTTCTGTAATGTTGGCTTGTGTCCAAAATTATTAGACTTGTAACATATTATGGCCTCTTCATCAAAGCCTAATAGAGGAACAAAAGAATTGTGGCTTCTGCTTGATTCTGCATGAGTTTCCTTCTTGATTCTAAAATTATTAGCTCTTTTTCAATAGTCTATTTTCTTATGACCATAACCATTATAATAAAAATAATAACCATGAAAATAAAATATACTCTGATTTGTGCATCTTTGATCTAGTTGTCTTTTGTGGCTTTGTTCTTTCCAGCCTTCTTTATTTAAGTTATCCTCTGCATTTTTAACTTCTCTTTTTATTTTTTATTTTTTATTTTTTATATTGTAAGGGCTTCAACATAGCATTTTTTATTTTCAAATCTGATACATGTTTTATCTGATATTTATTTTTGACCTTTTAATATCTTATTCAACATGTTAGTGTTACTCTCAAATTTTGAGTCATTAGTGGCTTTATCATTGATTGTTTTATTTGTTTTCTCAATATCTTCTTTTAAAGAGACAATTTCAATAACATACCTTTCATATTATTCTCTTTTTTTTTTGCAATTGTTCTGTTAGATCTTCTTCAGTCTTTATGGCTTCTTCAATGTGTGCTTATAGATCTTCAATTATTTTTTTGACTCATTTTCATTTTTTTCAATCTAGAGATTCAATCTTCGATTCTTCTTCTCAAGATCTTTTCATTTTTCTAAGGCAAAAATAAGTTCTTCTAGATTCACCTCGGCTTCATCCTCGTTTTCATCATGTTCTTCTTCTTGATCATCTATACTTTTACTTGCAGAGGCATCTTCATGTATGGTCATGAATAGAATCTCTTCTTCATCTGAATCACTGACTCCACTGTCTTTGACTGAGCTAAGATTTTTATAAAATAGACTCTTCTCAAATCTCTTTTTGTATTTGTCTTTGAAATTTTTCTTGTATGTAGGTTTTCTTTCATGTGCTCCAGTCATCGTGCTAGCCCCAATCTACCTTCAAGTTGTTAAACTCTTTCCAAAGGAACCTACTCTGATACCAATTGGTAAGCACTAAATACACTGAGAGGGGGGTGAATCAGTATATCATATATTTTTTAAAACTTTTACTTAATCTAATTTTTTTCTTTAACCACTTAATCATACATTCAAGATATGTAATAAAATTGAAATAATAACATGCACCACACAAGAGAGAGAGAGAGAGAGAGAGAGAGACCAGATGTTTACATGGAAACCCAATGTGAAAAAAACTATGGAGAACAATCTCAAGTATATGAATGAGCACTAACTCAAATTAAAAAGTTTGCAAGCACCAAATTACAGGAGCACCAACCCCTTTGTTGAGTACCAACACAAGAATGATTTATGAGCACCAACCCATAGGAGCACCAACCTATTTTGTGTATAAAACATAATTATCTCTCATTGTTGCTTTCTCAACAAATGATAGAACTCTACTATATCTCTTTCTATTCTCTCCTCTTTTCTTATATAAAATAATTACAAATCATGCACACTCTTGCATATTTAAAATGGCTTCTCAAGCCTCTTTTTATATCTTTCCAAATGACCTTTGGCATTCACCCTTTGTGACCCTTCAATCCACATGAAAAATGGCACCAAACTTGCGTGACCTTTCAAATCCTTTCATTTGAAAAGTCACATGGTGACCCTTCATAAGCAAATGCTTCATTTCCCCTTTTATCTTTATTTGGTGACTCTTTTAATTCCTCAAGGTGACTCTTCATGAAAAATGTGTCCTCTCTTTTGTCTTCACTTGGTGACTCTTTGAATTCCTCAAGGTGACCCTTCATGGAAAAATGCTTCATTTCCCTCTTTTGCCTTTATCTCGTGACTCTTTGACTTCTTCATGGGCCCTCTTTTGATTTTATGCAACCAAAAATACATTTGTTAATATTTAATTAATATCAACATACTTTAGCCAAAATATGATCATTAAAAAACACATTTAGACAATAAATGTTATGGGGCCTTTGTCACCAGTAATGTTAGACTTTTGACATCAATGACAATATTTCCAACAGGTTTTCCACATATCTCTTGTGTTCTCTTGTGATATACTTGTGTAGTTTGTTTATGCATTGATCTTTATGTGAATGAATGATGAATGGAATTGAATAATTATTGTTAAGAAATTGATTCACCCCTCTCTCAGTAGCTACTTCCCATAGGTGGAATAGATTTTGTAACAACAAATGAGGTGGTTAAGGATGAATTTGGATATTTGTTTGACCATTACATAGGTGATGAGGAAACATCCACTCACTTGATGAAGTATTTAGTAGCAGTAATTATGTGTTTATGGCCATAAGATGAAGAGGGGTTTATTTTCCCAATGAGATCGATCCCCAAATTGGAGAAAGGCCATAGAGTCATGATTTTTTGTAATGCCTGCGATGGTATAGGGATTAGAATCCCATTATTCTAATATGGTGATGCACTTGTGAACATATTGACATGCAATTGTTTCCATGGTTGGCTAGTAGTACCCCATTCTAAGTAGTTTCTTGGCAAAGACTAAACCATGGTTGTGTGTGACACAAATTCCATCGTGGACTTCCTTGATCACCAAGTTAGCCTCTTTTGAATTTAAACACATCAATAGAGTTTCGTCATAACCTCTACGATGGAGCATGTTGTCAAGGAGGGTGTAATAAGAAACATGTTGTATGATGCATTTGTATTAGTTACGTGAAATATTGGGAGGAAGAATATGATTGTGAGGGTAAATGTAGATGTCATGGTACTAGAGAGAATTAGGACTAACAATCTCATATACCATTTCAGATTCTGGGATGTCAGATGCAGAGACCATGAGTTGTTCAACTAAGAACTGACACTGTGAAGTATCATGTGACATCTCAAGGAGATAGTTGTTGGTGGCCATGACATTTGCAGATTACTGTTTGTGTGAGGAAATTATTCAAACTAAATGTACGAAAGTTATTGCTTTACACTATCAACCATGTTCTTGTAGTGGATGAGCTTGTCATACTTGGTTTGATATTCGGCATTGACATGTTTGATAATTAGTTGGGAATCACCAAAAATAGACAAATGTTGGATGTCCCATTAGATTGCCATCTTAAGACCTCTGATAAGTGCTTCATACTTTATGATGTTATTGGTGTAGGGAAAGTCGATAGTACAATCCTTACGGATGAGATATCTTTTTGGTTTTAGGAACAAAATGCCTATCCCTAAGCCATGGGAGGTGAAAGATCCATCAAAGTAAAACTTAAGTTATAATGATTCATCGAGAGATAGGATTGATTCATCAAGAAATCCAACGATCAATAGTTGCTTATCTGGTACTGGTGCTTTTACCAACTGATATGCAAGGACTTATCCTTCAATAGCTTATTCATTCATATATTTAATGTCAAGCTCGTTGAGCAACATAACCCACTTTGTCATTCTACCTGTAAGAGATAATTTTGACAAAATATATTTGAACATATCAACTTTGGCAATAAGTTTAGTCTTGTGATTGAGCATGTAGTTTCATACTTTTGATAAGCAAAGACGACAGCTAGGCATGCCTTCTTAATGTGGGTGTAGTTTAGTTCATATGAAACCAAAGCATTGTTTAAGTAATATATATATCCCTTTTTGTTTTGTGATCATCATGTTGGACCAAGAGAGCCCCCAAGGTGAACTAAGTTGTAGAAATGTAAAGCAGTAGTGGTTTTCCTAAAGTAGGTGGAACTAGCACTAGTGGATTAGCAAGATATTGCTTGAGTAGTTCAAAATCCTATTGACATTTGGTGTTTGAGCAGAATTCAATATCCTTCTTTAGTAAGTGCATGAATGGATGACACTTATCAACAAACCATGAGATAAACCATTTGATTGTCTGAATCTTGCCTTGTAGACTATGTAATTGTTTGATATTAGATGGAGGGGGAATCTTTGTGATGGCCTTAACCTTTGTGTGGTCAACTTTGATACGTCTTCTAGAAACAATGAGACTCAAGAGCTTTCATGTTGTGACACCAAAGATGTATTCCTTAGGAATGAGGAGCACCTTGTATTCTATGAGCTTCTCAAATATTTTGCACAATATAACTAAATGTACAACTCTAGTTTTTTATTTCCCCAATATGTCATCCACATAGTCTTCAACTATGTCATGTATTGTATCATGTAAGATGACTATCATAGCTCGTTGATAAGCCCCACATGAATTCTTCAATCCAAAAGGCATGACTTGATAGAAAAAGGTTCCCCAAGGTGTGGTGAACATTGTTTCGTGTTGATCTTTAAGTGTGATTATGATTTGATTAAAACCAGAGAACCCATCCATGAATAATAACATTTTGTGACCCATTGTTGAGTCGACTATCATGTTGATATTGGATAGAGGGAAATCATCTTTTAGTTAGGTTTTTTTGATATCCTAAAATCTTTACAAACTCTTATCCTTGTTGGCTTCTTGTTGGCAAGCATAATGTTGGATATCCACTCCGAGTAATTGATCAGTTGGATGAACCCAGCATCTAAGAGCTTTTGGAGTTCCTCTTTGAAAAGGAGAGCCACTTTAGGACACATTTTGTGTGTAACTTATATTTGATCAATTTAGCATCAGCATTCAAAATGAGAGGGTGTATCACAAGTGATGGATCAAACCCAACCATATCGACGTATGACCACACAAAGATGTCAAAAAACTCATTTAAAAGTGCGATCAAGATTTCATGTTCTCTCTAAGTGAGTGTATACCCAAGCTTAATGATCCTAGGGTTGTCCTTAGTGCCTATGTTGACAATGATAGTTTCCTCAACAAGCAATGTTGAACCATCTTGTAATTGTGTTAGCATAAATGGAAGGTTAAGTTATTCATCCATGAGATCCTCAGTCGACATCTCTTTGTAAAGATCAAGTTTCTCATCCATTAGCACCTCAAAAAGGATTTCACCAATAGACACATCTTTATTTTGATTTTTTTAATTGTCTAATAGTGCCTCAGAAAGGTTTTCACTAGGGGACATTGAGTTTTTATGTTTTTATTTTTATATTTATTTTGACTAAAGAACTCTCATGCCCCTTGAAGTAAGTCGATGTGTCAAGCTTGATTTCAAATCCATTATTGTGATCCCTTAGTGGTATGTCATCACGAAGTCCTATGAATTATTTAATAGCTTCATCATTTTTGAAATAAGTCCAATGGTGCATGATCTTGTTGGTCCCAATTGATGACATCAGGGTATTGGAGGTCAAGGTCAATGGTAGGGACAACGGTATCATTGAAGATGTTAGTGTCATCAAGCTCATTGTAGAAGCTATAAAAGGACTTTATTTTTATGTCAAAAGAGTCTTCCTTAGAAATCAGAGAATAATCACTAACATAATCATATGGATCGCCACCAGGGAGTTTATAGCCAATGTCATGATATTCCTTATTTGCAAAAGAAGATATGAGTTCTAGGATTCCTTTCTCATGGATACCCAATCCTTTCCCTTTATAATTCATGATTTTTCACATACCATTTGCTACATGGTACTCCTTGATTTGAAAACAGGATGTGAAACCATCATTGTACAACTAGTAGTCATTAGAGCCTTCAATTTTCTCGTTGTTAATAAGGTTGGCTTGACAAAAGAGATTGAGCCAAACTTATATGCTACATGTTTTGCTTCCCTATTCCACAAAATTTAGGGGAAATGAGGAGGTCATCCAAATGGAAGGAATTTTGATATTCATATTCCCACAGTCTTTGACAATGATTTTGAAGTGGGATGGTGGATTTTGGATGAGGATGGGTGATCATTAGGATGGATTTAGTATGGAGGCCTAGAAGTTTTTAGCATTATTGCTTTATCTATTTTAGAAGCAATTTCTATGATGGGATAATTATTGGATTTATGATATTGCCCCTTCATCATCTTTCAATATTGGAAGGGTTATGGATCAATAGTGATGGTTACCTCCATACCTCAATGGGGGAATTTGATACACTAATGAAAAGTGGATGGGACAACTTGCATGGTGTGAATCCATGGTCAGCTAAGGATAATGGTGTATGTGAGATCAATATCAATGACATGGAGTAGTGTTTGGTGCATGATAGGCACCACCATGATAGGAAAATGGATGGTCCCAGCTTATTCCCACTTAGCATTGTCATATCCCTTAATAGTAATGGTGTTTGAATCTAGGGTTGATTCAAAATAACTAAAGTTTTTGACCAACTTCAATGTATAGATATTCATACCTGAGTCATTGTCTACAAGTACCCTCTTGACCTTGTGTTTAATGATGTAGGCTTCAATATACAAGGGTAGATTGTGTGATAAACCAGCAAAGAATATGCCATGTTAGTCAAAAGTGAGTTGGTTGAGGCTCAAGGACAAGTGTCTAATGAGCACTTGAAATTGCAATGGGTTGATGTCATTGGGGACTCTTGACTCTTGAAGGACTTTATTAAAGATGCCTTTGTGAATAGTGGATGTTCTAAGGAGATCCAAGATAAAGATATGAGTGGGTGTTTTCTCAAGTTGTTCAAGGAGGTTGTATTGTCCTTTGGGGGCAGGTAGAGGAGGAGCGCATCTAGTGGTAACTACACAATCTCAAGCTTTGATCTCAATAGTGGCAACATGGTGATCTATAATGTGACCAATGATTGACTCATAGGAATAATTGGCTTTGTGGTAATTGTCATGGTTAGTTTGGGAAATTTGACCTTGATCTCTTGAGGAGGATTTTTTTCGTGATTTGGAAATGGATCTTTGAATATCCCTAGTTGATGATTCTTTGATGCAGGTGCATTATTATCCAATTCAATATCCTCACAATCAAGAAAATCTTAGACATAATTCTTGAGTTTCATGCACCGATTAGTAGGATGGCCCTTGATCTTATGGAGCTTGCAATACTCATTTTCCTTATCCCATGCGAGCTTTAGTTGATTCTCATCGAAAGGCTTAATTTGTGAGTATACAATCATGTTTGTAGTGACTAACTCATGGAAGATGGGTTCCAATGATTATCCTAGAGGAGTGTATTTCCTAGGTTTGAATTCATGTTTGGGTTTGCCCTGAGGAATGGTGATGCTAGAAGTATTCTGAATAGTTTGGATATGCTTTCTATTTGTAACTTTGTCACCGACCACATTTTTGTTCTTGTTGAAGAACTTAGGCTTTTTAGATTGTGATTAATTTTGTTGATCTTTACAAAATATTTTTACCAAACCTTTAGCGATGAGAGCATTTTCAATTTGGAAATCATTCTCAATGATCTCATTGAATGTTGTGGCACAATATACCTGAAGATGGAATGACATTTCCTGATTGGAGTTGGTGATGAGTATGTGACTATGTATGTATTGAATATGGGAATCTACTTGTCAAACTTCTCCATCTATATAGTAATGAGGAGAAACTTTCCCCATTCCTTTGCTTTATGTTGCAAAGATCCATCATGGTAGGTTCATGCTCAATGTTGTAGGAGAAGTGTCGCATGAACCTTTTAGATAAGTCTGTGAAGGTTGTTATGGATCCATTTGGTAGGTGTAGAAACCATTCTAGGGATTGTCCTTCTAAGCTCCTAGGGAACATTCTGAGTAGATAGGCGTCATTGTAGGCAACCTCTTGACATGATATGAAAAACTCTTTGACATGTTCCCTTGGGTCACCCTTTCCCTTGTACTTCTCAAACTTGGGTGCCTTGAAGTAAGAAGGAAAGGGAACTTTCAACATGTCATGGTAAAATGGATAAGGGCATAACTCTTCAAATTTGTATTTATTTTTATGATTCTCTACAAGTAGTCCTTGGAGGGTGTCCTTCATAACTTCTTAGTCTTGAGCAAATGGTGTGCCCTAAAGTGATGTTGATGGGTGTTAATTAGATTAAGGCAGCGTAAATCTCTGATTGTTGTTGGATTATTGTTGATTTGATTATTTATTTATTTATTGTGGATTTTACTGAGAAGGGTCAGATGATGTATGATTGATGTGGGATGCGAGATTGGCTAACTTTTATTTGAGTTGTTGGATTTCATCAAGCATGATGTGGTTTTAATCTTGGTGGATTTGGTCTGCTAGATTTGATTCAACATTAGCTAGATTTTGATCGAAGGGATGGCTAGAGGTAGCCTGATTTTGATTGGAGAGCTTTTGATTCTTCTTGCTTATGATATGACCTAAATTCTTAGGATTGTAGTGTGTAGGAATTTGAGCACCTATCTCTGCAATTCATAGTAGAAGTTCATCTTTATTATCATACACATATTGGTCAATTTGGGCTCTACCTTGATTAGTCTTAACTAAATCATTACCTTCATCATGGTATTCACTTTGATCAACTAGAATATTAATATCATCAGTGTGAATGTGTTCTTGATCAAAATGGAATGGATTTATGTTGAAAGGATTTTCATTGCTAGTACTTAGATTTAATCTGGATTGGTACCTAATTATAGGTGTCATGGTTTTGATTGAATTTGATTGGTATAAATTTTATTTTGATTTGAAAATATTGAAGATATATGGATGTGTTTGGTTTAAAATAGGTTTACCATAGAGGGAGACACAATCTAAACACGCATAAACACAACCTATGCTAGTCAAGTGGGATTGCAACCAGATAGAAGCCCACAAATAATACCTCAAAGGGTACATTGTGGGAGATCTTGGGGAATGTTGTGTTCCCGAGACCACTATCTATCTATGGCTATAAGGATCCTATGCTATATTTGACTGGCTATCTAAGGGAATCCTCTATATACCTTATGGTACAGTGAGGCCTAAATTCATATAAGGGTGTTGTTTGGGTTCTGGGTATTAAAACAATGAGGCCTAAATCACCTCACTTTGCAGTGCTAGTAAAATAGGGAATTGCTTAGTCAATAATGACAAATCCTCCTTAATCTGTATATCCCACCAAAACATGGGCATTATCTTAACGCTAGGTGATGAAATCTCAAAAGCAAGACCCTAAAAAGGGAAAATAAATAAGGCACAAATTATTTTTGGTTTCCAATATCGCCTTGTGCGCAAGGAAAGAGCATATGTAGTTATTTCATTGGGTGACACAATGACCTAGACCATTTTTAATTCCCAAGGTCACCTTACAGTGTGAAGGAAGAGCATACGTGGTCATAATTCAGAAAAACACAAGCAAAACCCAAATATAGATATACAAAACAAGTCAATTAATTAAGATTAAATGATTAGATGTGCATTTGTTTGATTGTATATCTTTGACCAACAAACCTGCAAGAAGATTGTTAGTAGTTTGGATTGATTAGAGTCTTCGACAAGTGTAAAACTAGCAAGATAAACAATCAAAAGATTCAAACATTGCTTGACAGAGTGCAGACATTATTAATGATGTTGATGTTTAAGATCATAAAATAACCCTAGGCAGAACACAAAGGCTAAGTAGTCAAACATAAATGCCAAAAATTTATACATAGACACTAGACGATCAGACACAAATGCCAAATAGTTATACACAGATGCTAAACAGTCAAGCGAAAAGACCAAATAGTTAGACGCAAATGTTAAACAATCAAGCACAGACACCATACAATTAAATGCAAATGTTTTTTAATATAAAGCATAGATGTTATTTAAAAAAGTGTAGTCGATGTTCTATAGAATGCAAACATTGCGATGTCTTTACAGACACTAAAAACAAATAGAATAAATTGGTAGAACATTGACGCTAACCTATCCTACTCAGATGTAGTCCTCGAGGAAGGAAATGACAGAGACACTACTTTGTAGAAAATGTAATTTTGAGCTAAAATGATAAATTTGACCTAAATTAGACCCAAATTAGACCTCAAAGTTAGACCATCTTAAGCAAGCAGCGCCTAGCAAGCAAAAGTAAGCAAATGATTGTGAGTTGGTCCCATCGGGCATGTCAATAATGTACACATGCAAGTTAGAGCAAAGTAAATAAAAACAAGCAAATAACACAAATTCCTACTCTAATCATACATCATACTTCATATTGAGCTTGAAGGAAAATACAACACACCTTCACTTACCATAAGGAGTTCCTCATTGTGTTGACTTTTTTGGATTGAAAATGGATGTGGTTGTTCAATTGGACATGTGCAAGAAATTTGGCAACATGTCCCTTTGGTTGATTGATGATTTTCTTGATGAAATGATGGAATGATTTCAAGGTTAGTTCTCTCAAATGATAGAATCTCCTTAGGCTCATTTGGCTTGTTGGAAATGGAGGAGAAGCCTCCAATTTATAGACTTTTACAATGAAATAGACACTCGTATCTAATCCAAAATGAAGGGTTAGGATTGAGTCAAAATCCTCATTAAATGAGGGGAATTGACTCATAAATGTGAGGGGTTGAAAATATAAGGATTTGTGTTTATAAGGGACGTCTTGATTTGCACTTTGTCTCTTGATTTGGGGATTTGATTGATTGTCTTGATTTTTTTGTAGTGACTTAGGATTTGGGGTGATTGGGTTAAATTGATTAAAATTAATTTTGTTGATTTTAGATAATTTGGATTTTATATTTTCCATGGATTTTCATATTAGCATTAATCAACTACCTAATATGATTATTTAGTTTATTAATATGGATTTGCATTGGGTGGGAGTGGACAAGGTCCACGTGCAATATGATCAATTGATTGGGAGTGATGGCCAAATAGTAACTGGTTGGTGGTGTTGATGATGGGATTAGGATTGAAATAGGATAGTAGATATGATTAGTGTTACGAAATGACGGGATTAGGGATGAAATGATGAGCAAAGTAGGATTTACGGTTCAACAATGAAATTAGGGTTATAGATGACATATAGTGTGGAATAGTGAATGGTGAATAGTGATGACATCAGAATGGCAGAAATGAAATGTCTACATTTTGCCCCACTTTGAAAGGGTGTTGTGATTGATTAAAGGTTGAAGTGTTGGCTTTACAAATAATGTGTAATAAAATGGGTGGATGTGAAATGATGCCCCTAACAATGCGTGATGAAGATGAAACGATGATGTGTTGCCCCCTCGAGAGAACAAGTGCGAGTGAAAAACATGGATGGGATATTGAAAGGAGAAGGGCTGAAAACAAAAGAATATGGGCAAGAAAATGGAGAAAATAACGCTAACTGGGGACAATTAGAGCTAAAATTAGAAGAATTAGAATTAAAATGGATGCAAATCAAGTTAAATTTTGAAAATGGGGGAAAATTGGGGCAAAATGGAAGGGTGGGGCAGTGGCAATGGCTCATTTGTGCCCTAGTCAATTAAGATAATTTTGCTCTAGATTTTCACGAGACTTTATGAGATCAGACAGGCACCAAGAGAGTGAGGGAGCACTAACATCTAGAGGGAGTGGGCTACCAGTAGATACCTTTTTGATTTTGTGATTTTGCATTTTTGGTCATTAATAAGGAGTACAAATCCATGTAAAATGCAGACACTAAGTAAAAAATTCCTCGTGGCATCTAATGTACCCACGAACGACATTAGTATCATGTCCTTCAGCATCTAATGTACCCACGAACGACATTAGTATCATGTCCTTCAGCATCTAATGTACTCACGAACGACATTAGTGTCATGTCCTTCGGCATCTACTTAAATTTTTTGATGTTCTAACCTAGTAGCATTTCCGCATTTTTAGTATCGTTTGCATTATACTGGTGTCATCTACATTAGAAATTGTGTCATCTACATGACTTTGACATTTTTTTTAGACATTGTGATGTCTGCATAAACGTCACAGCATTTATGACATGCATAGATTTTACGCTAGAAATGTGAATTTTAAGATGAATTTTATCTAAATGACTACGTATGCTCATTGTTTGGTGATTTCAGGAGTGTATGCCTATTATTATCACCTGAGAGCGATGATTAACAGTGTTGGCACTGGTCCAGTAGTAAGATGTAGATGAGTTCGGACTCCTAGAGGCATTGGTTCTATACCACGTGGCACGGATGCCCAAGATCAGGGCAGATGGAGCTTTGTTGACCGTGTTCGTTGAGCATTGGCATTCAGAGACCAACACATTTCACGCACCGACTGGTGAGATGACAATTACCATTAAGTATGTCTAGAAGATCGTATGGATCGCCATATGTAGACAAGGATCTACTGGAGGGTGTGGCACCATTTGCAATGATGTACATCCCTCTACGGGGATAGGGTCTTGATCTGGATGCATGTTTAGCATGGGTTTGGTAGATCGATTGCCCCTAGTTCTTATGCCCACTATCAAAGGCATTTTGTTTCCTTACAAGACTAGTCAATTTTTCCAGATGGGATTCGCATACATGATTTTAGATATGATGGAGGATGCCACAATAATCATCTAGGGTCCTTGCGCATTAGCCCAGTTGTAAAGAGATCTGTATTTGGTGGTATATAGGGATGGGAAAAGCGTCGGAGTGTCCATTTTGTTCCAGATGTGGGTTTGGCAGAACATTATCATGGAGCGGCCAGTGGGTACACAGCAGCAGTGAGACAGTGATAAGTCGATAGCATATGGATGGGTAGTTGTCGTCGGCACACACCGCCATCATCTGGGAGATCGAGCATACTACAAACGAGTAATAGACCAGCGATAGCCAACAGATATTATCTGGAGGTCATATAGGGGGCTCGTCTTTTACTGGTTGGATGATCTATACTACTTGGATGATGGAGTGATAGAGTGTTACATCACAGAGAACAAAGACCACATCATTGAGCATTATAGGTCGGACAGGGCCCTGTGATATTTGGCCTACATCAGGATATCCCAACAGGCTCGCATGTTTTTGCTCGCGTATCTAGGGTGGTTTGATAGTGGTGACATTTGGTAGACTGCAGAATGGCTACGATTGATTGGCCACTACTCTAGGTTGTGTAGTGGAATGTTAGGGTGGCCATAGCAGGCATCGGAGTGGCTGATGGATACGATGCCTAGTGGGCCCAGTTGACACTGGTTAAATTGTCAGTGCTAGATGTGAGGCTGAGGATGCTACAGGATAGGATCAGAGCAATTGTGCGAACATTGCCACAACAATGGCAGCAACAGAGGGTGAGGTAGAATGTCACTTCCATTTAGGCAGGTGGTTCTCCATGTCAGGGTGGAGGACGCAGTGAATCTCCCTTACAAGTTGTGGATTCTCCAGTGCAGGTAGGAGTGAGATCATTGGTGGTCATAGTGGCATGTTTAGATCCAGGGGTGATAGTAGTAGTGACAATGCTTATAAGAGGCGATGTGGCAGGGTCATCACAGCCACCAGAGCAGCCAGAGGATGTAGCCTTGATAGATAGTCTCCACCAAGAGACATCCCCCATGGAGACTCAGATAACTGGACTCCAAGGTACGGTAGCTAGTCATTAGGGTCACCTGACAGTGAGGGATATAGAGGTGGCATGGCTTACAACAGAGGGGGCATGGCTAACTACCGCAATGACATAATTGATAGGGTATACACAGAGGCTATGGGGTGAGTGAGATACAGCTCTCTCCATTATGATTTCAAAGGGCCTACCGAAGGCCTTTTCTAACACTTTTAAGTTTTGTGAAGGAGGTGACTTACAATAGGCAGTTGTACAAGGTGATAGTACCCACCTATCAGAGAGCGCCATCCTATTTCAAGTAATTGGGGAGACGATCAGAAGCATCACTGACAATGCCATCAGCATGGATAGCTCCATCAGCACGTTCACTGGAACCCTCTCCTAGGAGGATTCCACCACCGAGGAGTTCAGCACCAAAGAGTGCACCACCGAGTAGGTAACCACCAAGGAGTAGTCCTGCAGAGGGACAGAGTGAAAGTTGACAACTCGTTTTTTATATTTGATTTTTAGAGGGATGTGTATATTATTTTGAGGGAGGTAAATGGACATTATGTTTATTGATTGCATGGATATTGTGTATATGGACATTCGATGTATATGATGATGATTTCATTTAGATTTGTCTCACTAGTCTTATTATGATGTGATATTATGGATTACATGTATATGCTCGATCATATGTGTATGTTTGATTTGATGTTATTGATGTCACATTATGAATTACATGATATTGATGTTATATTATGATAGATGTAGATGGTTCAGATGATATGATGCAATAGAATAGGATTGTGTGACGCTCCTGCTTTTATGGTTTGGATGCATACTTAATCATGTTGTATGGATGGTGATGGATAGTTAGATATGGATAGTGTTATAAGATGATGTATATGGATGATGATGAATAAAAGGACATGATACCAATCTTGCACAAATGTCTACTTGTTTGAGCAACTTAATATTTGATATAACACACAATAGTATGCATCATGATATAGAAAATCATGATAACTTTGTTGTAATGCCTTGTAGGACTGACTCAGATGCAACAAACAATAAAAACACACAAACAACAAACAACAAACAACAAACAAAAACACACACAAACAAAAAGTAAGCAAACAAATAAACAAGATGTTCTTGCCCCTAATCAAGCTAGCAACCCAATGCATGAGTAGCAATGATACTCATAGATTTGCTTTGCCCCAAACAACGATATATGTAAGGTGGGTTGATTTGTTTTAAACTGATGAAAGATTTGTAACAAGACTAAGGACAAGGCAAAATGGTTTTTTTGGGTTTTTTTTGGTTTTTCTATTGTTTTTGTATATTTGTATTTTTTACTTTTTTGGATTTTTTGGTTTATTTCAAAGGCTACTAGCAAAGGAAAAACTGATTTTAGCAACGAGGATGGAAGCGAGAGGGGATGGAAAGATCGAGGGATTCAGGTGGAGCTCTCCAAGGACTACATTGTGTGTCCCTGATTATCCATGTGTTCTAATTTTCTGTTACAAAGACGGTGACATCCTCAACTACATGTTCTCAAACTTTCCTCCATATCCTCATCAAGGTTATAAAAGGGAAGAAATACAGACATGATGGGATGAATAGGTTGAATATGACTAGGGTGGGATGGAATAGGATCTTGGATGGGGAATGGAGTGAATATGTCCCCAAGTTCAAGTACTATAGATAACAGACGAACCTCTAAGATGTCCTTTATATTATAGTTATTTGTGCCTACCCTAATGACTTATTTACCTTTGAGTCTTTTGGACCTAATCTAGCCTTCACCTTATGCCTATCTAGGCCCATATTAGTACCATCTTCTTTAAGAGTTATCATACTTAATATGCTTGCATTTATACTCATCTACATATGCTAACATTGCATTAGTCCATATAATCTTATATTATTAGGGTTAACATAATCAAATTTTGACGAAGAAATGAGACTTGGTGCAATTGCCATGATCAAGACTAAGATATGTACATGCATCTATTTAGTAGAAAGGTTAATCAATATATGTATATTTTATTTTTGAATTATTTATATTTATTTTGACACTAATTGACTTTCATGAAGCACCATCTCTCGATACACTATTTTGGTAAGTGTTGAGCTTTGAGGGTCATATATACATCTTATTTTCACTATATTGACACTTTCATGTTCCAAGTTTTTTAACTGCATTAATATCCTTGAGTGTATATATATGCAGAGTGTTAGGACCCTTCATCCTAACTATTTTATTTTGTATTAGGTGTTATTAATAAAATCTTGGACACATATGCTTTGTAAGTAGTAATTTTCTTGAGTTTATTAATTTAAATAGAAAGCTAGAGTAAAAAGAAGGATCATCTATTAAATAATTTGTATTGAGTTGTGCTCAAAAGAGATTGCTCCCTCGAAGGGACACGTAGTATTTTTAGTGTTTTTTTATTTCAATACAATATTTATCTTCTTTTAGTTCAGTGCATATTTTTATACTTTTATTTTAATGTGTGCAAATAGCCTCCTAACATCTGGTATCAAATCACTTTCTAGGGTTGTGTTCTATAGCAATTTCAATAGATTAGGGTTCTATATGACTATCCACTATATGCTTTCACCTTGCCAAATCAGGGTCTTGGTGATTAGAAAATGATAACAGATGTAATGGCACTAAGATTTTTGTCCCAAATATGTCCATTTATCTTAAAGATTTGGAACTATGTTCTTGTAGTTTTAAAACTCCCATAAATTTGTCTTTATTGGCTAAGTTGACTCTTTGTTATTGGTGAAGTAAGTCAACCCCTCTCCCATTACACAAGCCTTAGAAAGCATTGTATACGAATTTTAACTTCCATGTACCTTTTAGTAAACAGGGATCGCCTAGGTTTTTTTATTTCGCCATAGGAAGTCTTTGGTTGTTTGTATTTTTTGATGCACCAATAAGCGGTTGTCCCTAGGAAATTACTCGCATTGTACCTCAGGAATGAGTAGTGGGCTATATGATGATTCAATCCTCCATAGTTATAGCTCTAAAATATTAGGTCAATTGTTTATGAATGGGATAAGTATATTATGGGAGCTCATAGACCAAATACACCTTATAGTAACATTCCCTGTCAAAACCCTAACACTCTTGGAATCATGGATCTAAAGCAAAATGTTGTTATATAGTAACCACAACAACCAAAAAGGTTCAGACTATTTTGGCAGCCTATAGAAACAACAAAGGCTAAACAACTATCACCCCATATGGTTGTACTAACTCGATCAAAGCAAATTGAGCAATAGCTTTCTAATATTCTAGCATAAATGCATGCCATAAAAGATGGCCTCCAATCCTGACTCTTTGTGTCATTGCCCGACATATAAGCATGATGGACACTCTCCATGAACTAGGTGGTCATTATTTGTGGACTTGTCCAAGAAACAATTATAGATATAACTCAAATTCTAAGAGAATGTCATACAATCCTAAAATGGATTTTCCTAAATTTTATGGTAGATAACCCACTAATTGGATCTATAGGGTAGAGCACTATTTTCTATTTGCACAACACCACATTCTAAAACATGGTACTTATATCCTCATTCAACATAGATAAAGACACTGTCTAATGGTTCCGCTTGTATCAAAAATTTAATGGTATGGTGGGCAAGACAATTTTATGAAATCATATTGGTTTGAATTGGCCCACATGCATATGAGGATTTCATGAGAGCAATAGCCAAATTGTAGCAGATTGGTTCCATTCAATAATATCAAACAAAATTCAAAAAAATCAACAACATAATAGAAGTGTTGACAGATGACTTCTTCCGCTCACAATCCTCATTGATTCTAGGACCACACATTACTTCATTGACCCTCAGCTAGCCAAAAATGTTGATTGTTATGTGTAACCCTCTTCACGTTTTAAATCCATGATAGCAAATGGTGAAACCTTGCCTCGTAAGTTAAAATTATGTAATGTTTGGATCTCAATGAGGGATTATAATTTGAAATCAATCATATTTGTTCTACATCTAGGAGGTTGTGATGTAGTCTTGAGAGCACAGTGGTTTCGAACACTAGGATCTATCCTATGTTATTTGTCCAAACTACGGATGCAATTCAAATATAAGAATCAACAACGCATCTTAAAAAGACTCATTCTAGGATAAACAAGCATCATTAGTTATCATTGGATGGAGAAGTTGCTGAAAAAAAGGATTTCATGAGACTGTCCACTGGCTTTGCGCCACCTGACTGAATGAATCGTCTAATCCCAACCATTCATTGGGATTGTAGGAACTATTATCTAATCTAGTCAGCTCCTCAAAGACAACCATATGTGGAGTTGTTTTGCTTTTGATCAACAAACTAACTAGGTCAAATGGTTCACACTCACTAAATGGTCATACAACTCCACATACCATGACACCTTATGAAGTTGTTTGTGGTTAGCCACCACCCTCTCTTAAAATGTACCTTTAGGAAGTTCCAAGTACAAGCAATCAATTACACACTTAGTACGTGTGAAAATATCCTTTGAACTCTCAAGGATAACCTCCATTTGACATAAAATTGCATTAAACAATAGACTAATTAACACTGCTCGGAATGGAATTTCAATATATGCAACATGGGTTTTCTCTAGCTACAACCTATAAGTAGTCCTCCTTAAATCTGAAGGGTCATTAGAAACTAGCACCCAAGTTTTATGGTCCTTATAAAGTGGTATAGAATATTGGTTATGTGGCATAAAAGTTAGAGCTTCCCTCCTCATCCAAAATCTATCATGTTTTTTTTATTTTTCACATCTAAAGAAGGTCATTGGTCAGCATGTTCGAGCTCAGCATTAAAGGCTCTATCTTCTTCAAACCTAAATATATCCTAAATAGGCGCTCGTCCCAACTCCAAAACTACATTATCACATAGCTTATGATACAATGGCATGGAATGCAATTAGAAGAAGCAATGTGGGAAACATTACTCTAGTTACGACATTAGTTTCCTCATCTCAAGCTTTGAGGACTAAGCTTTTTTAAGGGGGAGGGCATGTAAGGACCCCTTCATCCTAACTATTTTACTGTGTTTTAGGTGTTATTAATAAAAGCTTGGAAGCATATGCTTTTTAAGTTGTCCCATCAGCTATTTGTAATTATCCCACATGTATGGGAATTAGTAATTATCTTGAGTAGATTAGTTTAAATAGAGAGCTTGAATAAGAGGAAGGATCATCTATTTAATATTTTGTATTGAGTTTTGTTCAAAGGAGGTTCCCCCTATAAGAGGCCCATGATACTTTGTAGTATCCTTATGTTATTTGAATACAATATTTATATCTTCTTTCAATTCAATGCATATTTATTATATTTGTGTTGTATTAATATGTGTGCAAGTAGATTCCTAATAGATTAGGATTGGGATGGGTCGGCTCATGGCACCATATGAAATATTTTTTTGTGTTATACTTCCTACTACCACCATGACATTAATTGATTTGTCCTCCTAAGTTCATGTTCCCCCTCTTGAAATGTTTTTCTTTAAGTTCACTTAACCAACATCATTAGCACCACCAATTACAACTTATAGCAACTTGTTTTAGCCAACATCATTTGTTAGGCGTATGATGTATTGTTTTCTGTAAAATTCTTTGAATAACATTGGTCAAGCCAATAACATCAGAGAAATTTGATTTTTAACTTTTAGGGATCTTATCCATACTTATAAGGTTTTAATTTGTCATTTATTAATCAATGAACAATAAATTTGGTATGCTTACACTCGCAAGTCCACCTTAATAAGAATTGGAATCATGGTTAAAAGGAGCTTACACCAAGGAAGGAAAGTTAGCAAAATGTCTTTAAAGATAAAGAATAGGGGTTGTAGCTATGAGGTTCACCAAGTCTTTGGAGTCCTCAACTATGGTTTGCATCCCATACATCTTGACTGCACCTACAAAAATCACTCACAAAGTTTTACAAGCCAAGGAGAAGATTAATGCATCAACAAGTCAGCCAATTATAAGTATCCCTAGCCCTAAATTATTTCTTTCGTACTTTGGTTGGTGTAATTAGATGATTGTTTGTCTCATGTATTACATAGTATAGATTGGCATATGTTTTTCTCTTTATTTCTATCTTACATTCCTTTTATCTATAACTATTACTTACTGCCTAATGGCACCTAACCTTAGTATAAATCTTGCTTACTACCCAATCACATGTTAATTAGTTATATCTCTTATTTCACAACCTTTAGATTAGAAAGAGTTTGCTTACTCTAATGACACCCCGGATCTAGTAATGTCCTTGTTTCACTATGTCATCCATCTATTTACCTTTAGAAAAACTTTAATAAACAAAAGACCGTTGTAGAAGCTATTGTAATGCTCATTTCATAGATTCCCCCTGATGATTACAATTAAGCTCTTTATGCCATCTACCATACCTATTAATGACAACTGTGTCTAGGAAGGATCCCAAAGAGAGAAATTCACCTAACTAGCATGTTGTTCCACCATTTTACATCCCTATCATGGGTTTTTGGGAAAACTTAGGGCTTGGCCGCCCAATTTCCTATAAACAAGCAGCTTGGCCACCCATTTTATGGATACTTAAGGCCTAGTTGCAATTGCCCGTTTATGATCGTCTGGTGATCTATCGGGATTCCCAATGACTTTTTTTCCTAGATCATGCCTTGAACTTGCCTTTATATGTGTGCATTTGGCCTCCATTACCTTCTTAATCATTTTCTCACCAACTTGCTATTAGACATCTTGTTGTTTAATCTATTAGTGTATTATTACAATGATTGTGCACTCATTATTATTGATCGAAGAAGAAGATTGTATTTCAAATTCCATTTGCTTTTTCAAGCCTGGTTTAGATTTAACCAAGGGTTTTTCAACAATATTTATTTCCTTTTGATTAAGTCTAGCACTTATAATTGAAATCTCAAATTTCTTTCATTTTGGTGGCATAAGATGAAATTAGACATGAAAGAAACACACCACATAAACTCAAACACACTATGGTTTACAAGAATTATAGAAATTAAAGAGAACCTAGGGTTTGGAATCAAGCACTATCAAACAAAAAAATATTCACTACTTTAACAGCTTGAGATTCAAATCTAGGATCATGCGCAAATTGGGCTTACCAAAAGACGAAACCCTAAGAAGAGTAGAACAACTAGGGTTCACAAAAATGTGTGCATAAAAATATGCCTACCTCAAATTAAACATTATAAAACATGTAGAATATAGTAAAAAAAATTGCAGTTAATTGCTCAATCAAACGTGTAAGGAGATAAAAGGCTCTTATATTTTTAGAATGTTGTTCATCTGATGAATGAGGGATTTTGAGTTGTTTCCATATCTATCATCACAATCTAAACCATCTTTGTTGATATACAAATATCTAAACTTATTCACCAACTAGATCTGAATCTAATTGGAACAATGCTAGGGTCGTATGGATGGTCTTGGTCATTGTCAAGATTGTAAAGATAGTCCTAATCAAACCCTGTAAATCCATGGTGTGTATGTCTGATCGTGTCTGCATGCTTCCAATCTTTTGCCTTCTCTCTTAAACTCACACTCTTCGACTTCTAGCTTTCTGAAATGGGAAAAACCTACAAGATTAAAATTGATGTGTTTTTGGTTTAAGGGCATGCATAGCTAGGATTAGTGCTAGCCTTATGATTTGTCAATCCCCAAAAAGTATAAATATAAATTGCAAGTTGATAAACATAAAATTAATAACAGTATTAATGCCAATGAAGTGATCTAAGAATATGCTAGATAAGAATTGATAAGTGCATGATAAGTACTTGATGATCAAATGAGTCTAATCAATTGTCTATTTATAGATGAAAAAACTCAACCTTAAGCGAAATTGGTGCACGGGTGACATCCAATAAGTAGAAACAAAAAAGGCAAGAAAAAATGACAGTTCAACCCAATTTGAAAGTTTTCTAGGTTGTTGTGCAAGGACTGTAAGGACAATCCTAACAAGCATCAAGATAGTACAAATGATCTTGGTCACATGACAAAACAATCACAAGATAGATAAAGTGGATGCATATAAATTCACGAATAAATTTTTAATCCCCAGATATTGCTAGAACAATTCAATAAATTCTAATTTGAACCATTCACCTATATATAGACAAATATACATAATTTATATAGAATAATGCAAAATAGATGCCAAGAGGCCATTTTTTGGGTCTACACTTATCAAACCACATACTCCCATAATACATGTAAACATTATTAAGAAAAACTAAGCTAATATTATATGTACACACTTAAATTGTATCATAACCCTAAAAGGATGCTCTTACAAACCCACGTACAAATCATAAACATTATTATACTAAAAATTACCTTAAAGGTGCAAAGTACGCCAAGAGGGATGAGAATGGCTTTTTTTTCAAATGTGAAGAATGTATTAATATAATACCCATGATGATGTGTTTGTTGAATTTTGGTGAGCATAAAAATTTGGCCTTTGGGAGGATGAAGAAAAAACTAGAAACCCTAACCTTCTCTGTGGCACTGGGACGTCGTCAACCAAAAGCAGGTTACCAAGTTCCAGATAAAGATGTGTGGATGACTGAGAAATGGATAGGTTTCACTTCAGATGATGGAGCAAAGGCGATGGAGACTCAAAAACAGACTGAGACTTAAGCGGTTCTGAAAGCCCCGGATAATACTCAAACTTTTGAAAACTCAGATGGTGGGAAACAAGATCCAAGTCTTAGATCGGTATCCCTTGAGGAAGAAAATGAGCTTCCGGCTTTGCATGAGGACGTTGGTGTGGGGACACAAGCTCACGAGTTGTTGAAGATTGGACAGGGTAAAGAACTCACATGGGATTCCAGTGACCTCACACAAGTTATATCTAGGTTGAAGACACGAGCTCTAATTGGCAAGTTTGACGAGAAATGGCCAGCCATAAGTGAAATAGAATCTTGGGATGAATAAAATTGGGGTAAGAATTTAGAATTTAAATTTCTACCACAAGGTTTTTTCACAGTCATTTTTCCTAATAAAGAAAGCAAAGATCGAATTTTAAATTCTTCAGTCTGGGCCCTGCGTGGGGCTGGCTTATGGCTTCAAC
This sequence comes from Torreya grandis, assembly GCA_037957365.1. Classification (NCBI taxonomy): domain Eukaryota; kingdom Viridiplantae; phylum Streptophyta; class Pinopsida; order Cupressales; family Taxaceae; genus Torreya; species Torreya grandis. The sequence goes on from JARHVA010003792.1 coordinate 1,143,513, forward strand.
CATGGAAGCCAAACTGTGATGCAAATTCTAGACATTCAAGCAGATACCCAACTTGGGTTAGGTTTTATGGTCTTTTGATTGAATATTGGAGTTGCCACTGTCTAATGGATTTGGGAAATCTACTCAGATCCTTTGTGGAAATCGATCCAAAAACTGAAGAGGGTGTTTAGTTTCCTATGTCAGGTTCAAGTATTGATAGATCTGAAGGAAGAAATTCCAGAAAATATTCTTATCAAAGCCCAAGGCAGACTTTGGAGTCAACTGGTAAACTTTGAAAACATCCCTTTTCGGTGCTACAAATGCAGAGGTACTAGAGATATTCAAAAGCATTGTCCGGAAACGGTTGCAAAAACCCCCATGGTAAACTATCCCCAAACCTGGAAATCGGTCTCCTCATCCTCTGAGGCCTTTTGTTTGCGAAATATTAGGAACTTCTGGACTCCACAGCAAAGGAAAAGGATGAAAGATAAAGGGCAACAATCTTTGCAGAATCATTCAGATAAAGATAAGACCTCTCCTATAAGGACACAGGGAAACGCTTTGTCCCCTGTTCAAGATTCTCCTCCTAAGGGTTGCAAATCCCAAAAAAACAAGGAAGTGAATATTTTTAAAACAAAAGCACTGTTGATGAAGCTAGGTGAACCAGACTCACTTTCCCCTAATATTATGATCAAAGGATGTGATTTCATATCCGAGCAATCTCAAACCATCAAGAAGATCATTTAACACTCTGAGCATAATATGGAGAAAGGAATGACTTGTTTTAAAAATAGTCAATTTGAGCAAGATGAAAATTCCATGATTGAGGCCTTGATCAGCGAATCAAAGGTGGAAGAATCTAGGTCGAAAGAAGAGCTAAATTCAAGAGAATGTCTAAGTATTTCTAAAATTCAAAGCCTAAAGCAGAAACCAAATTGTAGACAGACCAAAAACCCAGGTAGGAAAAACAAGCATGCTCATGCAACGAAAGAAGTTGCTATAGGCAAACAAGGTACTTTATCCAAGTTTTTTGGATCTGATAATTGGGAAGTGGAAATCCTCCCTCAAGGAATATGAAAATCTTGTCGTGGAATGTTAGGGGTCTCAATACCTCTAACAAAAGACATTTGGTTAAACGTTTGCTTGCTTGTAAAAATCCTGATGTTTTGTTGATTCAAGAAACCAAGCTAAGCCTTGAGGAGGCTGCTAATCTGATGAGGTTTGGTTGGAAAAGTTGGCATAGCTCTTTTGTGGAAGCTATTGGGGCGTTAGGAGGATTAGCGCTTGTCTGGGTTCCTTACCAAGTTTAGTTGGTTGTTATCGAATCAGGACTTCACTAGCAATTATGTAAAATTTTGTCTTAAGTCGGATATGACTTTCTTCTTATGCAATATTTATGGGCCTAATGAGGCCCATAATAAAGATAACCTCTACGCTGACTTGACGAATTTGTTTGCACGCTCTACAAATACCAAAATTGTTTTAAGAGGGGATTTTAATGCAATTTTGCATCCCTTGGAGAAGCAAGGGGGAAAACATTATGGAAACTCAGGTAATCTTGAATTTTCTCAGTTCGTTGCCAACAATGACTTGTTGGATCTACCCCCCAAAATGGGCAACTTCACTTGGAGTAATAAAAGATGTGGGGAACAAAATATTCTAGAACAGCGGGATAGATTCCTAGTTTCAAAACCCTGGTTTTCTCAAAATTCGTCGTCAGAATCTTTCATTTTATCTTTTCCTCGATCTGACCATTTGAATGTTGTTTTATACATCACTTCAGATCTGACGCCCCTTCACTGCCCTTTCAAATTTGAGAAAATGTGGCTTAGAGATCGCTCACTAACAGTGCTCATTGAACTATGGTGGAAGAGTTATAATGTCCAATCTCACTCACCCATGTTTTGCATGGCAAAGAAGCTTCAGTTTATTAAAGGGTGTCTTCGACAGTGGAATATTTCTTGTTTTAAAAATATTTTTCAAGAAAAGGTCAGAGTAGAAGCAGATTTAGAAAATTTGAATCGAACCATTTTCCAATTCGGCATGGATCAAGTCTCTTATGGGAAAGAAAAAGCTCTTCTGGCAAAATATGAAGAGTTGCTTCAACAAGAAGAGATTTTATGGAAACAAAAGTTTGGAACTGAATGGATGAAAGGTGACAGGGCTCTGTGTTTTGCCATAAGTCAGTGAAGATCAAAAGGAACTTCACTAACATTTCACAGTTAAGATCGTATGTTGGTAATACTTTGAGCACTCAGCAGGATATCAGCGACGAAGCGGTCAATTTCTTTTCAGATCTCTTGAATAGTGATATCTTTTCAGATCTTGAAGCACAAAACCACAACCTAAGGTTTATTCCACATCTAGCTTCTCCAGATCAAAACGAAAGTCTAATGGCCCCTTTTACTTTACAGGAAGTCAAAAATGTCATTTTTGCCATGGAAAAGGATAAGGCCCTAGCCCAGACAGTTTCCCAACAGAGTTCTTTTAGACCTTCTGGGACTTGATTGGAGATGAGGTGCTCCAAATGGTGGAAGAATCAAGAAAGAGAAATAAAGTACTTGATATAAAGTAACCTTTATCTCCCTTATTCCCAAGGGAGACACAAGAAACTTTCAGTTACTTTAGGCCTATCTCCCTATGTAACACAATCTACAAAATTATTTCAAAAGCTATGGCGGTAAGACTCAGGGAGATTTTAGTACATTTGATCTCTAAGGAGCAAGTGGGGCTTGTTCCAAGCAAAATATTCAGGAAGGGGTGATAATTGCTCACGAAATTATTCATTCCCTTTCTGTTACTCACCGAAAGGGAATGATGTTGAACTTGACATCAATACAGCGTATGACAAGATTAACTGGCGGTTTTTACTAAAGATCCTGGATAAATTTTGGTTTAGCAAGCAATGGTGCAATTGGGTCTTCAGCTATACATCTAATCCTAAGTACTTTATCCTGATAAATGGCAGTCCAGTTGGTTTATTTCAAGCATCTAGAGGCATCAAACAGGGTGATCCTCTCTCCCCTTTTTTGTTCATCTTGTTCGCTGAAGCTTTAGGTAGAGCAGTGAAACTCGCCAAAGAATCTCCATTGCTTCATGGAATCCAAGCATCTAAAGGTATTGACAACCTTACTCACCAGCAATTCGTCAATGATACCTTCCTCTTTGGGCAAGCGTTGATTAGGGAAGCCCAAACTTACAAGGATATTCTTTCTATTTACGAAGCTGCCTTAGGTCAAATGGTGAACATTAGGAAATCCAAAAAAAAATTCTTAAATTATACTGAGCAAGAACAGCAGGCCATCTCTTTAATCTTGGCCTTCAATACTGGCCAACTTCCTTCTAAATACCTTGAGGTTCCTCTCTTTTTTGGTCTTTCACAAAATGTCCATTGGGATGGCTTAATCCATTCTTTCAAATCTCGTTTGGCCTCATGGCAAGGTCGTTGGTTAACCTTGGCAGGCCGAATCACTCTCATTAAGTTGGTCTTGAGTTCCCTTCTGACATATTGTTTCTCAGTCCTACAGCTGCCTAGTCATATTGTCAAACAGCGCAACAATATCATGAAAGATTTCTTATGGCAAGGAACTCAAACTGAAAGAAAAATTCCACTCTTGAAATGGGGAAAGGTCTGTAAAGTCAAGCAAATGGGTGGAGCGGGAGTTAAGGATTTAAATCTTCAAAATAGGGCTCTTAGGGCCAAATTGGTTTGGGGTTTGATCTCCAAACCCAATGCCCTATGGTCTAAGTTGTTAAGAAGCAAATATTTAATCCTTGATAACCCATGGAGTATAATTTTGGTTGTTAATCCCCCAAAAGGTTCTCATTTTTGGAACTTTCTAAAATGCAGGCTTATTATTGCTGAGCATGTTCCTTGGGCGATTAATAAAGGCAGGATTGCTAATGTCTGGGAGGATTTGTGGAATGGCCACAAGCCTATCACAAAGATTCCGCACATGACAAAGGCTCGTCTGATTCTTTCCACTGCGCGGGGCATCTTGGTAGTCAATTATGTTGAATTGCAATTCACTAATGGCTTGCCCTATTGGGGTTGGAAAAGCATGGACGGCCTAAATATCCTAGTGGATCAACAGGTAAGATTATCTGATTGTCTTAAAAATAGAAAAATCTTTATGAACGACAAAGAAGACATCCTGCACTGGATTGGAGCTAAATCAGGAAGCTACAAATTAAATCTTGGCTATCTAATGGTTGATGCCACTGATGATTTGATGTCATGGGCATGACATCTATGCTAGGATAAAACTAGGCTTCAAAACCCTGTGCTTTCACCTGGCTAGCGGTTCAGGGTCGTATCCTAACGCATGATAGACTCACCAAGATTGGTTTCATTGGCCCGTCATGGTGTTGTTTTTGTAAAAACCATGAAGAATCGGCAAATCATTTATTATTTGCTTGCCCCTTTGCAACGTGGTGTTGGATTTGGCTTTGTTGCAAGTTGGATTGGTCATGGGCCTGGCCATAGTCATTGATTGTTGCCTTTTCATCCTGGCCACTTGGTGATTGCAAAAACTCACTTTATGGTCTGTGGCGAGTCAACCTTGCAATCTTGGTTTGGTCCCTTTGGAAGGAGAGAAATAGTCGCATTTTAAAACGCAAATAAAAGGCGTTGCCTTCGATTTTAAAAGAAATTAAGGTCTCGATTTCGAAGGTCATTTCCTCTCAGGTCAAAAGGAGGAAAGGTCTCCTTTCAAGTTGGGATATGAGATTGAGTGCAAAATGGAAACTAATCTCCATCCCATTCGTTAATGGGTCAAGTGTAGTCCTTGGGAAAGATGCACGAAAACATAATTGTGTTTGGAATCCACCAACTGTTGGTTGGTTTAAGCTTAATTTCGATGGGGCAACCAAAGGTAATCCTGGGGCTTCAAGGGCAGGGTGTATTATTCGGGACTGCAGTAGCTCATTAATCCAAACAATGTCCAAAAAGCTTCCGAACAACACCAATAATGAGGCAGAGGCACAAGCTCTTGCTAGTGGGATTGAACTCGTTGTGCAATGTGATATCGAAAAGCTAATTGTTCAAGGTGATTCGCAGATCATCATATTTGCAATCCAACAAAATGTTGTTAGTTCTTGGCAACTCCAAAACAGTTTTTCAGGGACTTGGGAAAGAATAGCCCTCTTTAACTCCATTGTTTCTAATTGTTGCCATCGGGAAGCTAATTCAGCAATTGATTTCTTAGCAAGTTGTGATATTGATCAAGCGGAGATAAGCAGAATTGATAACATTCTGGAGGCTTGGGAAGATTTCCCATCACTTCACCTTATTGATATGGGTTAACATTGTTTTTCTTTCCTTTGTTGTTGTTACTCTCCTGGTGGTGCTTTTAGCGTTGGTTTGTTTAGCGGACCAAGGACAACTTTGGAGGTGTGTTTAGCGGGGGGAGCAAATCTTTGGGTAAATCATCCCGATCATCTTACGTATTAATGATAGTAGAGGAATGACATCAGTCTTTATTGCTTAGGATGTTGAAATGATTGATTTTCATGGCGAATTGCTCAGGGCACGCAGGAGCCGAGATGTTTCCACTCTGTTCTATGATCAACCCTTTTCTTTATGTTTTTCCTTAGGTCGAGCTACACACTATCGGTTCTCTTCTTTGGCAACTTTCCTTTCAACTGCTTGTTTTTGCTCTGGACTGTTCGTATAGTTTGTTGGTCATGGTATGGATATTCCAACATAAATAGCTCTCACCACTCCCTATGTTTACGGTGGAGGCAAGACACGGGAAATGGCATTCGAGGGTCCAATTTCGCAGGCTCATCTGAAAAATATCTTTTGGATTCCAACAAAGGATTTTCTCGAACTCATCTCTTGTTCTAGGGGCAAGGTTCCTGGAACAAGGGGTTCATTGTAGGGTAAACTCTGAGGTGGCGGCGGTGTTTGCATCTAATGTCATGGCATTGGTTTTGGATTAGGTGGCAAATCTGGTATCCTTTTGTGTGAACCCTGAGCACCATTTGGGGTTGGTCCAAAAAATTCTTTTGCATGATCTTGCTCACCTTCCTAAATTGTTGTTCACAAGGGCAGACAGTCTAGGGCTGGTTCCCGTTGTTGCCTTTCATGCTCTTGAAATGCATTTCATGGCCCTGTTAGGCTTCGTGGAAGATTTGCAGAAAAAGGCGGTTTCTTCTAATCCCTTGGAAGGGAATTTTTTGACCCTGCCTCCCATGGCACTCTTACAAAGCCAAATTCCTAAGATCATGTTGTGGCAGAAGCGTCGTCAAAACAAGGCAAGGGTTGAAGTTGTTATGAAGTTATTGAAATTGGTTAATCACAAACGGGTAGAAAATCCTCCTTGGTTCAGTCGGTCACAAAAACTGAGGTCTTCTCCAGGCAATTCTACTACCCATTCCAGAGAGGCCCTGCGACAATTGGCAACGGCACATAAAAGCAGCATAGTTGCAAAATTCACGGGGAATTTGAAGATAATGTTTACAAACACAGGGAACTCATCTTAGTTGAAGATGTTGACGATGAAATGCAAGCATGTGTAAATTTTTAATGTTTGCGTTTGCTCTTGGTCACCGGTTTATGGTTACTATGTGTCTTGGTAGGTGGTTGTTCTACTGGTTCTTTTTGCTTTGTTCGGTGGTTTGTATCCCCCTGGTTTGTTTTGTGGTGTTTTTTATGTTGTTTGTGTCTAGGCGGTGGTGCCGTTTATGTATGTCTCTTGTTCGTTTTGGCCCTTTAGTTGCTGGGTCTTGTATAAACTTTCTACTTCGGTTGGGGGCCTTAAATAACCCCGTATTTATCTAAAAATATGATACCCATGATAGAGATGAAACTTTGGAGAGGGATCATTATTTTTAGTTGGGTACTAAAAGCAAGTCGACACCGATATAGAACAACACATTTATCATGTTTCTAAGATGATGTTGTTCCTCTGTTTTTTGCATTTTACAATTATTGAGCTTCTTGATTATTTTTTTTGGCAAACCTGTTATAAATTTTGTAAACGTGTTTTTGCATACGATAACAAACAATTTGCAAATATGTGTAATGGAGAAAAGGAATGAAATTGGAAATGCAAAAGACACCAAGTAAAGGGAACATCTCACTAACCATTTGTTAAAATCCATGGTTCAAGTGGATAATTGTAGATACCTCTTCCTCTGTAATAAATTTAAAAGAATCGATTCTCTTTGTTTTGAGATGTTGACTATGCATTCCATCATTACTTTGTTTTGCATGGTCAATACTCTCAATCTCCTCAAGGACCCAACTAACATGATATGTTCTTTTTTCCAACTACATCCATTTAAATAACTAAATAAATTTAGACAAGTTTTGGATACTTGATAATGGATGAGTATGTATGATGCTCATGAAAGTATGGAAATAACATCATGTCATTACACAAACCAACGTTACTTGGATTCTTTAAATGTGGGTAGTGTCGCTATTTAAAAACCTCATGTTGGGGTCGATTTTTATATGATTGTATAGTGGTTTATTTGCTAGTATTAATACACATTAATAAAAATATGAATCCACGCACTATTGGATTTATGTAAGGATGTCCCCAGCTGAATAATATGTTATTTGTAAGTAGTTGTAGTAGGTGAGGGTTAAGCCAGTGGTTTTTGTTCCTAATTTGTTTGAGATTTGATGCATTTGAAAATTTTCAAAATTTTATTTTAAAATACTTCAAAAATTATTTTTAAATATCTTTATATTTTTATTCTAATATGATTGAGTGCCAATGTCTATTTAATCCAATACTCTATAACATGGGTGGCTTTGTAAATGAAGGTCTGTCAGATCTACAACTACCATGTTATTAACATAGGTGACTTTTTAAATGCAAGTTTGCCATTGTTATAGAAGATTTTGTGTAGTAACCAAAATACAGCAATCAAAGATGTATAATTGCCAAATTCATAAATTATCTCGCAAATGTGGAATGATAGCGCTGACTGACAACTATACTTAATTAAAAACATATGAAACCGTAACATAACTCAAGCTTCCCTAAAAGCATAAACTACAATCCAAATTGAAGAAACCTAAAATATGCATTTTAAAATTACTACTACAACTATAAATTCTTCATATGTTTTTGAGTCGGTGACACTATGGGCACAATGCATGTGCAAATTTTTTAACATCGTTTGAGTTTTAACCTCAACCAACAATGGGTCTGTCGATCCCCCAACCCCCCTCTCCCTGCAACCCCCTAACCCACCCCACCCCTCGCCCCCCCAATTTGTGTTATTGCACCAACTGCACTCAATCTGCATGCGGTCCCCGAACTTGAAAAAATCACTAACATAATAGCGAGAGCAACTACTATTCTTGTTCTACATGTGCCCAATAAAACCCAATTTTCGCCATATCTATCGCATGTTTTATGTGAAACCAAAATTATATGAATATGTGAGATACACCGCTTTTTAATTTCAATCCCATTGAAGATTTGTTTTCTATAATTTATATAGATTACAATGCAAATATACATAGAATGTTTTTTTATAATAGTTTTTCTTTTTTAAAAACAAGTACAACATGTGTTGCCATAAAATATTTAAATGGAAAATGGGAAATGACAAACATTAATGAGCATGCCTTGCAGAATATATATATATATATAGTTCCTCTTTCCAAATTGTTCCATCTCCCCTGTTGTGACATATACACATTATATATATACCGACTCTACTTCCCATTCTTTACCTTTTCTTTTAAAATTTCTATACAAAGAAATAACCTCGTCAAATTTTCTTCTTGTAAATTTTTGTTTGTAGGTACATCATAATGTTTGTTTGCTTAAGAAAAGAATCCAAAACTGCTGTAAATGTGGGTTTTTACTTGACCTACTATATTAAAAGGCTCATTCAAATGGACGTGCTATAAGAAATGGGGGGCTTCCTACATTTTTTTTATTTGTCAATGTGGATTTTTGGGAGGTGTCTGTAAACAGAGGTCCATTCCTTGTGCATGCTACAACACCTGCTTCTTAAGGGAAATTGAACTCGTGATATCTAGCTTGTCCATTTCTCCATTTACCATTACATCACAACCCCTGGATTAAAAAGGTCCTTTTAAAGTCCATAATGCTATGAGTCTTGCCAAGGTTTGCAAGGTAGCTTATAGCATATGATACTACCTTGTACAACTAATTTTTGGAAGGTACAAAGTATAGTTCAAATACAAGACATACATACCCTACCTCTAACAAGATTTAAACTTATGACCTGCCTTTTAAAAGCACGAGTTCTTCACCATTAGATATTTCACTTCCATTACATTTTAGAATTCAAACAGAAATATTCCGCTCGGTCAATTTTTAAAGGGGATGGTTGTCTTTTATGCTTATTTGAATATGATGGAGAAGGGCACTAAGATTATGGCACTGTTCAGAGGACGGATCAACCTTAGAAGAAATTATTGTCGATAGAATTATGCAGAACCTACAGAGGTGGCACCTGGTATACTGAGTCATATGGAGAGCATGAGAACCATGCTATGAGTTTTGTTAATGTATCAAGATATATACAAGAAAACAGGGTCGACAAACCAAAATTCTTTTCCAAGCCATTCCCCACAAATGTTCATGGCATTGCAACTAGCATGAAAAGAAGCCAATATTTTGGTTTTCTTTGTTTTTGTTTATTATTAGGCATCTTTTTGGTTCAAAGATTGTCCCACTTGAGAGATATAGTGGATCGAGATAAATACAATATGTGGTGGGATGCCAACTGTTTTAATCCAGGTCTGCATTGAAGGGTACAACCATAGTTTGCATACTCGCAGTCGGCGGGTACTCGCCCAGCCAAAAAAAAGTTTACTCGGCGAATACTCCCCAAAAAAAAAATTGTCAAGTTCTCGGCGAGTACTCGCCAGGAGCAAAAAAATGAGTATTCAGACGATTCCTACGAGTTCAAGCAGCAGTTATTCACTGCAGGGTTTTTTCGAAGAGTACTCGAGTAACCGGCAAGTACTCACCTCTACAACATCTAACCATGAATCCCCACAAATGAAATTTGTCACTGTAAGAACTTGAGCTATGTGATAAACAAGCCATTGAGATCGCGTTGCAGTTAATCTATTCTTCATAGTAGAGTATGTTAAACCACGTTGTCTATATGATTTAATACTAGCAATTGTTCCTCAAAGGTGCAATGGAGACATTGATAGGGACAGCGAGATATGAATAGAATAAATTTAATTACAAATAATACAAGTAAATTGAAGTGCAAGGAATTGAAAAATTAAGAAGTTTTGAGTTGAGACATTTCACATATCATGCTTACAATGAGTTGTCATCATCGTTCATGTCTTCACTATAATTTACAAGGATTAAAATAAGTTAAGAATCTATTCATCCTCATAGAGCTAACAAAGGTGAAGGGCACCAAATACGTTCAATTCAACCAAAAAAGGAGGGAGTCGAACCTCAGCCCCAAGCTCTATTAAGAGTCAACAATGCTAAAGAATTGAAAAATACCTATTGATTGGGGTTTTTTCTGAATCATTTCAGGCTCTTCCTCTTTTTGCTGTGGAACGCTTTTCTTGCTAAGTAATTCTTCAATGAATAATTTGAATGGGATGTCCAAGTTAGACGCATTGCTTCCACACCCAATAAGAAAGTCTCTTGTAGCAGAGGGATGTTTTTCCTGTCTAAGCCCCTCATAGATCTGTCCAACAACTTCTTTAAGCGAACCTAAATCTTGCAGCACTGTAGGTTGGGGCAGGGTTTCATTGCCAGCTTTTGTACGAGTTTTCTTTGTTTTTTCTGCTTTGGATGCATTTGTTTCGCTTTTTTTAATGCACTTGGGGAGGCCCTGTCAAGTGGCGGATTAGCTGCTTGAGATGTTTTCGGCATCTGCAAGAATCATGCGAAGACTTTAGAAATGTTTGATAATAGGGACAAAAAAGAGATTATCATATGTCATAGCAGAGCATTTCTACCAAATAAGCAAATGAAGTTATGGAACAGAAGGTAACTTTAAAAAAAGCAGCACATAAAGTTGCAAAAGAAAGCAAGCACGTTTGCTATAATTTAAAATCACACTATGTGACACATCATCCTCACAACGTAAAGCTTGAGATAACTCAATTAAAGGAATTTGGATTTCTAGTTGCCTAGTGCAAATGCCCTGTTGTTGTAATGCTTATAAGGAACTATTTGAGCAGAGATTTTTTTCATGTTCATTTCCTAGTTTTGAAGCTCTATTTGCAAGCAAGAAAAAACCTTCTAAAAAGACAAATTTGTTAGTATACCTGCATTTTTTGTAATAATATTTATATCGTAAAAGGTATGGGGTATCTGAGGATGAGATGTACTTATATGTTTCTCTGGCTGATACGGCCTTAAATGTTTTGTGAGTGATGTCCATTTAACCTGGTTAATGCAAGGACACTTTTAACCCATGTTTACAAATCCTTATAAAATGACCCATAACCTTGCCTAAACAAAAATAAAAATAAATAAATAAATAAAAACCCGCAACACCGAGATCCTTCATGTCAAACTACGTAGATAGTTGAGACTTTACTTGCTTGATCATGACCATGTCATTTCAGAGCAATAGCATGTCATCCACATAGAAAACTATGATGACAAAGTGATCGCCCTCTTCCTTAGAGTAAACACAAGGATCAGCATCATTACACACATGCCCAATCCAACCAAATAATTGTCAAACATTTCCAAAACCGTCTCAACGTACTTCCTCTTGTCAAGCCAAAGCTTCCTATTGGCCGGATCCCATTTGATTTCCATGCCTAAGATAAATCTTGCAACACTAAGATCCTTCATGTCCAACTACGTAGACAGTTGAGACTTTGCTTGCTTGATCATGACCATGTCATTTCAGATCGGTCGCATGTCATCCACATAGAGAACTATGATGACACAATGATCGCCCTCTTCCTTGTAGTAAACACAAGGATCAGCATCGTTACACATATGCCCAAGTCCAACCAAATAATTGTTGAACTTATGATTCCACATTCTAGGCAATTGCTTCAAGTCATACGAGGACTTCTTCAGTCTACAGACCAAATCCTCTTTTCCCTTCAACTTGAAGCCGTCAAGGTGTGAAATGTAGATTTCTTATTCAATCTCCCCATGCAAGAACATTGTCTTCACATCCATCTACTCAATCTCCATATCGAACGTAATAGCAGTAGCTAACAGAAATTTGATTGAAGTCAATTTCGCAACAGGATAGGAGGTCTCACCAAAGTCAATTCCCTTAATCTAAGAGAATATTTTTGCCACTAGACGAGCCTTGTACCTCTCCAATTTCCCTTACCCATTCGGCTTCATTTTGAAAACCCACTTGCAGCCTACAAGTTTTCGTCCAAGAGGTAGCTTTACTGGATCCCAAGTTTCATTCTTATCCAAAGACTCCATTTCCTCCTTCATAGCTTTCTTCCAAGACTTGTTCTTTGTGCAACCTAAACCTTCCTTCACTATCTTGTGTTCATCACTATCTTAGTGGGCTATACCTTCAAGCATTTTGCGCACCCGTTCTAATTTCCTCCTCGTAGGAAAGTTGGCTTCTCTTCTTGTGACTCTTGCAACTCGTTGTTCGCCGCACCATACTCAGATATAGACTCTTCAACGTCTCCATCAACCTATACCTTTTACGTTTCCCAACTTTGGTTCTTCATGTACAAGAACCTTACGCACCTCCCTGAAGACTACATTTTGGTTGTTGACCACCCTCTTCGTCTCAAATTTCCACAGCTTATACCCTTTGATGCCACCCCCATACCCAATAAAGATATATTTTACAAACTTAACATCGAGCTTCAACCTCTTTTCCTTTGGGAAATGAGAGTATGCATCACAATCAAAAATGCACAAATGTTTCAAGCATGGCTTCTATCAGTCCATGCTTCTTGCGGAGTCTTGTCAACAAGCACTAATGTTGGGGATCGTTGGGCTAAGTAACAAAAGTTGCCATTGCTTTAGCGCAAAATTTCTGCTCCAAATGCACACCACTGAGCATGCTTTGAGATTTGTCCATTACCGTCTTATTCATCTGCTCTACTACTCCATTCTGATGCAGAGTATATGTAGTCATCTATCTTTGAATATTGCTCTACCTATTGAATTCATCGAATTCCTTCAAGTAGTACTCACCCCCGTTGTCCGTGCGCAACACCTTGATCCTCTTCTCTGTTTGGTTCTCCACAATGGCTTTGAACTTGAATTTCATGAGAGCTTAAGGTTTCTTCACAATGAAGTATACATGGGTTTTGTGAGTATAGTCATCTATGAAAGTCACATGGTAGATAGACCAATTTAGTGATGGAACCTCAACCAGTCTGAACACATCATTATGGATCACCTGCAAGATTCCACTTGCCTGTGCAACACCTTTGGGGAAATTTACCCAACTCTGCTTACCAAGGTACAACTATCCATTCCTTTTGCCCTATCTTTGCTCAGTAGCATGCACAAACCCTTCTCTCTGATATGACCCAATCTCTGATTCAAAATAATTGTTTCCTCTGTCTAAGCCAAAGCATGCATTCCTACTTCAACCTTGGTTTCAAGAACAAGAGAACTATTACATGCGTTAATGATCATAGTTGCATCAAGCTGGAACAAAATTCAGTGCGCACGCCCTTTGTCAACACCATTGCTTCACGCACCACCTTGCACCCATCTCTATTGAATGAGACCTAGATGCCGACATCATTCATTTTGCTTATATAGATTAAATTCCTAGCAAGTTCAGGAATGTGCAAGACACCTGGGAGAGTCTTGATCCTCCCATCTTTGAATCTTAGCTTCACTCTACCTCTTCACACAACTCGATAAGTTGAGTTGTCTCTCATAAAGACGTCACGACCATCATACTCTTCATATTCACAAAACCACTCCATATGAGTCATATGAAATGAGATGTCGGAGTCAATCAACCAAGCATTGCTACATGTGTTCCAGCTTGACATTGCTAGACACAAATCCCCATCTTCATCATTGGAGCTACTTGAGGATTGTGCAGAATCCAATGCTTTGGCCTTATCCACATTCTTTGCTTTAGAAGCCTTCTTGAAGTGCCATGTCTTGTTGCAATTCCAACACTTCTTCTTAGACTTATCTAAAGTCTTTGATCTCTCCTTTGACTTTTGAGCACTTTCCTCCATTCTTCTGCTTGACTTGCTTCTGCAAGAGACCTCGCACCGTCAGTGCATCATCAGTGTAACAACTATCCACAGACTTGCATCGCAACTCCTCTAATAATAAAGCCACAACTACATCATCCAACTTTAGCCTCAATGTAGTGCTACTAACAGCCATCACCAAATTGTCCCACAATCCTGGAAAAGAGCCCAACAACATGATTCACCTATCTTCTTCATCCATATTGACGTCGACATATGTCAACTAGCAAAGCACAATGTTAAATGCGTTTAGGTGATGTACAACCGAGTCGCCCTCATTCATTCACAATGAATATAGCTTCTTTCACAAGAAAAGCTTGTTCACGAATGACTTCACCTAGTACAAATTTTCTAGCTTGTCCCACATAAGCTTCATTTTTTTTTTCTCTAATACATTTAATAGAACTAAATCAAATAGACATAATTTGATAGAGCTTCACACTTTCCTATCAACCTTATCCTACTCTTCATGTTTCATATCAGTGGGTAGTGTCTCTTACATGGCAACCCATTGATCTATATCAATCACTATATCCTCCATATTGAGTTTCCATAGTTCTAAGTTGACCATTGAACTTCTCAATTTCTATGATGTTGCTTCCAGTCATTGTTCTCACACAAGATTCTCCACACAACTTCCACTTCAAGAAAACCAAGTGTCACAAGCTACACCAGCATCTAGAAAGCTTATATCCAAGCTCTGATACCAAATGTTGGGAATAGCTTGTACAAAACACTCAATTGTAAGGGGGATAAATTGGCAATTACGAATCTTAACAACACAAAGGTAATATGACAAGCATACATATAGACACAAAGACAAATTTATCTTGGGAAAACCCTTTCGAGTAAAAAACCCAGCACAAAAACCAACTTTTTATTCACACAAACTGAATCGTCTTAATGTGCAAAAACAAGTTACAAGGTTTTGTAACCTTCAGCTATGTTATCGAATACGGCGAGAAGCCCCTGCCGATATGGGTACAGCGGTTTGGATACGGGTACGACAGGGGATACGACATCCCTATGTCCAAGGTACATCGTAACCCTTGCAGGTACGGTAGGGTACATCCCCATGTGCAAAAACAAGTTACAAGGTTTTGCAACCTTCAGCGACGTTACCGGATACCGCTGGAAGCCCTTATCGGTACGAGTACAGGCAGTTTGGATATGGGTACGGTGGGGGGTACGACGTCCCTACGCCCAGGGTGCATCGCAATCCCTGCAGGGACGATAGGGCACATCCTCAGATGTACTTGTTGTACCCGCAGGGATTACGACGCATCATGGGCATAAAGATGCCATATCCCCCAAGTAAAAGCATTTTTCCCCCCTTCTAATTTCGCCGGTCAAAGTCAAAATGTGGACCTCAAAAAAACATTTAAAAACATTTTAAAGTGCATTTGCAACCCTAAAAGCATGAATCACACTCATTTTATCAAAAGATAACAACACACTTAGCTTTCATTGCATTTTTAAGTCTCATTGCATATTTGTTCACTCTTACTCATTTTTTCTATTGACAAAGCTTGAATCTCCTTGTGCTAAATCTACACCATTGCATCTATCCATTTGGCACCAAAGATCTTGAGGAGCTTGCAACAAGGAGGATTCTTCATTCAAGGTAAAATTTTTTCAGTTTTGTTTTCTAGTTTTTAAATTTAAATGTATGTTTGTAATTAGTTTTGATTTTTTTGTTGGTTTTTTAATAAATTTTAAAGATTCTTTCAACAAATGTTAAATATAACAGTATTAATTAGTATTATCATTTTATCAAGTGTTATAGGGATTTTTTATTTGCCATAATGTCTGCGGATGCAAGCGTTAGATCAGTGGGCCAAGGGTTACTCTCCAGAGCCAATGCTCGAGCCCCTCTATGGAAGTATGTGACATTGCTTGAACAACTACCAAGGGGAGGGTGTTTCTTTTGGCAATGTTCAGAATGTGGTTGTCATTTCAAGAGCTCATATAAACAGGTGAAAGCCCATTTGTGTGTAATTCCAGGAGAAGGAATCAAAATTTGTGGTGGGCCAAGTATAAATGGAAAACTAGGAAAGGGCTTGGCATATGCAAAGGTTCTTGCATACATCAAAGAGCAAGAAGAAGCAGATGCCCTTTTTGATAAAAGACATAACCATCCTTTGAACAAGAAAAGATCCACCCCTGTGGTTATTGATCAATCTCGTCCTAGTATGGCTGCCCCATCACACCCATTTATTGCTACACCTGATGTGGTCATAGAGGAAGAGGATTCACCTCTTGCTCGCAAGAGAACAAAAGATTTGAGCCCATTGGAAAGGTCATTCCAGATTGAGTTAAGGGACATAGCAGAGCAGAGTATTGCACGTTGCCTCTATGCATATGGGCTTCCATTTAGTGTTGTTAGATCACCATATTGGCAAGATATGGTGAGATTTATCAATGCTGCCCCTAAAGGATTCGTGAGCCCAAGATATGAAAAGGTGCGAACCACCATGTTGACAAAAAAAAAGAAAAAAGTTAAAGATGCATTGCAGCCCATCAGAGATTCATGGGTCAAGACAAGGGTGTCTATCATCTCTGATGGATGGAAAAATACAGCAAATAGACCATTGATTAATGTGGTCGTAGTGAGCCCTAAAGGGCCAATGTTTTTGAGGGCCGTTGATTGTGAGGGGCAAGTGAAGGATGCACAATTCATTGTCAACATCCTGATAGAGTCCATTGAGGCGATGGGGCCTCACAACGTTTTCCAAGTTATAACAGACAACGCTAAAAATTGTAAAGCTGCAGGCATGTTGGTTGAGGAGAGGTATGGGCATATATTTTGGACACCTTGTGCCGTTCATTCCCTCAATCTTATGTTACAAAAATTGGGCACAAAAATTGATTGGATCAAACAAGTCTATGAGGCGATCAAGATCCAAATATTCATATCTAACCATCATTTGTCCCAAGGCATCTTCAGGACCTTCTCAAAGTTGCAGTTGTTGAAAGTAACATTCTATTTAAATTTTTAAATTTTATTCATGAATCATGTATATTTTTATTTTTAATTTAATTTTTAATTCTGTAAGTTTGTAAATTTTAAAATTTGTAATTTGAACTTTTTTTTAATTTTAATTTTAATTTGTTTTGATTTGGTGTTAGGTTGCTGAGACTCAGTTTTCCTCACACACTTTCATCTTGAGACGACTTGTTCAGATGTGTGAGGCATTGAGTACCATGGTCATCAACAACCTTTGGAGCATATGGAGGCATGGAAACACTGAGAGGGCCACAAAGCTGAAAGCGTGGATTCTTGATGATGCACGGTGGGAACGTGTAGAGTATTTGTTGAGTTTTCTCGAGCCCATTGTCAACATGTTGAGATATGTGGACAAGGATCATCCATGTTTGGGTGAGGTTTATGATGGAATAGACTCAATGATTGAGAACATTAGATCCATCATAGATGCCAAAGAGCAAGATCCCACGGAGAGGTTCTTCAAAGAAGTGCAATCGCATCTCATTGAAAGGTGGAACAAAATGACCACCCCATTGCATCTTTTTGCTTTTGCCTTGACACCCAAATACTACAGTACAGAGATCCTTTTTTTGCCTAAGAGAGTTGCACCATATAGGGATGTTGAGGTTAGCGAGGGATATAAATCGGCATTCTCTAGACTCTTCCCTGATCCAAAAATTGAAGACCAAGTTAGGGAAGAGTTTGCCCATTTCATATCCTCCGCGGGTCACTCCCTTGCTGCCATTTGTGACAAGTACAAGAAGGAAGCTCAATTTTGGTGGTACCTCCATGGGCAAGCATACACCTACCTCCAACCACTTGCTATTAGAATTCTATCACAAGATTTTTTTTTTTAAAAAAACTCTCTACCCTTCTTGTTCATTTCTATGTTTTGTTTTAACTTTAGTCTTTTATTTTTATAAATTCTAATATAAATTGACTTTGTAGCTTGCCTCAATAGGTTGCAAATTCCTCCTCCGCCAAGCGAAACTGGGGTACCTACAACTTTATCCACTCAGTGAAATGCAACAAGTTGGCAGCAAAAAAAGCAAATGACTTAGTTTATGTTCATTCCAACTTACATCTTCTATACACAAGCAACCTAAGTACACGAAAGGGGCAACAAAGTGTCGGGATGTGGACCCAAAGACTCCCGACTTGGATGCCTCCATTGCCTATCTTTCCTTGATACGGATTTGGAGGCTGTTTCACAGGACCTACATAGTGGAGCTAGTGGGAGTGGCACTGTTGCTTGTGGTTCTAATGAACCATGTCATGAGGAAGCCATGGGAGATGAAGATAAAAATATTTAAATAAATATTGTAATTTGTAACATTTGCACTGTGTACCTATTTATAATTTATAAAACTATTCAAAGTTCGACCTTTGGCATTGAAATTATGAGTATGTTTTGTGGTTATTTAACTTATTTTGTTTCCTCTATGCATATTATGTGGTTATATGGCTATATTTTTATATTTTTAATTTTTTATATATAATTTTGTACAGCTATACCCAGCCGTACCCAAACCCCAAAAAAAAATCCCCCATATCCACATACCAGATACTTGTACCTGTACCCGTATCAGTGACTTAGACCTTCAGACAACACCTTACTATATAGTATATATGCACACAATTATCATGTGTATTTAGCATGAAATAACCTTTGTTACACATATACAGTGAAACTCCAATTTTATCTTCTACATTAGATCCATCATCTTCGTGAGAAGACTTGTGCTTATAACCAACACTTTACTTCACTTGTAACACCCTGCATGCAAAGGAATCTTGCATGCAACCACCATTGTACCAAGTGATGAACATGTAACACTCCTCAATAGGTCTGCGTCTGAGCACCATCAAGTAGTTACAAACATCTCTTCATTTTGACAGCTTCCGTTAGATGTGTGTAAGTTCACTTCAAATAACCTTTTGTAGCTTAGCATATTGCATAGATCCACACAACGCCTTACAATGAATACCATTGTGCAACACCACTTCAAACTCTAAAACCTTACACAACTGTCAAAGACAATTTCCATGCAACCATACCAGCTTGTACAATTCATCTGGGTAACACACTGCACAAGTGTAGCATGCACAATGTGTAGATTCATGAAGATTTGAAACATTCCCCACACCATTGATGAGCTAAGAGGAGCAATCAGGAAGAATAATTCTCGTAATAAGCCCGTGTTTAAAATAATACCATGATTCATATTCTCCCATGCACCATTTCATTGGGCTGGCACCAGCTTTGTCTTCGAGACTCTCAATCATATTAACGTCGCCACAAATCCACTAGGTGGAGAAAGGAAAATTGTCAGCTAGCCATCACCATAACGTTGTTCTATTAGAGCCATCATTAGGGTCTTAAACATTAAGAACCCCTAAGGATTGACCATCAAATTCAAGTAATACCCAAATAAATCGATGTGACAGATCTTCCCTCGAGGCAATAATTAAAGGGGTAAATTTTGGTGAAACCAAAATATTAGTGCCGCTACGTCCATCTTCATGTGAAACAAAAAAGCGAGACATATAATTCTCAAATAAGATTGCAAAACAAAACCTGAAATCTTAACTTCTTGCAAACAAATGAAATATAGAACACACAACCGTTGATAGACAGCATGCATAGAGAATTTGCAGGACTCTATGAGGCCTTGAACATGCTAGGAGAGTGGATTCATTAAGTGGAATCCTTAATGAATAATTCACCCTGCCCATCCTCTAAATCTTCCTCTAAGCCAAGCGCTACAAAAAGGTTACCCAATAAAGGTTGCTAGCGTGGAAAAATAAAATCCCTAAGTGAAATGGAGCTTCGTTTGGCCATATTCACTTCCCGTGGAGAATCGCCACTGCTGCAAGGTGGGTTGCACAACCACCGCATGGTAGGAACACTTGTAGATGGGTGTCCCAACATTAAAGTAACTATCAACATGTGATTAACTTGAGAAAATCGACTCTAAGAGGCCACAAGATCACTTGTGTACTATGGAGGGCTAACAAGAGGGGGGCAACATCATCCATCTTTTTCGCCTCCTAGTGATGCTTAATAATTGGAGGAGCATGAGCAGCATTTGGGAGCTTATTCCCAGAGGCAGCTTTCTTGCTAGCCACCATAGTCCATCCAACATTCTTTTCAACCACCTTTTTCTTTTTAAATGTGCAATGAGAGGTAAAAATCAATGAAAGGTAAATGTGGTGGTGTTGTTTTCCTTTGATAAAATGAGTGTGAAAGTTGCTTTTAGGGTTTCCCATATGCTTTTTTTAATATTTAACTGTATTTTTGAAGTCCATATTTGACTTTTTGTAAAGTGAAATTTAAAAAAAATACCTGGGCCATAGGTCCTACTTGGATAAGGCTAAGATGTTGCAGGAGGAGCAAATGTGGAATGAGAGGTAAAAATCCAGTGAAAGGTAAATGTGTTGTTGTTTTCTTTTGATAAAATGAGTGTGAAAGCTGCTTTTAGGGTTTCCCCTATACTTTATTTTATGTTGCATTTTTTTGCTAAGTCCATATTTGACTTTTTGTAAAGTGAAATAAAATAAAATAAAATAAAAAGAGTCCTAGGTCACAGGGCCCGCCCACATATGGCTAGGATCCTACAGGAGGATCCTCAGTCCTCCCACAAGTTCCAAGCCATATCCAACCAGGATCATGGACATATCCGGCTCCGAAACGTATCCTAGGGTCTGAGGTGAAGGATTTGATAATGTAGCTTATTTGTTTACTACACCATATTATGTGGTTAATATTGCTTATATGGCTATATTTTTAATATTTTATATATTTTTTGGTACGGCCGTATCCAAAAACTTATCCAGGCCCCAAACAAAGTCATCGTATTGACCTACCTGAATCCGTATCTGTATTTGTACCAATAATGGGATCAGCTACTTAGATTTTTAGAATAAAGAACATATAGGTCAAAGCATTTGTTACCATAGGCTTACAGGTAAATCCTACATCCCAAATATATATAGCCACCAAGCAAAAATATGCCCTACGGGCCATTAATTACTTATTTGAGGATAAGATGTGGATGACAAGTTGGTCAGAGCCCCAAATCAATAAGCCATAGTAGCCTAACAATAGAAGGCGATGAACACCAAGAAGTGCTTGTACATAGGCAGGATTGTTTATGGTCATCCGCCATAGTAAACGTCCCTATTTCTTTGCTCTAGTCAGTATTAAGCATCCATGTTGTATCTTTGTATCTTGTCATTGTGTGCAAGTATCAGGGAGGTGTAAATTCACAAGAAGCTTACACACAAGGAGTTCAACAATGATATTTCCCAAGACAAATTCTCATTGGACAACACCTATTGCCATTAATTCTCAGAAACATACCACCTTGCCCAAACATTGTCTCCTTTTTTTTAATTGGTAAAACTAGAGGTTTTATTGCAGCCTTCACCCGAATTAGAAGAAAGAGCAATATAAAACGCAGGGTCACAGCCAGGGTCCGCTCCCAAAAAGAAGAGAACAAGCCAAAGGCATTACAAACAACATTAATAAAACCTCAACCAACAACCAATAACTGGCAGAATTAACCCAACCCTTTGTTCAATTGAGAGTCATACAGCTGTAAAAAAAATTATTTTCCACCCTTTTTTGACCTCGATCCATCATTTATTGGAGGTCTCCAAAAACTCCTCCAAAGGGAAAGACCTCAAAGGGGTCCTAAATCTTGATGGGCTGGATTCCTTTTAAAGAGAGTCTGCTCCTTCAGTTCAACCTCAACTTCAAGTACCTGAAGTTGGGTGGACAAAACCAAAGTCCATTAACAGAGGGAGCTTATGCTCAAGAGCAGTCTCCATCACATGAAAAGAAGAAGCCTCCTTCTCGCATGCTGCAGTATACCATCTTCCGCATCCAAAACCTTCACAGCCGGCTCCACCAAATGATGGTGTGCCTCAGCCCTGCGCCACCAAGTAGGCTGAAAGTTTCCCCCTTTTTCCCCTTTTCCACCTGAGGATTTCGCAAAAACCTCTGCATTTCTTTTGTGCAGGCAGCAACTAGATGCCCATAGGTAGAGCAAGATCT
Organism: Torreya grandis; assembly: GCA_037957365.1. NCBI lineage: Eukaryota > Viridiplantae > Streptophyta > Pinopsida > Cupressales > Taxaceae > Torreya > Torreya grandis. The sequence goes on from JARHVA010003792.1 coordinate 1,165,692, forward strand.
GCATCTAAAGGCCACATGTCAGTAGTCTAATGTTTGTTTGAAGCTAAATCTCCTCAAGAAAACCGTTTGCAAAATCAACTTCCACACACAACCAGACAAAGGTTGTGAAATGTCTATGAGCAATTTCATGGGAGAAAAAATGGAGTTTCCCCAGATCATTCCCAACAGATTGCAGACTGAGAGGACCCCAAAATTGCAAGGGTAGGTTCAAGAGCCGAACCCACACAAGAGAACCCAATGAGGGGTCGAAAGAGGGGAACCAGTGTTTCATACACAAACCAGCCCCACCCCAAAACTAAGGACCTGAACAGAGAATGAGGTTCTGATCTTCAGCTGAACCACATTCAACAATAAAGAAACCCCGAGCACAGGGGTAAATATATATCTCTTTTGACAAATGGGGTTTCCAAGAAGACAAAGTCACTTATGGAGTCTTGAAAGCCTAGAACAGACACCACTGAACCTGAAAATCAGACCATGATCCTTGTTAAAAATTTCCTGGTCAGCAACCTCGAACCTAACTCAAGAGTCAGAATTGTGTCAGCGTTATCCACCATGAAAAGGGTGCCAGGCATATGCTGGAAAGTTTCAGCAACAGAGGCTGAAGCAAGTAACTCAACAGCGTCTTTGAAGGATCACTGAGCCCTCCTGAGGAACCAACAGAACAGCTATAATAGGCAAAGGCTTGGAAGGCAGAGTTGGGCAAGTTAGAGGAGCCACAGCCACAAAAGTTGGAAACATCTTTCCCTGTCAGGTTCAGCCAACAGAACTACAGCAGGTAGCAAGGCATCGCAGAAACATCCACACTGAGCAGAGAAAAGGATTCACCTTGATCTCATAAACCTGATCACTGATGACATGGTAGGAAACAGTGATGGGAGACCTCTGCTGGAAACGGTGATGATGATGCTGAAGCCTTGGAGCAAAGACAGGTGAGGCCACCATCGCAATCCTTGATTCCTATCATTTGTATAATAGCATACAAATATTGTTTTCCCTTGACAGTTTATGCAAACATTGTTACTATCTCCTTTTCATCTGGAATGTACGTGCATGTTTAATGTTGTCAGTTACAAAAAAACACTCTTTTTCCCCCATAAATTTATATTGTGTATCGATCTATGGTTCATTTGCTCTGTTTATTTATTGCACATCTGATGAATTGGTAAGTTTGGCAAAGTTAATTTTTGATTTGGGTAGGGCAAGGTGTGATGACAAATATGCACACAGGCTTAGGGTTATTATAAAAATCAGTGCACCATTGCAATGAACACATGTGAAAACGCTGAACTGTACAACTGCAACAATCTAACCTACCACAGCAACGGATGAATGGTTTTGTAAATGCATGATTCATGTTACAACAATATGTATTTTTAACAAATGAGAGTTTTGTTTTGAAAAATTGCAACCTGTATGATCTATAACGAAGCATAAGGTTTTTTATGAAAATGGCCAAGACTTCAAACTTTCCATCATTTTGGCATTAACATTCAGGATGACCACAGGCAAGAAGGCTGACAGAGCAGGTAAAGCAGCCTTCAAATAAGCAAGTAAAATCAACTTGTATGTTAAAAGTGTAAATTGTATAAAGCAATAGTTATGGTTGATTACAATGACTACAATCAGCTTTCATATTCATATTTATGTGGTATTACTTTTATTTCTAATATGGTCTTCATTTGAGCAGGAATCGAAATGTTCATTTCCCATGCTGAGCATCACATTTCAGCCAATGAATTTCGTTTTAGGCTGTCAAGAAGATTTCAAATAGATTTTCCTTCACTAAATCAGAGTCAATATCTGGATGTATTTAAACTTAAGTCATGTGTATGGGGACCTATTTCAGCCATTGGCATTACAAAAAAAATATGCTTTGATAGGGTACTCTAACGGACTGAAAAGTTCAGTGTAGCAAGCCTTAACAGACTTTCATAATATTAATGCTTTCACAATTGAAACAACCATACAAGATAGTACCAAGATGATAGTCATGATGCTTATGAAAATTCAGCCTACTACACATAGTGAGGCAACTCAAAAAAATACACTTTTTCCAAGCAATTAATGGTATTATATGCCTCCAGAAATTCCCATAAGACCAGTGATCAAGGCACCCACTTTTCAAAAGAAATCAAGCCAACCAATGCATTATCTTCTCAAAGCTTATTCAGTAATTCCAGACAAGTGCAAAGATGCTAAAAAAATGGGTTAATAAGAATGATACCTGAAATGCAAAGCAATTGAGGCATACTCCTTTTCACAAGTAATTGTATATCTTAATGTACAGCTTTGAGCTACCAATGCTCCTTTTATTTTCTTCAGCATCTTTCTCCATTCAAAGAAGATGTTGGACTGACGGAGGCAGAACTCAACGTGTAGAAATGCCAAACCTAGAAAGCAAGACTACCTTACAATCCCAGATTAAAAAAGAGAAGACGAGATCAACTTGCTGGATAAATTATGAGTTCAACTTCTATGATTATGCCAAAGAAACTGTCCAGGAACTTATGGACTGGGCAAAGAAAAATATTAAAAATTTTAAAAAAAAATAGTACATATGGAAGGGTTATACCTAACCAGATAAGGGTGAAATGTCTTCCCATCAAAACAGAGATGAATTTCCTTAATAGCTTGCTTCTTTATCTTTGGTACGGCTTCAAGTGGTAGCCTTCAAATTCTTCTTTAAATTTTTTTGACTCTTCTGCAAGTTTGGTCTTTAGCCTTCTCCATGAACGTAGTTGATCTGATTGTATCAATCCCTTATAAAGTGTTTCAAAAGTGATAGTCTGGGGCAGAAGTCCCTTCTCAATCATTTGTACAAAATGCATACAGGCCTCTCTCCATTTAGCCTTTTCAATCAAACTATGTATTAATAGTGTATAAGAATCAAGGTCAGGGCCGTTCCCCTTGTGATGCATGTCATTCCATATATCTAAGACAACATCCATGCGATCCAGTCTACAAAACGTACGGAGCAAGATGTGATAGGTTTGATTCGTGGGCTTGCATGTCAAGGGTGCTTCCTGCATTTTCTTGTACAAATCTAGGGCCTCGTCACCATTGTTACGACCTCCATACACCTTGAGAAAACAGTTGTAAGTGACAGCTGATGGGTAAACTCCATTCTGTGCCATCTCATCAAGCAATTTATGAGCCTCATTCAATCTGCCAAGAATGCAAAGACACTTGATAACACAAGTATATGTTACAACATTTGGGCTACAACAGTTTTCTTTCATTTCATTCAACAATCTAAAGCATTCTACAGCCTTAAATGCCCTACCAAATGCATGCATCAGGATGGAATAAGTTGTAACATCAGGAACACATCCTCTGCTCTTCATCTCGACTAAGATATTTTCTGCTGCTTTCTTCGTACGATAGAATCTCGACTCCAATAACTTCTTCTTACCACAGATGTCTTCGAGAATCACATTGTAAGTGACCACACTGGGTTTGCACCCCTGCTCGATCATCTCATTCAAAAGACTCCTAGCAACAGCAGGCTTGTTACGCTTACACCACCCATAGATAAGAATGTTATAGGTTTTTGTATCTGGCACAAATTGGGCCTTCCTCTTATTGAACAATTCAGTAGCGACTCTAGAAAACCCATACTTACAGAGCGTGTCAAGCAGCATCTTGAAGTCCTCGCCAGTAGGTTCCCTCTCCAAAAAACTCTCCATGTCATCAAAGGCCCTGATCGCCTGCCTGACCATGCCAGCGGCAACATACCTCCTGATCAAAATTGAAAATGACTTCACACCCACCTGCGGAAAAATCTGACCAATTTCGATGATAAGTTGCCAAGCCACATCAAACTGCCTGACCTTCCCCAGTATATCAATCATGACATTAAATGCATTAATACTATGCTGGTAACCTGCCTGTTCTTTAGCCCACACAAAAAACCCTAATGCAACTTTGGATGCATTTCTTAACCTTAACCTCAATAGAACCTGGTAAACTAAATCTTCGGTTACCCTTATGCCATTTAATTGCAAGGCCCCTTCCGTGACATGAAAGGGATTGTGGTGGTCCACTAAAATGCTGCATATCATCTCCGCATCTTTCGACTCCTCGATGCCTGATATGGAGGGTTTTCCTTCGTCTGGGGTTTTAAGGGTTTTATCTGACAAGATGTTGTAAGAGAAAAAACGGCATTGCATACACATTGGCGAAGGGTTTAAAGATATTATTTTATTGAGCGTTGCAGAAGATTTAGCATTAAATAATTTGGGAGAAAAATACTTAGCTGAAAATTGATGTAGATCAAGTGTGTGGGTTGTTCTCTGAAGCTTTTGCAGGGCCATTTTCAATAGAGACCTCCTTATTGCCATTGCAGAGGTTTATTGCTCATCCAGTTTGAATAAACTCACGGTTCTGAATAAATTCGTTAGAGAATGATCCTCCGTCCAATTTGTCACCAGTTTACTTAAAATGAAAAATTTAATGTAAGTTGTAAACTGTGTTGTCAAGATTACCAATTCGATAATCGACGCTGAGCACATTTCTATTAGCTTTGCTTACAGATCATTTTCATTATTTCTTAACGATTAAATGGCCATTGTTTTCTGTATTGATTTTTAGCGGTTTTTATTTTATTTTTATTTTTCTAGTTTTGAAACAAGGCTATATGTGTTAAATACCTGTAAAGACGTCTTTAACATATCATCCTACATATTTATCGAATTTATGTAACAAACAACGATTAAATTTGAAAGATTGGTTTTAATTTTAAGTGGAAGGATATTTATTTATGTAATATTTTGGTAATGAAAAGTTATAAAAAATAGTTGTACTAAGAGTAAATTTAGTATGTGCGTGATTAAAAATATGAATTATAGAAATTTTGATTCTAATTTGTTGGAGAACGATTCAAACATACAAAAATAGAATATATATATTTAATTTATATTGTTGGTTACAAACTTCTATTCAAAAAATTATTTTCAAGATTACAAGTGTTGCATTAAATTATTCTCATAACCACAATATACAATTTCTTTATTTACTAGCAGTTGTCTCGAAGATGTAATTTATTTATTTTTGTTTAAATCAAATTAAACAAAAATCTTTAATAAAATTCTATAAATGCAACCTTCATAATTTATTCAATGATATTATAATAGTCACCCAAAAGAGTACAACAATCATAATTCATAATATCTTACTTTATACAAATCAAATGTACTACTATTTTCTAATGATGAACTAAAAATATATATTTAAATCACAGAACAATAACCATCACACGACTATTTTATTATATTCTATGATAGTGTGTTGTTGATTATAACAAAGAAGAGTCATGGCTTATTACATTTAAGGATTGGATTAACATGAAACATACATTGTTGTAAAAAGATAAACCATTTAAAGTATTGAATGGTTATTAGATCGAATGACCCTAACCAAATTTTATATACAATAGCTTACACTCAATTCACTAAGAAACCCACAATTTCATTATAAACAAAACTGGGTTGAATAAAATCTAACTATCCAATATTACAATATCAACTCAAATATTCAAAACTTTCATAGTTAGTTGGTTTATTTCACGATAATTCCTCTGTATGCCAAGACCACATTCAAGTACCTACTAAGCCCATCCATTAGTAGGTATCCCTACCCACATCAACCATGAGTTGGATATAGAAGTAGGAATGCAGTAACCGACTTAGAGCATACACCTAAAACCAACAACATGATGCAAAATAGCCACAAGTACAAGAAGGGGTATAATCAAAACCAAGGTTCTTCAATACACACTAAATCCAATAAAATAATTTAGAAGAAAAAATATTTTAAGTTCTCAAACCTCAACTGGATTTACAAATGGAAGAGTTCTAAAACTTTCAAGGGTCTCATTTCCTTCAACATCCTTTCAGTTCGCATTCAGATGATAGCGGCGTCCATTTGAATCATGTTTCTAACTCAATGTTGGTTGGTTTCTTACTTACGAAATAATTCAAAATCCACAATGGACAAATCAAATAACACAGAGATGACACAAAACTATCCTGCCATTAAAAGATGACAAACAGACAATTCAGCGCACAAAAGAAAGAAAATGGGTTTGGTTATGGAGTGATTATGCTACATCATACTTTTATTTTTACTTGTATACACCACCTTTGCCATTGCACAACAAACTTTTAAGACCAACTTAGTTCATTATTGTTGCCTCTGCACTCAATCTAACAAGAAGGGCATTAACAATACATGTTCATAGTCTAGTAATAAAATATATATAAATGTAAATGTTGCATTAATAATTATAAATAGTCTTATATAATATTTTATTTATTTCTTTTTTTTCTTAAAAATTATAGTGCATGTTTCAATTAAAATAAAATAAATAGTCTAAATTTTTATAAAATTTTAAAATGCTCGAGAAAAAGTATGTGAATAAAAAGACCCTACATTGATAGAGAGACTTTCAGCGCTTTCAACCCACCATGGTTGAAATTTGATGGTCGACCTTGTCCCTTAAATAAAAATTTAATGACAACAATCTATTCAATATTGCCTTTCAAATGTAAATACCCTTCATTGAAAAACAAGAAAATATTAAAAGACTAACTATATATTTAATATAATCTCTCAGATATATCTATAATTTTTGTAATATTTTGAAGGTTCCTCAAAATTCTACTTTTTTATTAGAAGTGTTTTGTTTTTTTTTTAAATCCACCCTATTTTACAATTAAAGAGTTTTAAAAAATTCATGTGGATATCAAATTTAAATAGTGGCTTTATCTTTGTGGCAAAATAATTATTATGTAAAATTGTGGGGCTCTTATTTTTCATCTTCATTTTAGTTTTGTAGTTGTATTGTTTCATTTTTATGAGACCAAACTCCCTTTAAATTCATATTATAAATATATTCATATGGATATCAAATTTAAACCATGGCTTTATCTTTGTGGCAAAACAAGTATTATGGAAAAGTGTGAGGCGCTTATTTTTCATCTTCGTTTTAGTTTGTAGTTGTATTGTTTCATTTTTATGAGACCAAACAATTATTACGTAAAAGTGTGGGGCTCTTAGTTTTAATCTTCATTTTAGTTTTGTTGTTATATTGTTTCATTTTTATGAGGCCAAACTCCCTTTAAATTCATATTATAAATATATATAATATTACTAAAATATATATATATATATATATATATATATATATATATATATATATAGTTTCATTTTCGTTATATATATTGAATCCCCATAAAACTTGAGCAAACAGATCTAAATATGTAGAATGATACTAAATATAACTCAAATCTTACAAAGACCATCAATAGGAGTGAATGTAAAGAGTAATCATAAATATCAATGGATTCTTACCATCACCTCGCTCCTCTTTGGCTTCCCTCCAAGATTTTCCAACCGATTTTCCAATTCTACTTGGCTTGTTATTGAATTGCTTGACAATGGTTTCAAGATGGACAGTTAATGGCTTCTTTAGATGCTTAGATGCTATAATGGATGCAAGAAGGTATGAAGGTAGCATAGACTTGGATTTGCTCTTTTTCGAGAGTTCATGCTTAGGGATGCCCCTTGCATTTTAAGAGGTTTTTGGAAGGGATTGGAGGGAAAGTTTTCCTCTCAAATTTCAAATTTGAGGAGGGAGAAAGTTCTAGAGGTTAGAAGCATCTAGACTTTCTTTTGGGAAGGAACATGTGATTAGAAAAGCAAGTGAATAAAAAATTATAAAATTAGGAATTATGTAGAAAGTGATGTAAATTAAGATTTAAAATATTAAAAAAATATGAATATGTGGAAAGTGGGGTATTTCATGTAGTTATGATTAAATAATTAATTGACTTAAGGGCATAAAAGGGTGATGTTAATATGAGATATAGGGATTAAATGTCGATATGAGAGGAGATTAGGCATAATTTAACAAGTTATTTTGGCAAGAAGAATTAGATGCATACATTTTGCCCCTTTTATAAAAGGGCACTGTGACTAAATGGAGTAATGGTCTTTCAAAGAATAAAGATGATCATGGATGGGTGTTAGCAAATTAGTGGACATAGGATGCCTCCTCGAGGGGATTTGAAAAAGAGAATGAGATGGGTGACCACTCAAAAGGAATGAATATGGGCAAGGTGAATAGACAAGGGAATGATAGATGTGAGATCGATGATGAAGAAGGTGAATGTGATATGAGTAATGAGCTACACATTGAGAAGGCCCTTGTCAAAAATATATGCATAGGGAGTGAGGATGACAATGTCATGGTTATTGATACATCCCAAGAGGAATCAACTGGAATAGAGAGTGATAAGATAAGGGGTTGTAAGCTTCAATGTATCCTGAATAAGGACACATGCAAGGGAGAGTTACAATCTTGAATGCGATGAATAGGTCGTAAGTTTGTTTGATATGTCTCAAACAAGGAGGCATGCAAGGGAGAACCACAGACCAAACAAATTGATGAATTAGGCCACATGCTTTCGGTGTATCCCAGGCAAGGATGCATGCCAAGGAGAGCTATGATCCACAATGATAAAGGCCATGAGCTTTTGATATATCCCAAGTAAGGACGCATGTTGGGAGAGCATCATGCTAAAAAGATAAGGATTGGATCATTTTAATGATGGATGTAGCTCACAGAGTGCGTCAAATGAGAGTAAGAAGTAGTGGATACAGAAAAAATAATGTGATTGAGTGGTCAAGGGAGGAAAGGGAAGGATTGGTTAGTGTGGTTGAACTATCCTTGGGCACCATGGGTGACCAAACGCTGCCTACATAGTCTCAAGAGACCTTAGGCTGATGTAGTTCTCCCTAAATAAGAAAGGATGATGAGAAGAATGAGAGGCATGAAGATGAAATAGACAGGTTGAATTTGAAGAGGTGATGCAAAAAAAATAAGGTCCAAAAATTTGATTTAATAATTTTTTGGGATTTTTTTTATTTTTAAAAATTATATATTTTTAGGACTGAATGTGAAATTTAATTGAAATTCGTCTAATAGGCTAATTTTAGTATTTAGGATATTTCAAGAAATATTTAGAGCTACATGCGCTTGAATGCATTACTTACTAACAAAAATAGCTGCTAAAAATGAAAGTTTTATTTTAGATGTTGGTTTTTTTAGAATTTTTGCATGTCAACTCTAAATCCGAGTTGAGGCTTATTTAAGCATGGCTTGAGTTTGTAATTATTTTGAGCAATCAATATGAATCAATTCTCAGTACTATTTCAAGATCTTGGTCTATTGATAATTTTCTTGTTCTTGATAGTTTTTGGGTTCATTATTTGGTATCATAGCAAGTTCAAATCTTGGAGGAGAAAAGAATGGTGAAAAAATGAGGAGGTATGATATAGATGAACCAAACTATACAAGAGCTGCAGAGATGAGTTTAATAATTAACAGAGGTTATCACCAATCAACAGAGAAGAGAAGGTGGTGATGAGGAAGACATAGATCATGATGAAGAATTTCAACAAGAAGAACAACAACAAGAGCAACCAGATGGAAGAGAGGATGGTTTGGGTTTTAAAAGGAAGGAATGAAGGAATTAAGGTTGATGTTCCAGATTATGGAGGCTATTTAAAACCAAAGGAGTTGATAGATTGGATGAATAATATGGAGAAGTTCTTTGAGTGGAAGACTATGAGAGAAGACAAGAAGGTAAAGTTTGCATGTACGAAATTGAAAGGTCATGTTATGATTTGGTGGGATCACCTACAGAAAGAGAGATGGAGAAAAAGTAAAGAGAATATTAATTAATGGAAAAAGATGGAGAAGAAGCTGAGAGAAAAATTTATTCCTATGGATTATGCATAAACCTTATATAGAAGATTTCAAAATTTAAGGCAAAAAGATCATAGTATACAAGAGTATACAGATGAATTTTACAAGCTTTCCATACGAGTGGAGCATGATGAAATAGAAGAGCATATGGCTGCAAGGTATGTAAATGGTTTGAATTTTTCTATTCAAAATGAATTAAGCATGCATAGAATACTTAACATGGATGAGACTTATCAATTAGCTTTGAAGGCAGAAGAAAAATAAAATAGATAAAATTTTAGAAGGACATCTACTGGTCCAAAAAGAGGCATATCCCCTCCAATAAGGCAACGAGGTGGGTTTAATGCCACTAGAGGTGGCTTTAATGTCAATAAAGGTGAATTGTCATGTGGTGCAGAAAGGCAAGATGATAATAGGCAAGGGTTTCAATACCAACAAATAAGAAGAGGATTTTAGAAAGGATGAGGTCATGGTCATGCTAGAGGATGGTTTCTAAATCAACATAGATCTTATGTCTGCTATAGATGTGGAGAAGAAGGGCACAAAGCATTTGAGTGTTCAAACTATCAAGACCAAGAAAGGAGGCAAGAAGATCGTCCAAGAGTAAATCTAGTTGAGGTTGAAATAGAAGAGTAAAATATTGAATTTGCACCAACATATGTTAGAGAGAATTTCATGATGAGAAGAACCATGATCGCTCCAAGGTAGGAACAAGTGCAAAAAAAAGAAGGTGGTGATGCATGGTTGTGATCAAATATTTTTTGAACAAGATGTACTTTAGGTGGAAAGGTATGTAAAATAATTATAGATAGTGGTAGTTGTGAAAATATGGTTTTTAAAGAAATGATTGAGAAACTAAATTTGTAATATGAAAAGCATCCTAACCCTTATTAGACTTCATGGTTTAAGAAAGGGAAAGAGGTTACAGTAGGAAAAACTTATAATGATGAAATATGGTGTGATGTTATTCTAATGGATGCATGTCATTTGTTATTGGGGAGACCATGGTAATTTGACAGGGAAGTAGTTCATGATGGAGCAAAGAACACGTACACTTTTTGAAAAGATGGTACAAAGGTAGTTTTTTACCTCTTAAAGAGGAAGAGAAGACAAAAAGCATGCTCTCTACTAAAAAATATCCAATATATGAAGGTAACAGGATGTTGTTATGCATTAGTAGCAAAGAATGAAGAAACAAAAATGGTGCCAATACCAATAAAAGTAGCAAGAGTGTTGAAATAATATGCAGATGTTATGCCTGATGAGTTACTAGATAGTTTACCATCGAAGAAAAATATTTAACATCACATTGATTTGATTCCAATATCAGCTCTACTCAATCAAGCAGCTTATACAATGAGTCCAATAGAACATGCAAAATTAAATAAACAGGTTACTAAATTGCTAAGGAAGAAGGTGATAAGGGAGAGTATGAGCCCATGTGCAACACTAACATTGCTAACTCCAAAGAAAGATGGAAGGTGGAGAATGTGTGTGGATAGTAGAGTAATTAATAAAATTAGAATAAAAATAGGTTTCTTATACCTCGTTTAGATGATATGATGGATGTGCTTGCAGGAGCAAAATATATTACCAAGATTGATCTAAGGAGTGGTTATTATCATATTTGAATTTGTGAAGGAGATGAGTGGAAAATTGCATTCAAGACTAAAGATGGCTTATATGAGTGGATGGTGATGCCATTTGGATTATCTAATGCACCCAGCACATTTATGAGAGTGATGAATACAGTGCTATGAGAATATATTGGTAATTTTGTGATTGTTTATTTTGATGATATTTTTATATTCAGTAAGATTAAAGAAGAACACTTACAACATCTGAGAATGGTAATGGATTTGTTAAGAAAAGAGAAGTTGGATGCAAATTTGAAAAAGTGCAAGTTTATGTAGAATAGTTTGGTATTTTTGGGATTTGTAGTTTTAGCATATGGTGTAAAAAGGGATGAAGAAAAGATAAAGACAATTATTGAGTGGCCTATTCTAAAAAACATTACAGAGGTAAGAAGTTTCCATGGTTTAACAACTTTTTATAAAAAAAATATTAAAAAATTTAGCAGTATTGTGGAACCAATAACAGATTGCATGAGAGGGAAGTAATTTGCATGGACTAGAGCAGCCATAGAAAGTTTTGATATTTTGAAGAAGAAGATTATAGAAAGACAAATTTTAGTATTACCAGATTTTAACAAAGTGTTTGAGGTTGATTGTGATGTTTCATTTGTGGGAATTGGTATTATGTCGAGTCAATAAGAAAAGCCAATAGCATATTTCAGCGAGAAATTGAATGAGGTAAGAACAAAGTATTCTACTTATGATGTTAAAATTTATGCAATTGTACAAGCATTAAGACATTGGAGGCATTAGCCGGTGCCTAAAGAGTTTATACTATTTACAAATCATGAGGCTTTGAAGTAAATACACAAAAGAAGTTGAATAGTAGGCATGCAAAGTGGGTTTCTTTCTTGCAAGGCTATACTTTTGTGTTGAAACATAAATCAATAAAATAGAATCAAATAGTTGATGCATTGAGCAGGAGGGTAGCGTTATTAACTACTATGGTGAGTGAAGAACTTGGATTTGATGTTATTAAAAAATTATATGATACTAATCCATATGTTAGCAAGGTAGTTGAGCAGTGCAGGAATCCATTAACAGGTGGGATAAATGTTATTCATGATGAGTATCTTAAACAAGAAGGTTATCTCTTTAAAAGGAAATAGTTATGTGTTTCAGTTGGGTCTCTACGAGACAATATAATAAGAGAATTACATAGTGGTGGTTTGGCTGGACATTTTGGTAAGATGAAGACAATAACTTAGTGGAGGAAAAGATTTTTTGGCCAAAGATGAAGAGAGATGTGACAAGGTATGTTTCAAGGTGTATAATATGTCAGGTTGGTAAAAGACATGCACAAAATACTGGACTATACATGCCATTATTGGTCTTAAAAAGACCATAGATAGATTTGAGTATAGATTTTGTGTCAGGATTGCCAAACACACAGAGAGGTAACGATTCAATTTTTGTTGTTGTAGACAAAGTTTCTAAAATGGTTCATTTCATTGCATGTAAGAAAACCAATGATGCCACTAGAGTTGTAGAGTTATTTTTTATAGATATTATAAGATTGCATGGTGTTCCAAAAACTATTACTTGGACACAAAATTTCTAAGTCATTTTTGGAGGACTTTGTGGAAAAAGATGGGTACTAAACTATAATTCAATAGTGTCTATCACCCACAAATAGATGGACAGAAAGTTGTGAATAAGAGCTTGCAAAATTTATTGAGATGCATAGTGGGAGAGAAGCCAAAGTAATGGGACTTGGCTTTACCACAAGCTGAGTTTGTAAATAACAGTTCAGTGAATAGATCAACAGGAAAGTCACCTTTTCAAATTGTTTATGAGAGAAATCCTATGGGTATTTTAGATTTGTTACAATTACCAATTGTAGATCAAATTAGTGATGATGTAGAAGCATTTGTAGAGCATATGCAGTAGTTGTAAGGAGTAAAAAGAAAGTTGCAGGAAAGTAATGAGAAATATAAAGTCAACAGATGTCAAAAGAAGATCCAAGGTATTTGAAGAATGAAAGTTGGTAATGGTTTACTTGAGGAAAGAAAGATTTCCAAAAGGCACATCCAATAAGTTAAAGTACAAGAAGATTGGTCCTTGCCAAATTGTGAAGAAAATCAATAACAATGCTTATGAGATGAGTTTACCATAAAATTTTGATATTTCTCTAGTATTTAATGTTTCAAATTTATATGAGTTCCATGAAGAAGATGGTGAAGGTGACGAAGATGAAGAAGTAAATTGGCAACAGTAGGATCCAAAGAAAAATAAGGATAAGATAGTGCAGGCTTTGGATATGAAGATAATGAGCACAATGCAAGGGAATTATAACAGGTATTTGGTTTAGTGGGAAGGATTGCAGCAAGAAGACAACACTTGGATTATAGAATGGGAGCGGAAAAGATTGATAGAGGAAAATGCCAGTAGTACAATCAAAGTAACTCATGAGAGCTAAGTTGTTTTCAACTAGAGAAGAATGATGCAAAAAAAATAGGGTCCAAAAATTTAGTTTAATAATTTTTGGGGATTTTTCTATTTTTAGAAATCATATATTTTTATGACTAGACATGAACTTCAGTTGAAATTCATCTGATAGGCTAATTTTAGTATTTAGGATATTTTGAAAAAAAATTAAAGTTGCATGCGCTTGAATGCATAACTTATTAAAAATAACAGCTGCTAAAAATATAAGTTTTATTTTAGATGTTATTTTTTTTAAAATTTTTGCATGTCAACTCTAAATTTGAGTTGAGGCTTATTTAAGCATGGTTTGCATTTGTAATTATTTAAAGCAATCAATAAGAATCAATTATGAGTATTGTTTCAAGATATTAGCTTATTGGTAATTTTCTTGTTCTTGATAGTTTTCGGGTTCATGATCACATAGTCTCAAGAGACCTCAGGCCGATGTAGTTCTCTCTAAATGAGAAAGGATGATGTGAGGAACGAGAGGCATGGGGATGAAATAGACAGGTTGAATTTGAAGAGGAGTGGTGGTAGAGTGGCAAGAGAGATGAGCTACAATATGATTGATATTGATGATACCCCTGACAAAGACATATGCATAATAAGCGAGAAAGACAATGTTACGGTTGTCGCCACATCCTAAGGGGGAATTAATCGTAACTAAAGAAAGACAAAGAGAGTTGTAATATTGAGACATATCCCAAGTAAGAACACATGCTTAGGAGAACTATGGGTCTCGAATGGAGGATAAATGAGTGTCATGAAAGTTCAAAGAGATGTTTGATGTGTTGTCCCCAAAAATGACTGACATCTTTGGGAAAACCTATGAACTGTTTTGGTTTGCCAGACCAAAATTGTCTCTTCCCTTTTCAAAATTTGTTCTGAGCATTCAATTTCCTCATTTTCCCAGCTTTTTCAGTCAAGAGTTCAATAGGTTCAAAGGCTTCTGCAGGCGAATTCAATCAAAAGAACAAGTTTCCAACACTTAGTCATTTCCAGGATTGGTTCAGCGCCTCGGTTCAACCAAAATAGTTCAATCGCCAAGCTTCAAAGAACAAAGGCTTGAATCGTTGAACCATTGAATATTGAACCATTTTGGTTCAACGGCTTCAATGACCAATTGGTTCGACGTGCTTGGTTCAAAAGATCAAAAAGACTTAGCCAAATAACGAAGAATCAATCAGTTGAACCATTGAATCATTGAACCAAAGTTGGTTCAATCGGTAGGTTCAAGGGGCTGCCCCAAAGCCAAAGGAACAAGTGCCCTTGCAGAGGGCAGTGATCAAAAGTGGACAAAGTTGGAAATCACTTGGGGAAATGACTAAGTAAAAGAGGCTAAAAGAATTCTTTTGGAAGTATTTTCCATGGGAAAATGACTAAGGAAAAATTCCTTCAGACTTTTTATCTGAAGGAATTCACTCAGAAAGAAAGCTTGAAGAAATTGAAAAGAACAAATGGCTAAGTAACGAAAACTTTCCTTTAGACATTTTGTCCGAAGGAAAAGCTCGACGAAAAAAGCCTGAAAGCCAAAACCCTGTTGAAGAAGCAAAAACCCGCCGGGGAAGTTAAAGCCCGAAGGCCGCCCAAAAAAATCCTGAAAGGTAGGTACCCTTGCGGGGGGAACTTGATGACAGAGAAATGACCGTGTGAAAAGCTTGAAGGGATACCTTCCCTTTGGGGCGTCTAAAGAGCCTTCGGAGACTTAGACAAAGAAAGATAAAGGAAGCAATGTTTGAACGGGACAAAGAATGAAACAATGAACCGATTGAACCTTGAATCGAAAGAGTTCAAAGTTCAATGGTTCATAGGTTCAAAGGTGGCCTCAGTCAAGGAAAAAATAGCAAACAGGTGGTTCAACGGATGGTTCAACCAAGGAGCGGGAAAGCGATTGAACTAGGAAGCGATGGAGCAAAAGAGACAGAATGAACCGATGAACCAATAAACTTTCATAGGTTCACAGGTTCAAGGTTTAACATGGTTCAAGCAGCTGGCGACCATTGACGGCCCCATGAACGTTAAATTTAAAGTGAGGGAATATATGTGGAAATTCAAATAGAGCGCAAAACTTAAAGGAAGAACCAAGCGACTGACTGAAAAGAGAGCTCGAAGACTCAAATTACTATAGGGGAGAGAAGATCAATACAAAAGATTAGAAATATCTTCAAGGGAGTTATTTTTGGTAGGTGAAATAGTGGATCAAGTAGACTTTTGAGCACACCAAATCAAGGATGCGACCTATTTTTCTTCCATGAAGTAAAGACAAATTAGACAGCTGCGCAAACATCAGGGAAAGGACCAGACAGTCCATACTAAGAAGAGACATATTAAAAGAATGGACATGCCATAGTTATGGCAATGCACTATTTCCAGCATGGTCCCTCCAAACTAAACTGAAGGCGCATTGAAGGCATTGACTACAGCATAGGCCATCTAATGGGAAAGAATGCCAAGCCTTGCGTGGTTGCTATAAGATTGTAATTTCTCTCTTTAGTAAAGGAGACTTTTCATTTTTATAGGAGCAAAACTCTGCCCAGTTGAAATGAGAATACTAAGACTTTGAGCTCAGATTGTAATTTTATTTCATTTTATCTGAATGAAAAAGCAAGTTGTTTGCAGACTTTGTGTTATTTTGGCTTGTATCATTTTAGGAGATTATTCTTATGTCTATCTTCTGAATGTGTTCTCATCTATTTAATTTGGCAAGCAGAATTAGTGAAAGTAGTAAGGAAGGTGTCCTGAAGCCAACTATGGAAAGACTTTGTGCTTTCACAATTGTTTTTAGTGTGTGTTTTTTATTTTCTTTCTATGTTGAGGATTTTGGGATGACTTTGTGCCCCCATTATCCTTTGTGTTATACTCTTTGGGCAGTTGAGGTAGAAACTTTGTGTTTTGTTTCATCTTGTTGGTTACTGTGTCTGTGTTACTAGTTTCTTGTCTCTACCTGAAAGAACTCCTGTTGTTTCCTGCAAGAACACTTTTGAAGGAAGAGAAGTGCCTTCAGTGTTTTCACCAAGATTTTCTCCTCTATTTGTTAACATCATCTTTGAAAGAAGAGAGATGGATGGTGTATTTTGCCTATGAGTGTTACTTTCTGCTTATTTATATAGTATATAGTGCCTACATATTTATAGGGAACCTCCCCTTGACGAGAGGAGAGATTTGTCCACCTCTGATGTAGTAAACCTGCACACTGGGCCAACCAATCTCTTTTGCTATGGATGATAAGACCTATTTTGCTCAATCAGACTGCTGACTAACAAAATATTCACCCAATAGTCTTTTGGTGACTCTGTTGGGGAAGAGCGCATAGTTTGAAGTCTCAAGCTTCAAGCTGAAGCAGGTCTTGCTCTTGTCTATGAGTCTTCCTCCTAGCCCTACCAGGTCACCAACACAAGGCAGAGCTTCTTTTTCTACTGCTAGTAGAGCTTTGCCTATCTATACTCCACCCAAATTTGTGATCCCACTTTTACATAATCAAATCATAGCTCAAGGCCCCTGGGGTAACTCTTTTGGTCCACTGAATTTAACTCCACCTATGCATGAGCTTCCACGTAGTTCAAAGAAGAATTTCCCCAAATTCTTTGGTGATGGGAAAGTTCATCCTGATGAACACATTATAACTTTCAGCATAGCCTGTGGTGTAATAGGCGTGGAATTTGAAGACATAGCAGTTAGGCTATTCATGGAGACACTACAAGGCGCTGCTACAAACTGGTTCTACCATCTGCAAGCTCGGTCAGTGACTGATTGGGACACTCTAAAAGATAAATTTGAAGCCACATTCAAACTTGTAGAAGATGTGCATGCCTTTTTGGCCCAACTCACACAGATGAAGAAGGATCCCCATGAACCTATGAGAGACTTCATTGCCAAGTTCGACAAGCTGAGGCACAGGATTCCCGTGGTCGCCTAGCTGACACCTCAGAATCTCAAGTGTTTCTTCATCAACTCACAGCTGTCTGAAGTGAATTTCTTGCTAAGACGAGCTAGACACATAGACCTTACTACTGCTCAAGACTTGGATACTGAGGTAGAATATGACCTTATCTTGGCAAAAAAGATGAGAGATCCTAATAAAGGTAAATCCTCTTTATCTTCTGAATACTCACCTACAGTCACCATTGACCCAATGGTACAAAAGCTAGCAAATAAAGTGCTAGCTCTTAGAAAGCAAATGGTGCAAGAGATGTCATCTGCTCCTGCATACAGAGATATGCCCAAGAGGACATTTTTAAATCAGGCGTACCAAGGCGATTCTGCCAGGAATCAGGGACAGTAATATTGCCTTCCTCCTCCACAAAGGAACCTCACCCTCGAAGCACCTCCAACCAACTCAGTAGTTGGATATCTTGAAGCTGAATCAAATTTCTCATTCTAGCCTGAGTTGAATCCTGAAGATGATGCTAATCTCTTCACTGAGAAAGAAGAATTAGCTGACAACTTCAACATTAGTTTCTTGAATTATCAGGATGAACCCAGAAGTGAAGGTGATGCAACTGAGAGATCATATGCTGTATTCACTTGGTCCAAAAATCAATCAGCTCAACCGATTGATAAAGAGAAAGCAGAGGAGTGACCTCAACTAGTAGTTTCAATTGCTAAGAAGGGATCCACCCTTCCTTTCCATCCAAAGGACCCAGTGATTGCAAGAAAGGTAAGTACCTCAAATGCCCCTACGCCTTCTACTTCAAATTTGTAGTCCAGTCCTCCCCCTTCTAAAAATCAAAAGGATGAATTTCCATCCTCTGCTCCTAGCTCATTCCAGGCATTTGACATAATTGACCATATAAAGAAAACCAAAATTCAAATGTCTGAATTTGAATTTCTGCAATCCCATCCTGAGCAATTAGATAAATTGGTTTAGTGTGTGAAGAACCAAAATGCCCCTGTAGGACAAGAAATTCCCAAGGTGACTCGTGATTCCCCTAAGAATGCACCCATTAGGAACAACCTTGTCATTACTCCCCCTGCTACTCCTGGCAAGACTGAACCTTTCTATGTCTCATTGCTGATAAATAGACATCAGCTGAACAATTGATCATTGATTCCAGAGCCTCAGACAATGTTATGCTTGCCAAAGTGGCTAAATCCCTTGGCCTTACACTGACCAAAACTTTTGGTAGATGCTTCTCCATAGAAAACAAGCAAATACCACTACTAGAGCAGATCAAGGATGCCTAATTTGCATTTGTAGCGTTCTCAGACAAGAGAATCAAGATGACTATCTTGGTGGCCGACGTCCCTACATCCTATGGCATCCTTCTTGGGCAAAATTTTTGTAGAGATGTTGGTGGTGAATTGAGCATGGACTTATCCGAGGTGAGGATTCCAGTCAAAGGTGTTATGAAGAGGTTACTCCCTAAGAAGGAATCAAAGTACATGGTTACCTAGACCTCAGCACCTGAAGCTCAAATTTTGTTTGAGTCTTTAGGTATGGGTAACTAATTTTTATCCATAGATGAATTCCATGAAACACCTATTGAAACTCTTGAAGGTGACAACCTGAAGATTAGTTCAGCTGGAACAACAGAAGAATTGGCTGAGCACAATGCAAGTGTAGAAGAATCTCCCCCTCTAAATAAAGAGGAATCTAAAGAAAAATCAGTATCAAATGAGGTATGGATTCTTGAATTTGATGGCAGCTGCTCCTCCACTGGTTCAAGAGTAGGAGTTGTGTTGATATCTCCTCAAGGAGATATTTTTTCTTCATCCTATAAGTTGCAGTTTAGTAACATGAATAACATAGCTGAATATGAATCTCTATTGCTTGGATTGAGGGCTGCTCGAGACAAAGGCATCAAGCTCTTTCATGTCAAAGAAGATGTTGAACTAGTGGTTTGTCAGGTGAGAAATGTGTACCAAACCAAGAATAAAAGATTGTGTCACTATCGCAATCTAGTCTGGGACCAAATTGAAAGCTTTGATGCTTTCAGCATCTCTGCCATTCCCAGAGAATTCAATGATCAGGCTGATGCACTGGCTGTTTCAGCTACTCTCTTGGTCCCTCACTCAGACTTCAAAAGAGACAGGGACACTATTGAGTTGGTCTTTCGACTAAGTGAACCTGATAATGCCAATCATTAGCAAGTGTTTAACAATGGCAATCAAATCATTGCCTTCTTGGAGCAAAAGGACAGCTTTGGATGGCTGTATTTTGAAGGCAGTGGACTTCAGAAGTGTGAACCAATTCTTGAATCAAGTACAGATGCAGGTGAGGAGTTCCTGCAACTTAAAGGGAATAAGATTTCCAAAGGCCTAGTTTCCCTTGAAAAACTGTTTGACAAACATGACAGATTCGTCAAACAACAACAAACAGATTCAAGCTCCTCTTAGGAGTTTGATCAAGTAAATTTAGGCACCAAGGATGATCCCAAGATGGTGAAAATTGAGAAATGTTGCACTCATGAGGAGAAATTCAAGTTCACTACTCTACTTCGTCAGTACATGGATGTTTTAACATACTCCTATGATGACCTGAAGTCACTCAA
Source organism: Torreya grandis (assembly GCA_037957365.1). Lineage (NCBI taxonomy): Eukaryota > Viridiplantae > Streptophyta > Pinopsida > Cupressales > Taxaceae > Torreya > Torreya grandis. The sequence continues at coordinate 1,186,016 of JARHVA010003792.1, forward strand.
GCCTGATGAAATTTGACATGACATTCCTATCAAGGCTGATTCGGCACCCTACAGGCAAAAGTCCAGGCAATATAATATGAAAATATCAAGTACCATTTTGTCTGAGATATAAAAAATGCTAAATGCCAAGATAATCTTTCCAATCCATCATTCCACATGGATTGCAAATATAGTGCCTGTAAGGAAGAAGAATGGCAAAATTTGCCTCTATATGGATTTTAGGAACTTAAACCAGTCATCCTTGAAGGATAACTATCCTTTGCCAATCATGGATCAAGTGCTTCAAACAGTGATGGGTTCAGAGATGTTATCAATGCTAGATGGCTTTCTAAGATATAATCAGGTTGAAGTTGGTGAGGCAGACCAGCATAAGACTGCTTTCACCACACTTTGGGGCACGTTTGCATATAGAAGGATGCCTTTTGGCTTTTTAAATGTTGGTGCCACCTTTCAAAGAGAAATGGACCTTGCCTTCAAAGATGAAATGGGTAAGTTCATCATAGTTTATCTTGATGACTTGACCATCTTTTCTAAGCATCGCCCATATCATATACGCCACTTGCAATAAGTGTTGGAGCGCTACCACCAAAATGGCATTTCTTTAAACCCCAAGAAGTCAATTTTTGGAGTAACAGAGGGGAAACTTCTTGGACACATTATATCCAAAGGAGGCATAAAAATTGACTCAGATAGAGTCAAGTCTATCCAAGAGCTTACCTTGCCCACAAGTAAGACTGATGTTCACTCTTTCTTTGGAAAGGTGAATTTTTTACAGAGGTTCATCCCCAAGTTTTCTGAGAAGACCAGGCACATTGTAAACATGATGAAGAATAAGGCCACCTTCAGCTGGACTGAAGAAGGCAAGTCAGCATTTGAGGATATCAAGACTATCATTGCCCATGCCCCTTTTCTAGTTTATCCAGATTATATGAAATATTTCCTCATGTATAGTTATGCTTCTGAACACACATTTTCAGCCATCTTGGTTCATCAAAATGAAGGTGTGGAATCTCTCATTTACTTCATGAGTTGTCCTCTCAAAGCTCATGAGCTGAAATATTCAAACATGGAGAAGCACGCTTATGCAGTGGTCAAGGCAGTGAAGCATTTCTATTTCCACATCCTCAATTCGCGAGTTACTGCTCTAGTTCCTGATACCACGGTCAAATCCATATTAACTGAGTAAGATTTTGGAATCAAAAGAGGCAATTAGATTGCAAAAATTTAAGAGTTTGATCTGGTCATCAAGTCAACAAAGCTAGTACAGGGAAAGGGCCTATGCCAATTGATTGTTGACAACAGACCAAAAGAAGCAAGGCATGAAGAAACAGAGGTGGAAGATGTGCCAACTATCCTCTTTGTCTCCACCATGAATGAGTGGTATTTAGGTATTGTTCATTTCCTTACTTATGGTGAGTGTCCTGCTCACCTATCTTATAAAGGAGAACTATCAAGCTGAAAGCTACAAATTTTGTCCTTTAGGACAACGGCCTGTACAAGAGGAGCCTTGATGGAGTGTTCCTTCACTGCGTGGACAAGGAGTAGCAAAGCCAACTTCTAAAGTCCTTCCACAATTTGGCCTATGGAGGACATTTCTCTACTCCTGTAACTGCCTGTAAAATTTTGTGAGCCAGGTATTATTGGCCAACTCTCTTTCAAGATGCATATAAGTGGGTAAGAAAATGTGAACTATGCCAGCAGTTTGTTGGGAGACCCAAGTTAGCTGCCCTACCTCTCAAGCCAGTGGTTATAGAGGAGCCATTCTAGCAATGGAAAATTGATTTTATTAGAGCTGTAAACCCATCTTCAAGTGTTGGACACGATTATGTCCTTACAGCAATAGATTACTTTACCAAGTGGGTGGAAGCAATTTCAACTAAGCATGCTACTTCAGAAGTAGTATGCAATTTCCTCAAGGAGAATATCATTTCTAGGTTTGGGGTCCTAATCAAGATTGTCACTGACAATGCAACTTGTTTCACTTCCTAGGAGATTACTTAGTTTCTACTATGGGATTACACTCTCTCACTCATCTAATTAATTTCTATAAGGGAATGGATAAGTTGAATCAAGCAATAAGAACCTGGTGACTATCATCAAGAAGATGGTGGATGATAACCAAAGGACATGCCATAAAGCATTGGTTGATGCTCTATGGGCCAACAGAATCACACCAAAGAGAGCAATTGGTATGTCTTCTTTCCAACTTCTTTATGGTATCAATGCTGAGATACCAATCACCTTGGAATTGCCAGCATTCAAATTGGCTAATGTAGTTGAGGATCAAACGTATGAAAGCACCCTTGATAAGAGGATCATGTGCTTGACTGAGCTGGATGAGCAGAGAACTATGGTGGTAGACCGAATCATTGCCCACCAAAGTTTGGTGAAGAATCTCTTCGACCAGAAGGCAAAGAACCATGATTTATGGGTTGGAGATCAAGTCCTACTGTGGGACAAGAGAAGAGAGCCAAAGGGGATGCATGGAAAGTTTGATTCTCTTTGGAGAGGCCTGTTTATTATCCATCAGCTTAATGGTGAGAACAACTTCCTATTAAAATATCAAGATGGCACGCTCTTTACTCTGCCTCACAATGGGCAGCACCTGAAGCACTTCAATTCATGAAGTGTCAGATAAGTTCACTTGTACATATGTATATCTGTATAGTCTTTGTTTTTACTTTGTGTTGTTCATTTTCATTTTTGGAGCCTTTCTTTTTGGGTAGCATGACTCCATAGCCCAATGGCATACTTCAAGGCACTGGAGATTCTGGTTTCTACTCTTCTCAGATGTTCCAAGTTTTCAAGTGATGGAAGTTCTCCAACTAGAGCAAGTTGTTGTCCCTAAAAATGAGTGACATCTTTGGGACAACCTATGAAATATTTTGGTTGGCCAGACCAAAATTTCTCTTCCCTTTTCAAAATTTGTTTTGAGCATTCAATTTCCTCATTTTCCTAGATTTTTTAATCAAGGGTTCAACAGTTTCAAAGGCTTTTACAGGCGAATTCAATAAAAAGAATAAGTTTCTAACACTTAGTCATTTCCAAGATTGGTTCAGCGCCTCAGTTCAACCAAAGAGTTCAATCGACAAGCTTCAAAAAACAAAGGCTTGAACCATTGAACCATTGAACCTTGAACCATTTTGGTTCGACGGGTTCAATGACTAATTGGTTCAACGCGCTTGGTTCAAAAGATCAAAAAGACTTAGCCAAATAACGAAGAATCAATCAGTTGAACCATTGAATAGTTAAACCAAAGTTGGTTCAATCAGTTGGTTCAATTGGTAGGTTCAAGGGGCTGCCCCAAAGCCAAAGGAACAAGTGCCCTTGTGGAGGGCAGTGAGCAAAAGCAAACAAAGTTGGAAATCCCTCGAGAAAATGACTAAGTAAAAGAGGCCGAAAGAATTCTTTTAGAAGTATTTTCCATGGGAAAATGACTAAGCAAAATTCCTTTAGACTTTTTATCCGAAGGAATTCACTTGGAAAGAAAACCCGAAGAAATTGAAAAGAACAAATGGCTAAGTAACGAAAACTTTCCTTCAGACATTTTGTTCGAAGGAAAAGCCCGACGAAAAAAACCTTAAAGCCAAAACCCTATCGAAGAAGCAAAAACCCGCCGAGGAAGTTAAAGCCCGAAGGCCACCCAAAAAATCTTGAAAGGTAGGTACCCTTGCAAGGGGCACTTGACGACAGAGAAAGGACCGTTTGAAAAGCCCGAAGGGACACCTTCCCTTTGGGGCATCCAAAGAGCCTTCAGAGACTTAGACAAAGAAAGATAAAGGAAGTAATGTTTGAATGAGACAAAGAATGAACTAATGAACCGATTAAACCTTGAATTGAAAGAGTTCAAAGTTCAATGGTTCATAGGTTCAAAGGTTCAAAGGCAACCTTGGTCAAGGAAAAAAGCAGCAAATAAGTGGTTCAACAAATGGTTCAACCAAGGAGCGGGCAAGCGATTGAACCAAGAAGCGATGGAACAAAAGAGATAGAATGAACCGATGAACCAATGAACCAATGAACTTTCATAGGTTCACAAGTTCAAGGTTCAACATGGTTCAAGCAGCTGACAACCATTGACGGCCTTGTGGACGTCAAATTTAAAGTGAGGGAATATTTGTGGAAATTCAAATATAGCACAAAACTTAAAGGAAGAACGAAGCGACTAACTGAAAAGAGAGCCCGAAGACTCAAATTACTACAGGGGAGAGAAGATCAATACAAAAGATCAAAAATGTCTTCAAGGGAGTTATTTCTAGTAGGTGAAACAGTGGATCAAGTAGACTTTTGAGCGCACCAAATCAAGGACGCGGCCTATTTTTATTCCATGAAGTAAAGACAAATTAGATAGCTGCGCAGACATTAGGGAAAGGACCATACAGTCCATACTAAGAAAAGACATATTAGAGGAATGGACATGCCATAGTTATAGCAATGCACTATTTCTAACATGGTCCCTCCAGACATAATTGAAGGCGCATTGAAGGCGTTGACTACAGCATAGGCCGTCCCATGGGAAAGAACGCCAAGCCTTGCGTGGTTGCTATAAGATTGTAGTTTCTCTCATTAGTAAAGGAGACTTTTCATTTTTACAGGAGTGAAACTCTGCCTAGTTGAAAGGAGAATACTGAGACTTTGAGCTCAGATTGTAATTTCATTTCATTTTATCTGAATGAGAAACCAAGTTTTTTGTAGACTTTATGTTGTTTTGGCTTGTATCATTTTAGGAGATTATTCTTATGTCTATCTTCTGAATGTGTTCTCATCTATTTAATTTGGCAAGTAGAATTAGTGAAAGTAATACGAAAGGTGTCTTGAAGCCAATTGTGGAAAGACTTTGTGCTTTCACAATTGTTTTTAGTGTGTGTTTTTTCTTTTCTTTCTATGTTGAGGATTTCGGGACAAATTTGTGCCCCCATTATCCTTTGTGTTATACTCTTTGGGCAGTTGAGGTGGAAACTTGTTTTGTTTCATCCTGCTAGTTACTGTGTCTGTGTTACTAGTTTCTTGTCTCTACCTGAAAGAACTCCTACTATTTCCTGCAAGAACACTTATGAAAGAAGAGAAGTGCCTTCAGTGTTTCCACCAGGATTTTCTCCTCTATTTTTTTAACATCATATCTGAAAGAAGAGAGATGGATGGTTTATTCTACTCTTGTGTGTTACTTTCTGCTTATTTGTATAGTATATAACACCTGCATATTTATAGGGAACCTCCCCTTGATGAGAGGAGAGATTTGTCCACCTCTGATGTAGTAAACCTGCACACTAGGCCGACCAATCTCCTTTGTTGTGGATGATAAGACCTATTTTGCTCAATCAAATTGCCGACTGTCAAAATATTCACCCAACATGATGAAGGATGGGAATTGTGGTGATGCCATGATGATGGTTAATCATATTAGGTGATTAATGTGTTAATGGAGTGTGAAGAAGACCAAAGGTCAATGGAGTGGTATGAGTGGAATAATCCCATATGTATTGAGATTAATAGTTTTAGAGTGAAAAAGGTGGATAAATAGGAAACAAAATTAATATGGAGGCACCAAAAAATGGGCTTGATACAAAGGAGGTGGTTTCAGTAGAATATGGGCGGCATGGTCCTCATGAAAGGTATGAGGAGACCTAGTTTCAATGTCAGAAAGAACCTCTTGAAGAGTCTCAATTGGGTTTTGTAGGATTTTTGTATTGAAATCATAGTCATATGCATCTTCTTCCATGGAGAAATTATTTTGATAATTATCTCTATGCTAGCTAGAATCATATGTTTTTGGGTTGTTGGATAGGGAGCCTGTTGGGGGATCACAAGAACAACACCTGTTCTGATCCCACTTTGTTAGGATCTTGCTCCTCAGAAAGAGCACAGTATGATTACCAAATATAAGCGATTATAAATGCGGAAATAACCAGAAATACAAGTAACTAGAATTCACCAATAGCACAGAATATGAGAGACAATACACTATCTTGTATTAACACTTTACAGAAAAGAATACAATAAAGAGCCGCCACACTCTTCCACCTTACAGAGGCTTCCCACACCTCAAGTGTACAATAATTCTTCTACAACACTCTCCTACATAAAAAACGGTCCCAACAACCAACTCACAAACAGAATTGGTGTTCACCTCTCCAACTAGTCAGTAATAACCCTGCCAGTTCACCAAGCACTCTATAGTACTTCAAGTTGATCTCCCATGAACCTGCAACCTGCAATTCAACAGACCATACTCACACATGTAGATCTCCTATGAGCTTGCAACAACCTACAACTCAATGATCTTACACTTAGAAGGAACTTCCTTGCCTTCCTTATCTTATACTTATACAATACATGCCAATGGGTCTATAAATAGATCCCAGAGTTAAACAATAACTTAGACTCTTAATTTAGACAATTATCCTCGTATCTTAAGACTCTAACTGGTCTTTACATGCAAACTCTTCATTCACTTAACTAACTGTCCACACACAGGCGACCGATGCCGGTCCCTGCTTGCCTGGTTTTGCCGACGTCGGCCGACTCCCTGCTGTCGCCGATGGCCTTCTGCACTGGTCACGATCGACGTCGGTCCTGCTACCGATGCCGGTGCTCCTGGATCTCAGCAACCTTTGTTCCTTCAGTTTGTAAGGAGTTGAAGCTTTTAGCTTCACAACTTAACAGAGCCCCTTTCTAATTTGCATATTGAAGGTACGCATGTATTGGAGTCTGCTGACCATGCAAACTATGACTTCATTTATGACTTGGATAAGGAGGTGGTAATGATATTAAGAGATGATTATTTAATTATAGCCATAGAGAAGGCATGTTGGATAACATCATTGTCTGCAAGGACCTTCTTCACTTTGGGTTTGTGAATGGATGCTTTGGGTGGAATAGATTTGTGAAAATGAGGGATTGGATGTAAATAAGTGATAGGGATGATTGTGGTATGGCAAAGATTGGGGTCATGACCTTGGTTGAGGAGGGAAGAAGCTTGATCATGCTTAGGAAGCAATTCTTGGCATACCCCTTTTGGTATACTCGTAGGTGTGGATGCATTAGATTCACCCTCAATTTTAATGTCGCCATTATCAATTAATTTTCTGACATAATCTCTAAAGGGGTGACATAAATTAACAGAATGTCTAGGGACTTTATGGTACACATAAAACTGTTATGCTCAATATCAAGAAGGCATGTGTTTGGACAAATCTAGAGGTCTTATGTTCGGGTGAACAATCATGACCATGGCCCTTAGTTTCCAAAATAGGGATTTTATGGATATTGAGAGAGGGGTATATTGCTTGTCGATAGTATTGGATGTGGAAGTGTTGGATGTAGGAGTGAAAGAATGGGATGGTGGTGTGGAAGATCATTTAGGAGATGAATCAGAACTAGATGAGATTGACAAGCTAGGCTTCCCTTTGCTAATAAGATGGGGGATTTACGATGGACTGTGATTGGTGCATGGAGAATTTGACTAGTGGATGGCTACAAATAGAGGGTAAGGTTAACTGAAGGGGGTCAAGACCCTTGGGAAGTTGGGCACCCATCTTAAAGAGTTGTAAGAGGACTACATCCTTGTTAGTAATAATATAATGATTAAACAAGGTAATCCTTGGACTAGGATGATCATGACTAGGACTAGGACTAGTGAATGATAGACTGGAATGGAATTGGTTATCAGGATAATTGTATGGGGATGAAAGTTGATGAAACACATGTTTGGTAGGTGACTTTAAGCTTAGGGGTTCAAAATCATTAGGAAGGTGGACACCCATCTCTAATAGTTGTAAAAAACACTCATCCTTATTGGCCAAGATATATGTATTAAACAGGGCAACCTTATCACTTGTATAAGGATTTTGGATATGATGAATGGATGATGGGGTGGACCGTGGTGTCTAGCATATTGGTTAGGTGTAGATGGGGATTGGAGTGGGATAAACAAAATATTTTAATCATGCTGTGAAGTTATTATTGACAAAGTTATGTGGACTCCTTAAGTCAATCAACATTGTCATCTTATATTTCTTAAGGGAACCCACTGCCTTGAGGGTTTATGGGGTGTTAATGCCTGGAAGTGCACGACATAATATATTTGGTTGTATATCTTCTAATGTCTCCTCCTACTCATCCTCACCCTCACCTGCTACTTCTTCATCCTCTTCTTCTTCTTCTTCAATGGCACCTTCAATGTAGAACTTTTTTTACTCAATGCATTTATGTCATTTTGTTTTATTTATTGTCATATTTGAAACATAGCCCTCTAGCTCATTTTTATTCAATTTGTTTAGGAGTCAATTTGGTAGGTTGAGGGAAAGATTGTGTTGGAGTAATACATTCTCTACCAAAAGTGAATTCTCACCTTTTGACCAAATCTCTTTCCTCTACCCTATTTACGAATATCATGGACTTTGATATTAAACTTAGACTAAACATGCAAAAATAAAACTAGATGTTATCCTTGAGCCCACCCAGAAATAGCTCATTCAGGTTGTTCTACTTGATGTCCTCCACACGTAAGGATATATTTTATAATTGTTGAATACAATCAGTGATAGTCTCTATTTGTCATAATTTTTGTAACTAGATGAAGTAGTTATCTATTACATTATTGTGGTAGTGCATCAATAGCTCGTCAGTAAACATTAGACAAGTAACATTAAGGCCCTTCTTTTTCTTTTGAGTGCATAACCATCTATATAAAATGAATTGCTATGGTTTCAAATACAAATATCTTGTGACCACCTTTAGTGCATATGGGGTTTGATGTAAGTTAAATAAAATTTCCATTTGATTGTTCCAGGGCCCTAGATCCTTGTCATTGAACTTGCACATGTCCACATTTGGTAGCTTGTTTCACGAACATGTATTTGAACTTGGATTGTTTTGACTGGAAGAACTTGAGTGGCTCAGTGGAGAATTATTAAACAATGGTTGTTATGACCCTTTCTACAACATATTATAAAACCAATGTGAATACCATAAATAATACTACAAGTGAATAAAAAGATATTATATTATATTAAAAATATAATTGAATTGCATTACAATGTCACTAGGCTCTTCTAGGGGCAACCTCTTTTTAAACAAGCTCAATTCAGTACAATTCATGCATTCATTTCCACTAGTATTGACTCCTATTTATATTAATTTTATACTAGCTAACTACTACTTCCCATAAATGTGGGATTATTACAATTAACTCATGGGATGACTTACAACACATATGCATCCATAGATTTTAATAATGACATCAATTACAAAGAAAATAGATAGGACAAAGGGGTCCTAACATACCCTCCTCCTTAAAAAGCTTTGTCTCCAAGTTAAAAATGGGGTCATTGCTGTTGGAGTTGAAGAAGGGGTTCCCAAGTCGCATCTTCTAGTTGCATCCCATGCCATTAGACTATACCTTGATGATGGTCAGATTATGAAGTTTATGATAATGCCTATCTAGATAATTTTAGGTTTAAGAAGTATTGTCTAAGTTGTGACATTATGGATGAGGACTTTATTCAAACACGAGACATGAAAAATTCAATGGACATGTCAAGAAGGTAGAATCTCTAACTTGTATACGATAAGACCAATCTATTAAAGAACTTTACAAGGCCCATAGAACCTAGAAACAAGTTTTTTGTGACCCTTTATCTTAAGAGTATTGTTTATAAGGTTGTAGTTAGAGGAAAAATATATCTCCAGGTTGAAAGGCATGTTTTTAATGGTGTTGATCCACCTGTTGCTTCATGTGAGTCTTTGCCATGTAGAGATTGTCCTTGAAAAGGTGAAGATTATGGTCCTAGGTGAAAGGGTATTATCCACTACCTATGTAAGGGAATTGCTTGGAAGATAAGAAAGAAGAGATGGTGGCTTTTGACCACAAATGACTTTGTAATGAGTCATTTTGGTGGTTATATGATTGGTGGTGTTGTACCACCATTTTGCAAGTGGCAACCATTTGACCCATTTATGTTATTTATTTAAGGCAAAACAACTAAGATACATTTCCAAACATTTATTGAATATTTTTGTCCAACCATCTATCTATGGGTGGTAGCTAGAAGCTCATTTTCAATTTAGTACCCATGTGCTTGAAAAGTTCTTGCCATAAGTGACTTGTGAATGTTGAGTCAAGATTATATACAATAGAAGCTAGCATTCCCTTGTGGAAGATTTGACCGATTACTAGAATAAGAAATTTATCTACAATAGTGAGCTTGTTTAACTCATGAAAATCAATGTAGGATCATCACAATCCATTTTTTTTGTAGACTAGCATAATTGGGGAGGAATATGACTTGTGTTTAGATATATTACTCTTACTCTAAGGATTTATTAAACTTTATTTTCAATTTATACATTTTGGAAAAAATTATAGTGGTATAGCTGAATGTTGGGATGTACACTACCTAAAAGGGGTTAAATACAATGGTCTTATGGTTGATGAGGCAACAAGCCCTTTGGTTCCTCAAATATTAATGCGGGTTTGATTATAAAATTTGATAAATCAGTAAGTTGGTTGATATCAAGAGATGTGTTATGTTGAATAAAGGAAAGTTGATAAATGATTCCATATTAGTATTTCTTAAGAAGCCTCTCCAAGTGATGGGAATTGATGACACTAGATGATCATGATAAAAGGCCCTTTAGTGTGTATAGTTTACCATTGTCAGAGAACTATATGCAAAGTTTTGAAAGGTCCCATGATATAGGGTCAAGAGTGCACAACCATTGGGATCCAAGAATCAAATCACATTCACCCAAGGGTAAGACAAACATGTTATTTTTGAGTGTGTAGTCCCCCACATAAATACAAACACTACAACATTTACCTTTACAAGGCAATATTCCTCCATTGAGAATCATCACTTCAAATCTTAGACATGGGTGCATGAAATAGTTTGCTTGTTTGGCCAAATGAGGATCGATGAAATAATGTGAGCTACCAGACTCAATGAAAAGCATGAGGGTGTTTCTTAAAGTAGCCCTTTACTTTCATAGTTTGAAGAGTGGTTACCTCAACCATGATATGCATGTAAATTTCCTAGTTCAACTCTACGCTGCTAGGTTCTTTGACTCCAGGTTCTTTATCACAAGAATATTGAGTATCTTCCCATTCCTTAGTATCTAGAGGTGACTCAACATCCAATAAATACAACTCATGTTTAATGCATTTATGGCCCTTGGTGAATTTTTCATCATAATTGTAATTGTTGACCAATTTTGACTTTTTAGTCAAATTGGGGCACCTATAGTAAAAACTTGATTTTATAAGTTTATAGGGGGTATAATATGAGTGTAATGGGGTATATTACATGTTAATTAATATCAAAGGATGATATATAGCAGTGGTCATAAATTTCATTAGCCAACATGTCATTTTGGGTCATTTTAAGAGTCAAAAAGGTGCATTTAATGCTTTGTATGGTTTTTGGGGAATGTGAAGGTGTAAAAAGATTATTTAATTCCCCATGTGTCAATAAAAGTATTAAGTAACTAAAAAATCTAAAAGATGATAGGTTATGCAGAAGGAAGGGCAATTTCTTGAGTAAAAGAGAGAAAATGGCACTTGTACGACCTCTTTGGGAAGTGTGCCATGTGGGATAGGGTTAGGGGATGTCCTTTCATATTATTTAGCTCAAATACACATTTGGTTTGATCTGAAAGTGTCATTTATAGGCCAAAATTGTTCTGCTCCATTTTCACCTTTCTTGGCAAGCTAAGGTGACCTTCAAGTTTTTACTTGGTACAGACAACTCAGGATGTTTCAGGGAAAATGGTTTGGGGATGTTAAAGTGAAATTAGATACCTTTATTTCCATATAATAATTTTGAGGAACTGTGGCATGTGTTTCATGAACCATCCTCATGAAGTTGACCATGCAAATCTGCTAGTTGTTTTATGTACCCTATGGGCTTTGCCTAGGTTTGGAATATTACATATAATGTAGTTATTAATGTTGGTCAAAGATTATTTTGACCTCCTAAAATTTTCCTCATAATTTTTTTCATGTTTAAAGTTTATTTGATGACTAAATCATCTCATGTTGGTAGATTAGTCTCATTTGGATGATAGGCAGGTTTCCACTATCTGTAGAGTTTCCCAAGAGTTGGTATAGGAATATAATCATGTATCCAAAGAGTTGGTATAATAATATAATCATGTATCCATGTCATTTTTGAGCTTATCCCTTCATTTTTAGTTTTGAAACACCATGCTTGGATCAAGTTTTTAGTCTTGCTATGATCACAGTCAATCCTTTGCTCAAGTTCATTTGCAGCCCTGGTAAAACACATGTGTAGAATCTGTTTAACATGATTCATGGAATTTTAATAGATTTTTCATGACTTTGAACATGTTTTCATCTCAAGAACATCAAACAAGGACATCCACTTAGCATAAGAAAGGATTGTGGTAGTCATGGGACACACTTCTCCTGGTCTGCCATGAATATGCTTACCTACAGGTGCTTGGAGGATAAATTCACATTGAAGGAGATGTGTTGATGATTAATTCAAACCCTTATAAGTGTGAAGAATCCATTTGAAATTTTTAAAGAAGGTTTATAGCTCATTAAGAGATTATTTTCTTGATTCACTGTTTGGAGTTTTCTTCCTACCTGTGCATCAAAATGCCAACCTACAGGTGGCCCTTGATAGTAGGTTGAGGTGGAATATGGGAGATTGAAGCATGATGAACCCTTTATTGGATTCATAGGGTGTTAATAAGGGTATAACACACTCATTTGGAAGATAGGTTGGCAAATGAGGTTAAATGTTACCCTCAAACATAATTTGACTGTGTTTAGGACTGCCTGCCCTAAAGGAGCAAAACAAATATCTTGGAGGTTTTGTTGAGATAATATAATAAGGTTGACATTGCCTTTTTATACATACAATGAGAATACTTTGTAGTACCTATAATAGAGAAGAACCATGCCAAAGATGAGGGTTGAAGGTATGAAGAGGATGTAGTTTTGGAGTCTCAAATTTTCCAACTCATGCACTAATTTCCTTCAATGATATCTACAGTCCTGAGTCCAAAAATACCTTTCTCCACCCAAATTACAATTAGACCTTGCCACTTGTACGAGTGTTTCAAATGGTTTAAAATAGAAAATTGACCTAAGGATTATCAAAAAAGGAAATGTTATACTGTGTTAGGATCTTCCATTGGCACCTACAGGTTCCCTATACTTCATAAAACATGCACCTATAGGCAGGGGTTACTGTCAAAGGCAAAAACACAGTCCAAGAGTATATTATTTAATAAGTTTAAGGTTTTTTGAAAGGATGGAATGAATGAACAGAGTCTTGATGGTATATATAGCTTCAAGTAAAAATGTATTCAATGCCCTAAAAGCCTAAAACTATGCAATACCATTTACAGTTGTTCCATCAAAGACAAAAACATAGTCAATTGTGACTGAGATAGATAGTGACTCAATCAAGGGTTTTATGATGCCTTAGCTCATTCAAAGTGAATGATAACTTAGACACATTGTGTAACCTCAAGGGGTTTTCAATATGATTCTTTTAACATCATGGATAAGCCAAGTTGAAGCCCATAACACACCTATAATAAAGTGTCTCAGTCAACAAATAGTGGACTGAGGAGTGAGTTTTGAGTGATACCAATGCATTGAGGTGATAAAAATAAGGTCCAAACAAGTACATATGATCCTATAAGGCTCTATGGTGACCAAAAAACATTTTATCAAGCTCAAAACATGCAAGGTAACCTATAGTCACTCCTTCAAATGCAAGGTTGCAGTCAGGAGATGGAACTCAATTTTGACTGAGCAAGAAGTATGAAGGGAACACAATAGGTTAGGATGATGAACAGGTTTATATAATCTCATCCATGATGTTTATACCTTTAAATTTATCTCACTAATGAAGATCATGCACAAGAAAGACCCTTTCAAATGCAACACACAATTTTCATAAGAGAACCTTGCACACAGTGTTTTCCTCATATAGTTTGTTTGGGTTTTTTAAGAGTTGGAAGGATAAAAGACCTGAACAAGGGTTGAAAATTGGTGAATATCATCCTTGAAACTTTAATAATCACCTCTAGCCTTTATTTTTCTTGAGAAAATAGGGGAAGTTCCCTCTATTTTGTCTCAAATAGAGGGCACTTCCCTCATGCATAAAACGAACAATCTTGGAAAAGATGGGCAAGAGGATGATTAGGGGATGTTTGAATCTTTCAAGAAGGTGTAGAAATCTTGAATACACATATTAAATTCATGGAGACCAATCATAAAGAGAATAAACTAGACATAATTCCCAAAACCTCAAAGGTTGCAGTCAAACCTAATTAGGCAGGTTGAGGCCAAAAAACCAAATAAGAGATCAATGTCACTTTTGGCCTTAGAGAGGCATTAAGACTTATTGAATAATGTTCATAGGGATATAATAGATGTTTTTGAGCTAATGGAATGGATGGAAACCCTCAACAAGTCATTTTGTGCTTTAAGTTGCAAGCAGGTCTATTGAGCAACATTAGGCCTAATGCCCAAATGAGAATTCACTTTCACTTTCCACATGAAATGAACATACTCATGAAATAAAATATGTTTTTTAGGTCATTTAGTACATATAAAAGTGTTTGGAGGGTAGATAAAGCACAAATAATCCATTTTTAGCTCAAAACCAATCTCAGACTTATGCAAGATGAGGAGAAGGGCTTGATAGGGCAAGTTTAAGCACTCATATCTTTCATGATTATTTGTATGGGCATAAAAGAAGTTAAGGGAGATTAGTAGGAGTCTTAAAGGCCATATTTGTGGATTTTTTTTTCAATTTGGATGTCTGGTCTTTATAAACAATCCTTAAGAGGTCAAACAAGCCTAAAACCCTATTAAACCCTCAGCCATGACCACTTTGGGAAAATGGGGTTGGAGATGAAATATAATTGACTAGTGTGATCATAATAGCTATTGGAACTTGTAGATAACTCTCTTAGTATCTTTCACATACTTTTTGATTGTACAGACTTGTATGGATGGAGAAAAGAATAGGGTTTTTTCTCATTATTTTATGTGTTTTGTAGGCTGTAGGAGGTTTCAACAGATGAAAATCATATGGATGGAAATATTAAGACTTAATATAAATCCCCATATCAATCTCATGCTTGGAAACAACTCCTAAGTGTCCAAACCAGGTGCTTCAACTCAGCCAGTCAAAACTGGCCTAATGGACAAGCCAGAGAGAAGTGTGAAAACTTCAAGTAAATGGATGTTTAAGGTGTCCTTGGTGCTTATAAGTCCATATATGGTCTTGAAAGGTGTCATTAGCTTCCACCCATGTATTTTCATGAGCAATTGATGCTAATTTTGAGGCCAAGTGTGCAAGGTGCATGCAAGAGTAGTTTTCTGGACAACAAATGATGATTGCTCATTTCTAGGTGATTCCAGGTGACCAACCTTACAACCAATGCATGTAGAGGCATGTATAATATCCTGCCCTTAAATACCAATCATTGGACCTACTACTAATCAATCATGGTTTGTTCAAATAGGTCCAAATCATGAAGGTAATTTTCTGAGCTAGAATGAGGAGATTCTTGCCACTTTTCATGAAGTTTATACCTTAAATTGACACTTGTGCTTCCATAACTTGCATGGTTCATACCATATCCTTTTATAATGCAAAATTAATTACTTATCTCATCTTGACAAGTGTCTTTGTGACCCTTGGACTTCTCTTCTCTCCTTTCTCATTCAAGATCTACAAGAACTACCCATTTTGGCCATTGTATTCTATGTTCCACCTGAGTATGGAAAAACCCTGATCAAATGTATATCTTTTGATCAATAATACAACTGATTGTTACCTCCTCTATGACTATTCTTAGTGTTTTCAATTGGATGATGAATCTTGCTTAGTGAAAACTATGGATTCCTTAACATGTTGTTCTATTCTTTCACCTATTTGCAACCTCTTCTTGTAGGGCATGTGAAGTGTTCCAAGAGATGTTCATGGTTTAAGTGAGCTAGTCTATTCATTAGTGCCCTCATAGGCCTCTTGTCTAGTCCTCATAACTTTGCACATTCATCCATAACCTCACAATGTAACATTGATGTGAGAAGATGAAGATTGGAGAAGTGTATGTTCAATTTGTCCTTTGATTTCAAGTGTAATATGCATATGGTTGGATGTCATCAGTCAATTTGGTGTATCACCTCCCTCAGGTTAGTTTTATTTAAGTTCTCTCTTTCCCTTTTCACCCCCTAAGTTTAGTAGTTATTACAATCTAAAGTGGTACATCAAGGGAGCTAACCCTATCAAGAGATTCACCTCATTCCCTAGGCTACCCACAAGTCTAGAGGTGATTCCATTGTGCCACTTGGATGAGGAGAGCTATGCATCTACTCAAAGGGTAATAATCCAACTGAAAACAATAACATAGCCATTTCTTGCAATGAGCATGCTTTTCCCCTTCCATAAGGTGTTTAATGGGGGTTAGTTTGGGATGGGGATTTATTGTTGGCCATTATGATACACAGGTCTTGAAAGAACCAAAATTGGAAGAGCAACACAAGGAGGTGATCTTATCATCCACAAGCTTGGCCAATCTTAATGATTCCATCATGTTCATTGGTTTAAATATCTTAACCTATGCATTAATTAATTTTTGAGCCGACTCACGAAACATATATTGATGAAATAATCATTTAACCCTTTAGTTTGGTTGGCCAATTTTTCAAATTAAACTTAATACTTACGAACTAATATAGTTTGCTATAGTTTGGTCAGAGCTCCCATGAAATCATCATAAGTGTTGGGACCAAAACAAACCAATAAAAGTTTGATGAAATCATCCCAAGTGGTTTCATCATGAGATTTTTGATAGCATTAGTACTACTTGACAACTTCCTTCTTTAAGTGAAATGATGCAATGGATATTTCATCTACCCCCAAACTAAAATACTACTCGACATGGTAAATATAGTTGGTAGGTTCTATACCATCAAATTTTGGAAAGTCTAATTTAGGGCCACACGACATGGTTTAGGATTAAAAGTCACCTTTAGAATGTTGATCTCCATTGAGTATGTTGAAGAGCATGGTATTTTTTGCAATGATGTCATATAGTCACTCATTCAACTCATTAAGTTGGGACTCGAGTTGAGATTGGAATTCAGCTTGGAGTTCCTCAATGATATATATAATATGAAAAAATATTACCCTCATGATATTTATACTATTATGATTGTTTCGTTGAGCCAATCATTTTAACATATAATTTCAATAAATTTTTTCTAGCACCCCTAGACCCTCTAACCAATGGTTATCATCTAGGTAGGAACCCAATCCACAATACACACACACACATACATATACATACATAAATATATACCACACAATTAGTGTTGGGCTCCTCCACCCCCAGTCGGGGGATGTACTCAACAATAGGGAGAGATCAATTGCCCCTGCCTAGGCCTTATATATATATATATGACTCCCAACCCTCGCTATCAACTAAAGCACCCACCGACTGATAGAGAGGGTTGAATGCCCCCCCAGGTGGATGGACCATAAATTTAACTATATCTATTCAAGAGGACACATATTTCCATTCAAGTAATAAGATTCCATTCTCCATTTAAGAGGGAGGATTCCATTCAAGCTAACATAGATTAAAATTCCATTCTCCATTTAAGAGGGTGCATATTTCTTGCCTGGCCTAGCCCCAACCATATACATAAATAACCCTATATATCTAAGTGGGGGTCACCCATATATAGGCCATCTGATGGTTCTGAATAATGAAAATAACTCAAAGTTAGTTGGTAGAATATCTAGATATATGGGCACACATGCGTGCGCACACACACACATATTAGAAATCTACCATTTGGGTGAAAATTTGCATTAAAATTTCATAACTGTCACAGTTTGGAAAATAAACAACCCAAAAGATTTTTACCATGTTCTAACATTGATATAGTTTATAGCTTGGTAGATTGTTGCATTAAAAACTAATACTCTATAGACTCTGCTTTGGATTATGTAAAAACTTATTCTTGTTGTCTGTTGTGATTGCTCTTGGGAAAATCAACCGATGGTGGTTTCAACCAAATTTGGATTACCTAAGATAAACATAGTCATGAAAAAAATGGGAAAGGTTGCTAAAGGGTGTGTTTGAGTTTTGGACTCACATTCAGATGTATTCCATTCATAAATAATGTTGGCTCAATGTTTCAAAGCACTAACTATAGAGTTTAACCATACTTGTAGTCAACTATCTTGTCTCCAAGGTTGGTTGTGTGTAACTTCCCAGGGCCAATAGCTTATTAATGCACTATAAATAATAAACAACCTAAGGCTTCATATGGCTAGGCTATGAAAACAACTAGAGGGTCTTCTTATATACACGAAGGTGTGAGGAAGCATAAGTCCGTATACAACATTGTCTAATGGCTTGCATATTAGGGTATAACCCCTCACTCCACAAAATTAGGTAAAATTGATAATTGTTTGGTTAAGAACAACTTTTTGTTGGTTTAAAATTTATCAAAACACAATTCTACGACTAAAAGGAAAAAATGAAATTTTTTGCGCAGATTTGGAAAAAAGCTTAGTGTTGCCATCCTGTTACTACTTTCTGATCCCCAAGATCCCATTTGAGTGAGGTGAGAGCATATGACAGACAATAGTAAAAATCCCTAAACCACTAAATTGCTATAGACAATGGATCTCCTTTGCTACCCAAGATTTAAGAATAAAAAAAAGCAAGAAGTATATCTAATACCCTTTGAATTGCAAAAAAATTGAACTTGATTTACTCGCTCAAAATAAAAGATATGAATTTTTTTTGGGTTGCTCATACAAATTTTTACAAAAATTAGGTTTGTTAGGTCAACTTTAGAACACCATATCTCCACTGATATTGCTTAGAATCCTTAGTGTGAAAACTTTTAAAAAGCTCTCAAAGTCCTCTTTCTAGCCACGAAAAACAATTTGAATTAGACGCTTGTGTGAAGAGATCAACCTTTTGTAAGATAATCACGTTTTATTGGGAAAAAAATTCTATAATATCTAAAAAAAATCTCCACTTTCCCAGGATAGAGATATGATACCATATGTTATGACCCTTCCTTCAACATATTAGAACAACAATGCAAATACCATAAATAATACCGCAAATGAATGGAAAATACTATATATATTAAAATTATAGTATATTTGCATTACAATATCACTAGCTTGTTTGAGGGGACAACCTTATTTTGAGAAAGCTAAATTCAATACAATTCGTGGATGCCTTTCCATTAGTCTAAACTCTTATTTATAATAATTATATATTATCTAACTACTACTTCTCATGAATATGGGATTATTATAATTAGCTCAAGGTATAACTTACAAATCATATGCATATGTAGCTTTTATTAATGACAACACTTACAATGAAAAGAGATAGGATGAAGGGGTCCTAATAGTGGCATTTTTTGTATATTAGCTAAGGTTGACATTGATATTTGCCACAGTCATATTGATCTTGTTCAAAATTCATTTCATTGTGTCTATATCACCTTTGCGTCCATCCAAATCTTATTTTTAGACATGCTTTGAACATCTACCAGAGTTGGGTAACCAACCCAAAAACCCTTGTATCATAAGTTTCAGTGTCCATTTTTTCCTTGCTAGGCTTTTTTCTTGAAGTAGCTTGCCCTTTTTCATGGCCTCTAGTGTTTGTATTATGCATGCATGAACTATGGGGTATAGGGTATTAGGTTTCCAAATTTGGTGTTAAAAAACTATACTCGAGAATTATACCATTGCGATTTTCTCTTAGAGACAAATCTAATGACTATTATTTTGCACAAGGATGTGAATAAAATTTCCATTATGGTTCTAAAACTCAAGCAATACTGCATTGATAGAAAAAATAAATTCCTTCAATATTACAAGTTATCTTATTTCAAACATTTAGCCTGCAGATCAATTGCAATGCTAAATCTAAAAAAGGTACACCATATAACCTTGCCCAAATTGAAGCTCTGATACTACTGTAATGAAATTACTTAGACAAATCTAGTTGATTTGCAACAATAGATGTAAATATTATTATCAATAATGAAACAACAATAATAGCTCACAATAATCAAGAGCAGATTAGTACACATCCACATAAAGAGTTGACAACATAGCAGAATACTGAATATATAAGACTAAGCCATTTCAAGGTGACAACCTTCACAACTATGCAATAAACACATAATTTGTAATATGAGCTTCAAATACTAACCAATGCCCCCAATATATATACTTTACTTAGGCTATGGTTATCCCATAGGTTGGCCCTACTAACAATATGAGAACATAGAAAATTATGACATGATAAGGTAAAAAGGTATGTTAGCCATAGTTCTGCGACACACATTCCTAAATACGCTATAGGTTAATGACGTATCAAAATATATAGTTGATTCTGATTACAAGGCCTTCTCAAAAAATGTGAACCAAATGATATTCATGCAATTGTAATAGAATCTTTTTCAAGTATTTATATACAAATTCACCAACAAAAAATGGCTTATAAGATAATTTATATATCATGGAGAAAATAGTGTGATGAGAGTCACCCTCGGTCCATGTAAATGGGAAGTGGGCATAACAAATAATGAAAAATATGATTCCACAACATATTGGGCAATAAAGGAGGCTTTTTTTGTTGCCATGTTTTGAGTCGATGTTTTCCTCCAGTAGGGAATCTGAGTCGTGTATTCCAACTAACTTCTTTACTGTATAATCTTTTGTATATTATTATTTGATTATAATATCAATATTGAAGTGTTCGACTAGTAAAAATATGATTCCATAAGTGGAGCATTAGGAATCTCGTGGAAGAAGGCTTATTTAAAGCGAGGCTTTTCAAAATTTACATTATAAAAATACATTCTTTTGGAAATTTTAGGCGCTAAAATCAATTAGGGGAAAAGATGTTTATAATTCAATTAAGGATTAACACCTCCAAAGTTAGATGTGAGACAGTGAGATGTACAACACTTAAGAAAGAGTGGGAAGAGAGGATTTGTATTTTTTGCAACACAAGAACAATAAAATATAAAAATATTTCATCATTGAATGCCCAAAATACGTAGATATTTAAATCAATAATTTTTAAAATTAATTTCGTGACAGAGTTATTTTGAAAATACTAGAATAAAACAATTAAAAAATTATTAACCCAAATCAATAAAAAAACATACACAACCTTCTTAAAAACATGACTCGCAAATATTTAATCAATTATAAAAATAAATAGAATCTTTCGCCTATAAACAATTTAATCTCATTTCATTTCAAAAATATATTCATTAAACATCTTTCATTGGTGGATAAACATTCTAAGGAAAAGAAAAAAACACAAACTTTATCTGACCTTAACAACAATTTTAGCCCACAAAAATCAGTACCTGCCCCTTGCAAATTCATAGCCACTTAAAATATTGTAGAGCTAGATGGTGTCCAGCGCAATTTTTTATTTCATATATCATAACACGTGTCGCACCTTGGAAATTTCTATATCTTAAAAACCGACTGCTAAACTGACACGTGGAACATCCATGCCCATGTATATATACATAAATAAAATTTAGATTTGAACTACCTCCCTCAGTCATATATTTTATGTATATTCACTTTTGCAGAATGGTGGGGATGCAGGGCAATATCAGCAAGACTAAGGTTATGATTTTCTCTAATAATAAAAAACAACATCAACATGAATTTTATTACAATGGAAGTCTTCTCGAAGAGGTTGCGGATTATAAATACCTTGGCATCGATTTCAACAAAAAGCTAAGCTGGTCTAGCTGCAGGTATAAAAGGACACTAGGTGGGTGGAAGGCTTTCTATGCTCTTCAGAATAAGTGCCGTGAAGCGGAGTTGTGGGATTGGAAAACTATTCAAACCTTGTTCGGTCTTCTTGTGCTGCCAGTTGTTCTTTACGGGTGTGAATTATGGGCCAGCAGCACTACTATAACACAATGGAAACAAATTGAAGGAATCCAAAAGCGCTTGATTACAAGCAAGATTAAAATCAAAAGCACGGTTCCATATGACATCATGCTAAGTGAAATGGGCGCTGTTCCTATCGAGGCACTTGCTATGGTTCGCCTTTTAAGCTATTTGAAAAGAATCGAAAAAATGGAAGAGGATAGATGGCCTAAAATTGTTTTTAGTGATACACTATGTAAGCGAAAAAGGACATGGATGCAACAAAATATCACATGGATGAGTAAATGGAATATTCAATTCAATATGTGCCCCACAAATAATAAAGAAATAAAAGTCTTTGTTATGGAGAAATTTTACAAGAGAAATTGGGGAAGCAAGATCGGGAGGAAGAAACTATATTATATAAATGAGTTCAACCCCACTTGTGATCAACTCCAAAAAGCGTACATAGGAGCCAACATTTCTTGGAGGGCTAAAATTCTTATTGCTCAGCTGAGAACCAACTCTCACCAACTTCGTTGTGAGACCGGGCGTTGGAAGAGGCCAAAGGAGGCTTGGGAAGAGAGAATTTGCAGATTTTGCAATTCTGGGAAAGTGGAAACTGAACAGCACTTTATTCTAGAATGTGAGGCCTACAAAAATAGCAGAGATAAATTTGCGGATACTATATGTGACAGTGCTTGGCATAACCTATTCAACGAAGAGCACATTGAGCAATTAGGGGGGCTCATCATCAGCGTACACAAGAAGCGAACAGTGCTACTTAAATCTGCTTGAGTTGTTTTGCCGTCCCATAGACTATTTTTAGTCTCGTGGACGTTAAAATTTTTATTATTATTATTATTCATCCGGTCGATAAAGCGAAACGCCTTGGAAGCTTCTTGAATCCCGGAAGGTTTTCGAGCTGTCTTTAAATCTCGAAACCCTCGCGTATTTTTCAAACAGAGTATATCCGTCACTCCCTACACCGGCAGGTTTTGTGTATATCCATCCTTCTTGCACGAGCGGCTTCTGTGTATATCCTCGCGGGACTTTGTTTTACAGGTTCGATTCGCTTTATATAGTTACTATCCAATACGATATATGTATAATTTGTCTTCAATTTGTTCATTTATGGAAATTTTGAATATATACTCCCTACAGGTGATGTTAGGGTTACTTTTTTAATGTAAAGTTTGATGCTGTTAAGATTTTTTTTCACATGATTTTTTAAAAGACTTAAATTTATGATCCAGATCGCTCACTTTGTTTTCTTGAATAGCTCTCACCAAAGATGATGCTGTTATAATTTTATCTGTAAACATATGTTCTTAGATTACCGTGTATATACACCCTACGATAGATCGCATCCCCCTTTTCATCTTTATTTTTTACCAATTTATCCTCTAATCGTTTCATTTTTAGGTTGTTGTGCACATACCCCAAGTTTTATTTTTGTCCCAATTTTTCTTGTTCTATTTTTACTTTTTTTTTCCTTAAATGTATTTTTTTGTTATTTTTTCTTGCTCTATTTTTACTAAATTTTTTTATAAATGAAAATTTTCCGGCTGCTGCATGTATATATATATATATAGAGAGAGAGAGAGACAGACACACACCACACACCATGACATTAATTTTTTGTTGATGTTTTTATGTTTTAGTAAAAATGAAATCTCTTTTAAAGGTCCACCTTAGGTCTATAGGGAAGCTTATAGTATATTAGATTATTTCGAAATCTAAATATGCTGGAGGCACCTAACTTTACTTTAAATATGAGATATACATATTCTACTTCATGTTGGATTTGAATTTGTGACTTCCCTGTTTATAGTATATGAGACCCCTTCATAATCCATATATGTTGGAGGCACCTAACTTTCCTTTAAATATGAAGTATGCATAATCTAACTTCATACAGGATTTGAATTTGTGACCTTTTAAAGAGCACCATTTTTTCACCATTAGGCCAACTAATCTGCAAGCATATATTTCGAAGTGGTTGTTTTATTCGCTCTAAGCATGATGTATTTTCTACTTTATACTTTACTTTACCAAGGCATGCTTTTCTTGAATATTTTCAAGCGGCAGTGTATGAAGTTTAAATTCTATGCTTGTTTTTTAACATTTTTAACATTTTACCCTTAGGTTTTTGTTTACCCTTATGTATATAAATGCGTTCTATAAACAAATATTTTTAGGCTGCTGTGTAGTTTTTGAGTATTTTACTAATCCATTTTGTAAAAAAATGTTTTCAGGCCAAGTTTTTCTTTAATGAAAATGAAAGGCCTTTTAATTTAAAGTCTACCCTAGGTCTATAAGGTAGCTTATGGTATATGAGACCACTTCATAATCCTAATATGCTGGAGGCACCTAACCGTCCTTTGGATTTGAATTTGTGAGCTCCCTTTTAAGGACACAAGTTCTTCACCACTAGGCCAACTATTCTGCACACAAGTTCTTCACCACCAGGCCAACTATTCTGCACACAAGTTCTTCACCACCAGGCCAACTATTCTGCAAGTGAATATCTTCAGGTGGTTATATATGCTCTGAGTATGATATATTTTCTACTTTTACTTTACCAGTGCATGCTTTGTCTAAATATTTTCAAGCTGCAGTGCATAGAGTTTAAATTCTATGCTTTTCTTTTTAAACATGTTTTGCATTTTACCTTAAGATTTTTGTTTACCCTTATATATATTTTCTCTTGTAAATGCATTTTGTAAATAAATATTTTTGGGCTGCTGTGTAGTTTGTTCTCTCTTTTCTACTAATCCATTTTGTAACAAATGTATTCAGGCCTCTTTGTATATACCTTAAACTTGTATTTTTCTTCCATTGCTTTAAAATTATATTTTACTAGCATATTTGTTAATCGAATATTTCCAGGTTGTTTTTTATGCATATTTATTTTTCCCTTTCCTTCTTCTACTTATTTTACTATTTTATTTTTCTGATTGAAGTTTTTGAGTTCGCTGTGTATGTACCTCTACGAGGCTTGGAATTTGAAAGGTGTTTAGAGGTTATTAGTTATTTTAAAAGTGAAAAAAATCTATTTTTATAGGTTATCTAATCAATCTTATAAATCCCAATATGCTGGAGCCACCTAACTGTCCTCCTAATACGGGGCATATATACCTTACCCCATGCCGGATTTAAAGTTGTGACCTCCCTTTTAAGAGAACAAATTTTTCACCATTAGGCCAACTAAGCATGATGTATTGTCTACTTTTTCCTTCACTTTATGGGTGCATGCTTTGCCTGAATATTTTCAAACTGCATTATATAAAGTTTAAATCCTAAGCACGTTTTTTAAACATTTTTAACATTATACCTTAAGACTTTGTTCCCCTTGTATACTATTTTTATAAAAATGCATTCTGTAAAAAAATATTCTTAGGTTGCTGTATAGTTTGCTCCCTTTTTTCTTAACTAATCTATTTTGTAAACAAATGTTTTCAGGCTGCATTGTACCTTAACCCCCCCGCCCCCTTTTTTTGGCTTTAAAAGTTTGTTTTACTAGTATATTCGTTAATCGAATGTTTATGGGTTGTTTTCTATGCGTTATTTTTGTCTTTTCCTTCCCCCACTTATTTTACCCCTACAAAGCCTGGAACATGCAAGGTTTTTGAAGTCATTTAAAAAAAAGTGAAAAACGTCTATTTTCAAAAGCAAACTAATCGATCTAATCAATCTTACAAATATAATAAAAATGATATAGAAATATCTTAGTAGAGGTTAAAATTATAAATTTTCAATACTTAAATCTTGGTTATTTATTTTTATTTTAATATCTGATCTTAAATCTATTTTCACTTTTTTTTGTTTCTGGTTGGGAGAGGGCCCTAGATCCGCAACAGATGAATCTATTTTTGCATTTTTTTCCTTTTTCTAATGGTAACCAAGGAAAGGGTCCCAGACCCGCAACAGATAAATCTATTTTCATTTTTTTTGGGCTAGTGATATCTAGAGAAAGGGCCCTGGACCCATAAAAAAAAGGCTGTTGGCACATCAGGTCTCACAAATAAAGGCACATATCAACATGTGAGATAATAGGAGTCCTCTCACAGTCATGAAGCCAAACTCCAATGACGTTAGAAGATAATGAGATATTTCATTCCAACTTCAATCTGAATTCAACAGCATTTGGCAAGCAGATTCATGTGGTCAAATTAGAACCAATTTATCAGTCCTATAGCTATCACTCATAGCTTAGTATTGAGCCACCAACTCTGGATGAAGCAGAAAGTTACTTTCCTTTTCCAATATTCTCAGGCACTGATGGTTTTCAAGTTAAATTATTGTGGATAGCAGGCTGAGTCCTCCTCCTCGTCTATCATATAAGCTGGAGATGCAAATACCACATCACATACAGATTTCCATATAGCATGCAAATGTATCTTTGCATGTATATTCCTCAACCAGTCCAAACTGTCATCACAAGCACTGCATAGGAGAAAGAGGATGGGAGCAGTGCAGTGGGTGCATCCTGCATTTTAAGACTTTCTGAACGATTAAAATAGATGATAATTTCCTCATGCTGTTTTTCCATGTTCATGGCCTTCAGTTACCAATGGTGTTGTGGGTGGTCATAATATCAAATATCATGCCTCAAACTTATTCTCCCACAGTGCAATCATAAAAAGTTTAAGATTTAAGCCGGAATCAGTCATAGGGTGGACAAGGGCCCTAGTCTAGGCAGGGGCCGCACAGGCTACCCAAATGTGCCCAAAATAAGATTATGCTTAGCATAGTAAAAAGAACAAAAAATAAAAAACACACCTAAATTTAGTCTAGAACCACCACATTGTCAGGAGCATTTACAATATGTATATCCTCATCATCCTCAGGAAGAGAGAAGATTACCTCAGGAAAGCTCCACCTTAAACCTTTGTTCAAGCACAGCCTGTCCTATGCTGTAGGGCCTTAATGCCTTTCATTATCATGTGCTGGTGATGAAGAATCCCCTCACCCATAGCTTGGTCTGAGCACTCGATATTTACGTGGTCTTTGTGCAGGATAGATGAACCCGCTGCATTAGGTATCATATTGACACAGCTGAGGGACTGGGAACCACAAACACTTTCTTTCTGCCAATGGACTAACTCGAGTCCAGGATCATTTCCTCCATGAGTTTGCTAGTGTCTGCAACTTCTACCTCAATTATCTCCTTGGCTGCATGATATAGACATTGTATCCATAACCACATGTACAGGTTTGTGATCTCTCGATCCACATAGTTAAGCAAAATTTCCCTTGTAACACTCCCATTCAATGTCTTCCCTCCTTTTATGAGATTCAGCATGGAATCTAGTTGCCAAATATCGGCAATTCATTTTTTTCAATAGCTCTTTTACTTGCAAATGAAGCATGTCTCAGCCCAAATTGTAAGTTTGCGGAGAATTAAAGCTAGTTGTTCCCCCTTTGGGTAATCTTGATACCAAAAGGCTTCACTTCAAACTTAATAACATAGGGTGAAAATCAACAGATGGACAATGGATAACGGACAATGGATTACCAAATCTCACATCAATTCCTCCACACACTTAATACTCACAGTTCAACACTATATATGGAGACTTAAGAGAGCAATTGAGGGGAAAAGACAGGCCGAAGCCCAACCATATCTAGAACCATAGAGGGTATTGCAAACCTGCACACTGTCTTCTGCTGATCCCTGCTTCTTTTCCTTTCGCCTCCATTCTTCAAACTTCCAACTGCTGGAAATGTTTCTTGACATGCAAGCGCAGCTGGTTATGCATCTGATGACTCTTACATCATTACTTTACAAGGGCACATCAACTTGCATGTCATGACACTTTCTGGGAAAGGAGTGATAATGCCAAGTTTGCGTACCACCCTATTTATAGTTCTAAGTGCTTATGGGTGATATTTAATCACTACGTTGGGGTGAGAGATATCCTCTACAGAATTCCTAGTAAATCATTTGGTAATGGGGGAGCAAAAGCTTATCTGGAGCTCGAGTAGATTGTCTCAGATTGACCCCCTCTATTGGATGCCTAATATGCTTCTTGATTTCTTTTTTCTTTTAGTATACTGAAAGATTACCGTTTCAAGTTTGCTGCAAAGCCATATATTTTCCTTTACAATCTCAACAATTCTCCAGCCTTTATTGCCCCACCAGACATGGCATTGACTAGAATACATGAATCTTCCTCTACGATTACCTTTTCCATCCTTTTAATATGGCCAACTGAACCCATTTTAGGAGTCACTTCGGCCCTATTATTTGTGTCCATCCCAATGTCCATTGAGTAGACTAGCTAAGTTTGACCCTGATGATCTCTGAAAATACCAGCACCACCTGCAGGTCCAGTGTTGCCTTTCACAGCCCGTCAACTTTTAATTTCACAGATCTCTCCGTTGGGGGTGACCACCTGGCTTCTTTCTGACTGCAATGCTTTTAGTTTTCTTATAAATATTTTTGATTTCTACTGAACTTATTAAAATAGATATAAGTAATAATTTTTATAATTATAAGAAAAAATATTAAATCACAGCACATACCAATGAAATAGAAATATCTTTTAACAAACTATTTTGAATTTCTGAAATTTATAATATCTATATTGCTTTGATTTTCTTACAAGTCTCCTTACTTCTCAAGTTTAGTACTCAGTCAGTTCGCCAAGTATATGCTTTAAATGAATTATTTTAGTGCACAAAAAACAAAGTAGAGATCAACTAGTGTGACATGATTGTTTTAACATATTTGTATAGTCTCATTTGCTTAAGCTTAACATCCCAAGAAGTTTTAACATATTTATAGAGCCTCATTTGCTTATTAACATCCAAAGAAGTTAGTTCAATACTTTGATTTCTACTGAACTTATTAACATAGATACAAGTAATGATTTTTATAATTATAAGAAAAAATATTAAATCACAGCACATACCAATGAAATAGAAATATCTTTTACCAAACTATGTTGAATCTCTGAAATTTATAATATCTATATCGCTTTGATTTTCTTACAAGTCTTCTTACGTCTTAAGTTTAGTACTTAGTCAGTTTGCCAAGTATATGCTTCAAATGAATTATTTTAGTGCAACAACAAACAAAGTAGAGATCAACTAGTGAATGGTATGATTGTTTTAGCATATCTGTAGAGCCTCATTTGCTTAAGCTTAACATCCAAAGAAGTTTTAACATATCTATAGGAGCCTCATTTGCTTAAAGTTAATATCCAAAGAAGATAGTTCAATAAAAATTTGTTTGTATGAGTAATTTTATTTTAGTATTTGTTGTATGTACAAATTAACAAGAAAAAAGAAGTTAAAATATCAATATTTACACAAAGTATATAATGAATTTCAGATTTAATTTAGTCATCGCAACAAGTTTAGAGGCTAAAGTATAGGATGGTGTTATATTGCCTGCACATTTGATGTTAAATATGCAAAACAATTATGCCTCTCCTTCAATGATTTTTTATTTGAATTCAAAAACTTAAATTTGTAAAACTTTGTATTTATAATTATTATAAATCTCTTAACTAAAATGCAAACTACTTTTTAAAAAAAAATATTTATTATAATAAAATGTTATTTTGAGCGTACTTTAAAATTTTCAATGGCAAGTGAAGCTGTATAATTTTCTAAACTGCCATCTGATATTTATGTGATGTGCAAAGTCAAATTTCAAATTCCAGCAGCAAAGGCCCCTGCGATATTCATTTGTTTTCTTTCCTTTAATTTTAAATCTCTGTGTCTGCGGTTTGATGTTTGGCTCGAAATTTCTACAAAGTAGCTGCATAGGTTTATTGAATTACTGCATTGTTCACTTGTTCTTCAACTTTGATATTTATAGATATAACCTTGGGTTAATGCATAGGTGCCCATACCATTAATATTTTGAGGTGTAGAACTTGAGGGTAACAACTTATATCACTAAGTATATAATACTCAAATTTTAAAAACATTGGATTGATATATCATATATGTATATCCTATTTTATAAAAAAATCTCTCTCTTGCATTTGGAGGGTATGTTTGTTAGTTAACTTCTGTTCAGAGTATTTGCATATGCTTAATGAAGTTCTTCATAAGTACTTTTAAATTTCTATTTACACTCTTTAAGTTGTCATTATGTGACTGATTTATGTATCATCTAAGTTTGAGTTAGTTCCATGGTTGTTGCAGTGTAATAATGAGGTACAGAAGTCCAAGTTACAGCCCTTCACCAAGGAGCTGGCGCTCTAGAAGCCCAAGTTACAGTCCTTCACCCAGGAGGCGGCATTATAGAAGCCCAAGTTACAGTCCTTCACCCAGGAGGCGGCACTATAGAAGCCCAAGTTACAGCCCTTCACCCAGGAGGGGGCATTATAGAAGCCCAAGTTACAGCCCTTCACCCAGAAGGGGGCGATATAGAAGCCCAAGCTACAGCCGTTCACCATGTAGGGGGCGTTATAGAAGCCCAAGTTATAGCCCTTCACCAAAGAGAGGACATTACCATAGAAGGGGACCAAGCTCAAGCCCTAGTGTAACTCCTCGTGGCCGTTATGGTGGGAGGCGAAGGGAATCGTCTACAAGCCTATTGGTCCGCAATCTCCATCAAGATTTAAGGTATGTTGATATTTTTTAAGAATATCAGTTGTAAAAGGATTGTAATACTATGGTGCTTTAATGGGTTTACTTGTTCCAAGCAGACCCTTTAGTTTCATGCTTTAAAGGCCTAGTTCTGAGTAGAAATAAAACACACACACACACACACACATTATAGTGAGTTAGCACTGTTGACATCTACAGAGCTTGTTTTACACAAAACAAAATTTCATGGATAGTATTTGTGATTTTTTTAATATTAAATAGAATATGGAGAAGATATTTGGCAATTGGATGGTGAATAACTACCTCAGTTTTAATAGATTAATTTGTTTGTTTTTGTTGATTGTTATTCTTGCGCACATTGACACATTTTAAGATGTACATGTATCATGTAGCTGAGAAGACAGTGATTGTAAATGATTGGCATTTAGTGGTTGTTAGTTACTTTGATTGGCTACACTATTAATTGTTTAAGTTACACACACTTATTATTATGGGCCTTTGTCAGCCAATTAATATGGTAAAGTAATTGTAAGGAGGCGGCATTTAATGGCTATTAGTCATTGTGATGAGGTCAATTGAGGTTTCTCGAAGGTCTATGTTAGTTGAGTAAATAATTAGTTTCATGCATATGATATCGTATTTACATAGTGGTGCAATTCGTCATGGGATATGGCGTACACTTTTAACATAATTTTTGAAATATGAAAGGACAAGTCCACAATGTAGCAAGTTATATGCAAGATAGAGACTAAATTTTTTTCGTAGTAGAAATTCAGAACTAAAATTAGGAAATATTGACATAAGTAGTTCTAATACTCTCACAATTTTTATAGTAGAATGTAAGATGATTATTAAAGATATATGCGTATTGTGGTATGGAACGACTACTCAAGCCTATCATTTGCTTTGTGTGTGTCTACCTAATTTCCAAATAGAATGTTAAGTGTTGATTGTTATTGTGGTGAATTTTAAAAGGTCATCTTTGGTTACGCATACTAAATTAGAGATGCATTTATTTTTTCTTTTTTGCTTGATCAAAGGGGAATCTATTTGGGTCTTTTCCCTCCTAAACTTCAAATAGGATTACATCAGTTACATCTTGTTGCGAGATTAACTATTAATTGCCCCTCCATTTTAAACCCCAGTCGAATCTGCCAAACTACGAAGGTAAATTCAATGGTGGAAAATTTTAGAGGACTTTCGAATTTTTCAGATAAAAAGTATGTTAAAACAATCTCTTCTTTTCAAACGAAGAACTATAATATTTGTAACTTTAAATTCATTCAACAGTAACACAATCACAAGAAGGAACAATAAAATAGTAATGAAAATGTATGTTTCTTGTTATTTGTGATTCTTGGTAGTAGGTTCTTCTTGTAGGGAAAGTGATGAAAACAGGTCTCAGTAGTAAGCTTGTGGATCTCATGGAGGCTTTGGGAAGCACGGAGACCACAAGTCATTAGGATGAGGCACTACAGAGAGTGTCGTGGGAAAACTGCCCTCAGTGGCAGAAGGTGCATTTGACATAATTCAAAAGAATTAAATTACTAAAGCAAATATGAATTCTGATTTTTATTTTTTGATAATATCCGATCTTTCCCATGCTGCACCATATTTATCATAACCAGCTATGACTTGAACCTAGGAACTCCCATTTGCTGCTTTACCACTACCAGTGAGCTACTTGCCCTTTATGGTCTGGAGTGTGGATTGTTTTTCAAATTATTAGAGGTTTTTTACAGACAAGTATGTTAAGAAAAAAATAGTTCTCTTCTAACAAAGAACTGCTAGTTGTACATTAACATTTAAATTCATTCAACAACTTAAAACAATCATGATGAAGCACAATAAAGCAGTAATAAATATAAGTATGTTTATGTTAATAACAATTGGATAGGTACGTATCTGTAATCCCCCTCTTGGAAGTAGGCATTTTTTTCGTAATATAAGAGATTGCACTCTAACAGTACCCACAGTCAGCAAGGGGTATTATATATCAATGATGAGACAACAAGCCTGGCTGGGTACGTCAGGAATGAATCCTGTGCATCTCATTGGACACTCCTTGTAGTGCCCTGTCCTAATGCCTAGGGGTCTTCATGCTTGCAAAATCCTCCGAGATCCATGCACCCACTCCCAGGAAAGAACTCACGTGTAAATAATTATCAAAATCCGTTGCATCATTTGGTACGATTTTTCAATAATACGTGGTTTTTGGTTAACTCATTTTATCCGCCATTACATTGTTTAACTTTTCATGGTTAAACAATTAGTTGATTATTACATATAAATGGCTAATAATAGCCCTTATTACATTTGTTTTCTTTTGGGAAAACAGCCCTATCACAGAAAATTTTAAGGAGGAGCACGGAGATCAATTGGCATTAATTTCCAAAATCAAAGACCCACCCACCTTCGAATGCAAGCCAAGGGACTGCAGTAAAAAATTTTAGAGCCAAAAAAATGATATATGTAAACTTTACGCTAGTTGTGATATCCATTGAATGATTTCAACTTATCCGAGCATGATTCATGTGGTATAAAACAAAGGCATTTATCAAAGACATGCTTTTGGTAGTTGTCAACTCTTGTGTTTTTAGAATTATTGACTCCTTTCGTTGATGATGCCTACAATATGCGCCGATGGTTTATGTTTCTAATGTGTTCATCCCTTGGACACAGTAGGGGCCAGAAGTTCAGGTTGCGAACATTTAAATAATTTATTTATTTATTTTTTTCTTGGTAAATCTTGGGTGAAGTATGGGCTGCCTTTAACGTGGCATGGGTTATGCTAGGAACATGTTATTAAGATTTGTTAATGTGGGTTGCACTTGAACTCCATAATCATTTTTGCCACATTTTGGGTCTCTGTATTGCTGTGCCAGATTTGAACTGGTGTCACTTTCTGAGTGTCTAGTGTTACTTTTAAACTACAAAACCCTGGAAGAGGTGGAGGCTTTTGATTATATATTTAACCATTTATTGGAGAAAGTTGTCTGTTTATGTTAACCATTTATTGTAGAGAGTTGCAAACGGTTTTGGTAATTATTAATAATTACGGGCTACAGAGAGTGGCCTGAAACGACTATCTAATTCTTTCTTCTTTGGAAGCAATTTTGTAATTAACATTGATCGTGGAAGCTCGAAGTCATAATATTATTCTAAAAAA
Organism: Torreya grandis; assembly: GCA_037957365.1. NCBI lineage: Eukaryota > Viridiplantae > Streptophyta > Pinopsida > Cupressales > Taxaceae > Torreya > Torreya grandis. The sequence goes on from JARHVA010003792.1 coordinate 1,219,700, forward strand.
CTTTGAAAACCTTTGGACACTGAAGCCGATGATTTGTACCAATAGTTTACATTTTCTATATGTTCATCATTTGGGCAATTCATTACAAGTTGGACTCGTACCTGTGTTTGTTACTTCATTTGAATTGCAAGAAGGCTTGTTTTTTGTTTTTTCATACATCCTGGTGACATTTTCATAATGATATAGATCCTGACTCTGTTTTGCAAAGCAACAGCCCTTGTAAATGTTATATTATAATTTTGTCTTTTATCTTTTTTTCTTTCATTTCCTCTCATATTGTATCTTCTATTTACTTATATTATAATTTGTCTTATCTTCTTTTCTTCCATCTACTCTTATAGAATCTGTCTCTATTATTTTAGTCGGTGGAGGAAATGTGTTTTGATGCGTTCATATGATGGAATGAAATGGGCTTCAACACATTTATGAACCGCCTTGGGAAGCCTTTATGAAGTGGCTATCTTTTCACTAGCGATTCTGTTTTTTTGGCATTTGTTTCAAAGGGGTGCAATGCTAAACCCTGTTTTAGCTGAACAATAAGCACACAAACAAACGATCTGAACTTCTTTCATAAGACTTTCTCAAACGGAGCATGGGGTGGGTTGGCTGTTTGATTCGGTGCTTCTGGGCTGTTTTCTAAATGATTTAATTGTAGGGGATGGATATGTCAAAAATGGAGTGATTAGTAAATATGTTTGAAAGTCTGTTTAGAATTTGATGTTCAGAGGAGGTATTTATGGAATGCTACTAAACGGGATTTAGAAATGTTTCTTCGTAGCATTATATCATTTATGTGTGCCTTAGCTTATTCAAGGAAGGATCAATTTTAATCAAATGTATTGTTTATATGCATTTTTAGCTTATGCAAGCTAGGGGCATTGCATCTTCTGTGAACACTTAAGCCGTTTGTTTTGATAAAAGTATCTCTTTAATTGAACTCTCGTGTTTATTTGGCAATTTGAAACTTTTTTAACATGGTTGCATCCTGCGCAGGCCAGATGATCTTCGAAGATCATTTAGGGAGTTTGGGCCTATCAAGGACATATATCTACCCAGAGACTACCATACAGGGTGAGTTCATTTTGGGTGCCTTTGTTTTATTGTAGCATCTCCATGTATTTAGAGCTAAACCAGATTAAAGTAACTGTAAATGTGGAAGCATATTTTTAGTTGAGTTTAGATTCAAGTTCTCGTCATTATAACATTGTTACAAGTCCATGCTATGCAGCATGGTTGCCAGGTCTGGCTGAACTTTTTTCTGTCTGAACGGGTTTGGTTTGGTCTGGACCTGTTCTTTAATTAAATTTCTAAATTACACTTCTAATTGTACATATAATAATAAAATTAATAAAACTAAAAGCATAAACAGAAATGATTCTAAATCTAATCTTGATTCCACATATGACGACTTCTTCCTTGATCAACTGCACTTCATATACCTCCAACAAAACTTTTGGCTTCTTAAAAAAACTCAGCGTCCATGACTTTTATGGATAGAATTGATCTTGCGGCATCTATCAAAATGTCTATTAGCCATTGTTTTTCCCGAATCTGATTGTTAAACTTGCTAACAAAGAACCAACTAATAGAAGAGCTGTCAATAATGTAAGCTCATCGATAATATTTAGTTTCTAACGTTTGCCTTCCAACTTTATATTTTTGCAAAGAAAAAAAAAAATTGAAGTAAAATAATGTTGAAACATTATGAAGTTTTTTATTTATAAAAAGCTAATGATATTTAGGTATTTTTTGGGCCCTGCCAAGTGAGACACCAATTTGGTGCATATGACCCTTCTTTGGAAGCCCACAAGGTGATTTGTTTTCCATTTACCTTATATGTATATTATTTATACTGGGCGTATAGACCCTACCACCTGGCGAATTTGAACCTATGCCTTCTTTGTATCAGATATTAAAATTCAAGGGCAACCAAGTAATATGAATTTAATCTGAATTAGTAACACTAAATTATAAATTGTATATCAATATTAATTTGGTAATAATATTATTAATATAAATATATATTTATAAAACAAGTCTTCTATAAATTGTATATTTTTTAAATGCGATGGAAATTTGTAAGCGAGTCTGCCCGTGAAGCATCTTCATTGGAGTTCACAGGTTCAAATTGGCCTGCCGCTATAACCCCATCGTTGCTGGGAAGCCCCAATCCTGCACCACATTTGAATCAAGCGGATGCGAACCGGCACACACAGGCTCACATTTCTGAGACTTTGACTGGTCGATTTCCACCTTGGGGCAGTATTAATAAGCCTTCTACAATTATAAAGTATATTAATTATATTTCATAATGCTAATAAAATATTTACTAGCAATTTTATTTTTTAATATTTTATGACAATAGTAGAATTTAATTAAATATTTGTGATTTAGAAATAATTAGTTCTAGTCCATGAGGTATTGGTTCCATATTTGCGTTTCATAATTCCTGCAAGTGGAATCTGTTTGTTTCCTCATGCACTATTTATTATTGCAATATTGTTTTTTCCATGGTTCATGTACAACTAGCGATCTGCTGGTTTTCGATTTGAATGAAATTCATCTTCGTAATTTATATTCATAGTGAAGCAGTAACAGGTAAGTATGTGCTTACCTATTTATTGGGGGATGAAAAAGCCTCATAAATAAATCTGTGGCTGTCTAACATTGTCACTTCTTCAAGTCTGTAGCGAAGGCTTGTCTCGTAGTTTCATTCAAGAGAAGACTGATGAATGAAGATTGTACTGGGTCAAAAGAGAAGAGAAGTGAAGCAAAGTTGAAGTCTGAATCGTGTGACAGATCTGGTGATATGGTGTTCAATAATGACTCTAGAAATTGCATCATTTTATGACAAGGATGCTTTTATGACGTCTGATTTTTTTGTTCTCTGTGTTTCTGATATGTTCCTGTTGTTCTCTGGTCTGCAGAGAGCCCCGTGGATTTGGTTTCGTACAATACTTTGATCCTGCTCATGCAGCAGATGCAAAATACTACATGGATAGACAGATTCTTCATGGACGAGAAATAGGTGTTGTCTTTGCAGAAGAGAGTAGGAAGACTCCATATGAAATGCGGAACAAGCAGAGGCAAGAGCACGCTACTTACCTCATTTTACAAATTTTGATGCCACAGAACATTATTCTATATGGTGTTATGGCACCGAGGGCAGCAGTTTTTGGTCTGATGGAGCTGTAATTCTTGTGTTTTTGCAGATGCACGAGTGGATATGGTAGCTATCACTCACGATCTTATGGTATCGCTCAGAATTTTGCTTCATTAATAAAAATGATGTCTTATAAGGATTGATAAGTCTTGCGCTGTCAATATTTTTGGTTAATATTACCTGCCTTGCAGAACGATCTGTACTGCGCTCTCGCTCCTTGTCGTGTACACGCTCAATTTCTCCGAGGAAGCGACATCATTCAAGGTAAAATTTAATTGTGCTTATTACTTCCTTTTGTTCTGCATTTGGTTTAACATCCACTACCTTTCTTCATTTCTACCTTTTTACTCCAATTTCTTCCTCTTTTTGACGAGTAACTTATATATTGATTTTTTTTTTTGGTCTAATCGTCATGCAGGTCAGTTTCTCCGTATGATAGGAGGCATCGGGATGGCTCCTCTTCCTGCTCATTTGGCTCTAGGTCCGTGCGTCGAAGAGTATCATTATCAAGCAGCAGGTCTCCTACACCAGAAAAATATACATGCAGTAAGCTCAAAGAAAGTGCCACATCATTTAGCAGGTCTAGGTCCTATTCTCAGTCGTCAGATAGGGGTGGAAGATACGCGTATTTGGAAGGGGAACATCATGAACATTCAAGGTATGCTTCTGCCTTTGTAATCTGTTATGCTAATAACATCATCATTTCTAGGTTGCTTAGAATATTGTTTTTTTTTCCAATTTTATTTCAACCGGTTCTCCTGAGCATGATCTTCTTGCAGGGCTTTTACACCAAGTTCGAGCAAATATCAAAAGTAGCTTCTTAGTTGGGCTTTTGCGAATATCCTGGTATAACTGTGATCTATATGCGTATCATATTCTTTTCCTGGAATGTTTGCGCACTGCAAACTCTTTCCATGAGGAAAGTGGACAAATTTAAGGTGTTTGTGTTTTTCTCTGTAGTGACTAGTGTGCAGAACAGGTTGCGTTCAAGGCTTGTATTATGTGCAATATTTTACGTAGTTGTACATTGTATTTGCACAATTTGGGACGGTTCAAGACAAAAATCTGTGTGTTTATTATTCCAAAACCTGCAATACGGAATTTTTATGGACAATAATGTTTAACAATATTTCAGGTTCTTATATTCACGTTGACATTTGGTAGAAGCTGTAAATATGGTGGTAGTCCCAGGGAAACCGGGCATTTGCTGGTGTAGCATTTTACCACTGGGTATCAGTTGTGCTTATACTGTTAAATATCAATATCTTGTGGTCGAACCTGTGCTAAATGGTTGCAAATATCCGGTCATTGCAAGTTATTAGTTTGTTTTTATTATTTTAGGGTAAGGCACTTTTCAATATTATTTACCAATAAATTAACAAAACAAACATTTTGTTTTTGGTTGAATGTGTTGGTATGGTTGAGTTCCTAAAAATTTGGTTGTAAACTAGTGAATTTTGCAGAGAGTTGCTTGCCGTTTAAATTTTTTTTAGAGAGGTCCTGGCCAGAGATTTGCTCATATGGGGTCCTTTAATGTGCAAGTAAAGCGGTTGTGATTGCTTGTGTTTTGGGAATGTTATATGCTCAATTGTAACACAGTCTACAAGATTTAAATAGAAATTGAACACAGGTTTTAATTTTAATTTTAGACACAAACATTATATTATGGAAGATAATGTTTGCAGTCATTACTAGCACTTGTTGTGAAGGCTATCCTTAATTGTAACATAGTCTGCAAGATTTAAATAGAAACTGAACACAGGTTTTAATTAGACACAAACATTATATTATGGAAGATAATTGTTGCAGTCATTACTAGCACTTGTTGTGAAGGCTATCCTCAATTGTAACATAGTCTGCAAGATTTAAATAGAAACTGAACACAGGTTTTAATTAGACATAAACATTATATTATGGAAGATAATTGTTGCATCATTACTAGCACTTTTTAAAAGTGATTTTTGAAATAATTAATTTAACTAGCTTGTAATTAAAGATGTCTCATAAAAAACAAGTGAACGGGTAATTTAATATCCGTGTGCCAAACAAATTCAACTTATATGTTAAAAAGATGATATTTGTTAAAATAATTACACTAATGATATCAAACATGTTTCTCCTAATAATCTTCCTCAATAGAATATGTAGTGGATGTAGAATGGTACATTTGGAAATTGTGTTCTTTGTTAAATAGTTTAGTCGAAAGTGTTTTTATTCCAATGTTTCTTTAATAATTCTTAGATTGGTGATTTTGGAGGATTGTTCTTTGTTAAATAATTTAACCGAAGGTGTTTCTATTCCAACATTTAGTTAATTATCTTAATTAGAATATGGAGTGTATGTAGAATGGTACCTTTGAGAGAATGTGTTTTTGGTTAAATAATTTAACCAAAAGTGTTTCTCTTTCGTTGAAATAATACCAATAAAAATTCATATATTATTTAAAGAATTAATATTATAAATCTGTCTTTTATTTATGGGCTGTATAGAAAATATATTTAAAATCTTAAAAATGTGTAAAGGTTAAGTTGGACCTATCTCACTTTAATTTGCTTCCTTAACCTTGAAACACATACAATGTAAAAAGAAAGAAATATTTTGAAGGTGAAATATGATCTAAATTATATTTAAAATTTTAAAAATGTGCCAAGGTTAAGTTGGATCTATCTCATTTTAATTTGTTCCTTAACCTTGAAGTTGAAGCACATACAATGCAAAAAGAAATATGTTGAAAGTGAAATGTGATTTAAATTACGCTGTGGTCAAAGAGATCAACTTTATTGGGGGAAGCCTCTTTGCAATGCCAAAAAAACATGTTAAAGGTGTGAGGTGAAATATGATCTAAGTTATGTTGTAGCCAAAGAGAGCAATTTTATCAGGGGAAGCCTCTTCACATTAAAATGACTCCATTTATGGAATTGATCATTTACTTTAATATTTCATTCGTGGGTTTCTTTTTGTTGAGACTCGTGAAGAACAAAAGACATTTCCTTATCGAGGAAAGTTCAATAAAGGAATTTTCTCATTCACATGGGGTTGTCAAATATTTTGTAAGTTCCTTGCATTTGTTCACAAACTTTATTTATTAGTATATTTAATTAGATTTTTTTTTTTTTTTTTGGGTATAGTGAGATATTTTGCAAGTTCGTTGTGTTTTTTCATAAATTTTATTTATGAGGACATTTAGTTAGATTTTTTCTCTTGATATTATGAGATATTTTGTAAGTTTCTTGTGTGAAGTTTATTGATGCATTTAATTAGAATTTTTTTTTTTCTGATATTATGAGATATTTTGTAAGTCACTTGTATTTCTCCACAAAGTTTATTTACTGGTTCATTTAATTAGATTTTTTTTTCTGATATTGTGAGATATTTTATAAGTTTCTTGTATTTCTTCACAAATTTTATTTATTAGTACATTTAATTAAATTTTTTATTTCTACTTATATCTTAATTAAAGAAGTTCAATTTTTTTATTTTATAATTATAACAATGGCATTGTTTAATTTGGTGTTAAGGATGGACGGGCTATGTTACAAGAATTAGCGTGTTTTGTAGATTCGCAACAAGAGAACCATGTTATTTGTCACATGGATATGTTTTTACATTAAAAATTATATTTCTTTTACATACTTGAAAGTTATTTGTTGGAGGTAGATTTTTATTATCTAAATAGAAGTTATATCATAAATTTACATTTGTAATGGTAGATTTCATTTGGGGACAACATTTATGAATTATATAACATCTCATGTATATTTGGTAAATTTAGATTTTGATTGTTTTTCTTAGTTTTGGACCTTTTTTGTATTTGTAAGTATCATTTCCATTTTATCTTTTGTTCTTTGACTATGTCTCTTAGTTTGATCAGTCTTATGTTGATGAACTAAGTTTTTTATCTTGTCTAGAATATTTAAAGTATATTTATTTTTTATCTTTTAAATTTTGAATTTGTCCCTATTTTTCTATTTCTTGGATATTGGACTTTGAGACAAACGCTAGAGTCTAATATTCTAAATCATTTATTTTGTAAATGAAACATATCATAATGATCGGTCTAAATGCTTTAATATGAGTTACTTTTAAAAAAAAAATTGATATAAATACAAGATCAACTCTCATTCATTCTTCATTTAGGAAAAGACCAAAGAGACCAAAATAATTTATTAAAAACACTTTATCAAACATTCAATTGAAAAAAGCTACCATATTTTCATATCAATCATAGATACAACACATCTACATTTTTAGAGTACTAAAGGCATAGTTTAAGAGTTCAATTTGTTAAGTTATAAGTAAGCTCACTGTTGTATTTGTTTTGCATACATCAACACGTAGGGAAAAATTACATCATTCTGAGGCCCTCTGTGAAGTATTGGTTATGTAGACAATGCTCATTGACAGAGAGGTCTTTGGGGTTAGTTTGACTCTATGCGGTCACTAATCTATTTTCCTTCAAGGTCACTATGAAGATGAAGAATTAAGATTTTCTGAATTTATGAGGAAGGATATTCTATGACCCAGATTTGAATGCACCATAGCATAAACAAAGTCAAATTCAAAAGCATCTAGGTGGTCACATTCTTTTCTAGCAAATATTTTATAAAGGCACTTGTGTTCACCCCAAACAGTAGCATTGACGTAATCGTCTCGAGGTGATGTTAATATTCAAAATTTCAGAATCTGATGATTGTTCCAAAAGCATCTTCCACTTTATTTTCTATCTGTTCAAATCCAACATTTTATTAATATCAAACCTAATTAATTATATCACTTCTTTGTCATTTTCATATGTAACTTAGTTGTATTTTTTATATTTAGTCTATTCTCAATGTAAGAAATTCAATGTATGTTTATATTTTAGTTTAACATATCACCCTTGTGCATTGTCATTTCTATATTCTTACTCTTAGATACTCCAAAGTAGGATTTTCATCCAAATTAGGATTAAATATTTAGTGAACTCGATCTTTGAACATCAAACCCTAAGTCATTTAGGGTTTTCTGATTTTTCTATTGTCGATCTTTGATTGTTATAATTTTGTAATCATGTTTGCTATGGATATCTCTGTAAATTATTTCATGCTCCAATATGTTATAATTGTTATGATTTGTTACATTAGTTGCATTGTTCAAGTAGTTAAGCAAATCTATGCCAATAATGAGAGGGTTCTAAAGCGGAAACAACACTTGATCTCTCTTCAAAATTCCTTTTGCAATGCAATAGATTTAGTATCTAGACGTCAACGTGCATGCTCTCAAGCATTCGTTGTACCCAAGTCTTATCCGAAGAACAATTACCATCCCACACCTATTATTCATCCATGACTTATATTTGATTTTGTAGTCCATGCTATTACTACTTAAAAAGGTAGGATGGTTCAATCTATTCCTCCACCTGTTAATATACAATAGGGGCCTCTTAAACCTAAGATTGTAATAAAATTTAAGGGATGACATTATTGACCAATTGAGTAATACACATGCAAAAATTTCAATCTTGGAGCTCGTAGAGCAATCTAATATCTATAAGGATATCCTATACGAGGCATTGCATGAGACACAAGTGATATTGATCGTTTATTTTGCAAATATTGTGAAAGATTTCAAGAATAATAATAAGTTCATCACCTTTGATCTAACATATTTGATATCTAAAGATATTGTCGACAAACAATTGCCTTTGTTCATACAAGTGACAATGTAAAGTAAAGGTTTCAAAAGAGTGCTTGTTGATAATGGATCGGACCTAAACATTTGTAGCATACAATTCCTAACCACTTTGGGTATTAACATGAATGTTATTCAAAACATAGTTATGCACATAAAAGGGTTTGACAATTCACATAGCTCTCTGGTTGGTCAAATTACATTGGATGTGACCTTATGACAAAAAAAGATTTCAAGTACTTTTTAGGGCATGTCTCAATCCTTACATTATAATTTATTTTTGGGTAGACCTTGGATACATTTAATAGAAAATGTCACATTTACATTTCATCGATGTGTAAAATTCATACATGAGGGGACCTTATTATTTATGCTCGTTGATAATAAGCCTATCAAATTTTACAAAATAATAGATTTCGAAACTGAAGGCATCTTTATAGTGGTACCACCTAAAACAAGACATCCCTTTTGAGCATATACATGTACGAAATTGGCGAGTCAAGTACAATGTCTCTAGATTCAAATAAGGCTCTAAATTCTAAGATGCACATTGATACACATATGGAGAAAGAACCATTACCAAAAGAGCCAGTGAAACTACAAGAGCCCCCAACATTTGAGCTTTTTTAATTAGTCAATATTGATAAAAAGATGGCCATGTTTCAGATTGCTATGACAGTGATGATGATACAACCTATGATGTGATAGATGAGAAAATACGAAATTCAAATTTGACCCACTTGATCGCCTGTCACATAACCTATTCGAACCTATGGGTCTTGACACATATAAGCTAAACCCATTTGCAGAAAATACATAATTAAATCTAGATAAGGGCAAAACAAAAATAACAGAGAAGCATGCAAATGCTTTACTCCATACACCCCTCTTGGTTGAAAACATTAAGTCAACCTTACAAGGGTCAGATATAAATTCATCACGTGAACAATGTGGAGTCTTCTCAAAAGGATTCACAACAAATTTTATAGTTTGCAACACAATAAGATACTGCAGAGACCATGTTATCTATGTTACTTGAGCATAGAATGATTTCTTTACCTTCTACTAGACACAAATCATGCAATAGACTTCTACCCACAGAAGACATGGTACCAAATTGTAAATATCATTGGATCAGTGGCCATCATACCAATCAATGTGAGACATTGAAGAATCAAATTCAAAAATATAAAAACGAAGGACACATACACATTGTGTCCAACATCTTTCCTATCTTTCAGAAAAGAACTCTCTCAAAGCGACCAAAGCATGATGATTTAACCATTATTGTTAATATTGATGGGGTATATTGCCACCATATCCAATTTGATAACAAGTGGGATACAACTTGTGGTACCACTTTTCTTGCACAATTGGGACATTCGATAGATGAACTAACATACTCTCCATTAATGTCAAAATCTCAAAGATACATCTGGTTACCTATCACCTATGGCCCACATGTGGAAGCTTCAACCATATGGATATTAGACTGCAAACCACATTTGAAATTAGAGTTTGAATAAAATTGGCTAGTTGAGTGGAATGCTAAGCTAGATACTACAAACCTGTGTTTTAATTTTCTTAATGTGGATACACACATTTGCATATGACATGATGGCCATGATTATTTCCCTACACCATTGGCTTTGGATAAACAATTAAACAAGAACATTTAATTGGTGGCAATGTAGTGGTATAAACAAAGCTTGAGAAAATCCACCTATGGTCCTACACCTTTTGATGTTGACTTCCTTGATTAGACTCTTCAAACATTCCGAAATATGAAAAAAAAAAACATTCAAGAAATCAAAAATATTTTTGGCATCTACATGTTCTATTGGTTCTTTGGCATCCAAGTGTTAGTCCCATGTCGATGGATGACATATTTAGTTACGTCTACATATACATATGTCACACTTCTACTTGAGTGTGATACAAACATACACAAATAAATAATCTATCCATATTTCAGATGTTAGGCATTCCCTCTAATCATGTCATGTAGACATTAGGGGCATCTGTTTCTTTAATTTTGAGACACAAGTTATATAATTCAATGGTCACTCTACATTATCATGTTTGAGCTTGCATATGTACTCACACATGCCTTTATCCATGATTATATTTTACATGGTATTTAATATGCTATACATTTATATTTGTTTCCTAACACATTTGATCCATGGGCTACTATGACATATTTATGCTGGTTGATTATGTTTTCTTTTATGCACGTCTTTGAGTGTCTTGTCTTGCTATTACATTTTTTGTTTGAACATTTGAATATCTTCCTTTGCTCGCGCCCCCTGTGCCTATGTATGCTTGCTTTGACATTTGTATATGTCATTATTTGTTGTATGAACATTTGAATATCACCCTTGCTTTTGTTGACATTTGACTAATTCATGTCCTTTCGATTGTCAACATTTAGACATGCTTCTTATTTGTGGTCTCCTTGGACCATTGTTTTTTGACTTGATTTTGAGTGTTTTTGTGTGTGTGCTTGTTTACTTGTTGAGCTTGTACTATTACTATCTAGATGTTGCCATGATCCTTATCATACATCTTAAACTTTTATGTGATCACATTGATTCTATGCATTTCAATGCTATATCTACTTAGACATGTACCTTCTACATGCTACATGGTTACATTCACATATTTTACAACTGTCTTATTAGATTATTCACTTAAATTATTTTTGTTTTTATTATTTCAGAGTAAGGCACTTTTCAATATTATTTACTAATAAATTAGCAAAAATACATTGTTTTTGGTTGAATCTGTTGGCATGGTTTGAGTTTCTAGAAATTTGGTTGTAAACTAGTGAATTTTCCAAAGAGCTGCTTGCCGTTTCATGTTTATTTTGTGAGGTCTTGGTCATATATCTGTTCATATAGTGTCCTTTAATGCGCAAGTAACGCGGTTGTGATTGCTCGTGTGTTGGGAAGGCTATCCTCAATTGTAATATAGTCTTAAATAGAAGCTAAGCACAAATTTTAATTCCAATTGTAGACACACATTATATTATGGAAGATAGTGTTTGCATCATTACTAGCACTTTTTTAAGTGTATTTTTGAATAAGTAATTTAACTAGCTTTTAATTAAAGATATCTCATCAGGAACATGTGAACAAGTAATTTAATATCTGTGCGTCGTATAATTCAAGGTATACCAACTTTACAAAAGATATATATTTGTTAAAATGATTACACTAATTATACTGAATGTGTTTCCCCTAATTATCCCCCTAGTTAGAATATGGAGTGGATGTAGAATCGTACCTTTGGAAGATTGTTCTTTGTTAAATAATTTAGCCGAAGGTGCTCCTCCTTTGTTGGGATAGTACCAATTAAAATTCATATATTATTTAAAGAATTAATATTATCAATTTGTCTTTTATTTATGGACTTTATAAAAATATCGATAAATGTCAAATATATTTAAAAATTTAATATCTATGTACCGTACAAATTTAAGGTGTATCAATTTTAAAAAGATAGATATTTGTTAAAAATGATTACACTAATTATATAGAATGTGTTTTCCCTAATTATCCCCCTAATTAGAATGTGGAGAGGATGTAGAATGATACCTCTGGAAGATTGTTCTTTGTTAAATAATTTAGCCGAAGGTATTTCTCATTTATGGAGTGGAGTGGACATTGAAATAATAGCAATGGAAATTCATATATTGTTAAAAGAATCAATATTATAAATCTATTTGTCTTTTATTTTTACATTAACAAATGTCAAATATATTTAAAATTAAAAATAAAATAAGTTTGGATTTTCAAATCTATTTATTATTTTTTAATTTTTTGGTTTTGTATAATATACCAGTGTGCTAAAATTCTCTGACAACATTAAACCATGGGTACATCACACTGCATTTACTATTTAGTTTTGGACATAATAAAATATTGACAAAGTGTCAAATGTATTTGAAAGTTAAAATAAAGTAAATTGGAATTTTCATTTAAAAATCCATTCATGTTGTTTTAATATAATAGTAGTGTGCCAAAAGACTTTGACGACATGTCTATGTGAAATATTAGAAAACATGGGTACCCTCACACATCATTGACTGCACCGAATGCAACAAACGTGTTTTCGAGTCATTAGTTCAGGTAACCTTTTCTTGCATGCTCCCAAAGTATGCTAAAACAAAATATTTAAAATGAGGTTTTGAATATGCTCGTAGTTATCAATTTCAATAACAAAACAAGATATTTAAAATGAGATTTTGAATATGCTCGTAGTTATCAATTTCAATGCTAAAACAAAATATTTAAAACTAGGTTTTGAATAGTTATTGATTTCAATGCTAAAACAAAATATTTAAAACTACGTTTTGAATATGCTCATAATTATTAATTTCAATTCCTCTTTTAAGGTTTTATCAACCCCTCCTCTCAAAAGATCATATTTGATAGTAGGGATACCAAAATCCTTTCATGCCTATGTATTTTACCTCAATAGTCTCCATTATGTTCATTACAGTAGTGATTTTAATGAATATTTATATGCTTTAATTTTGGTCTCAAATCAAGTATATATAGTCATTGGGCTCACTGATGGTCATGTCATTAGATTTTTTTGTCATTTTGATGTGTACGGTGGATGATTTGACAAACATTTGTAGTCAGATTTTTTTTCACTTTGATGTATGTGGTGAATGATTTGACAAACATTTTTAGTGGCCATGGGCTTTGGGATTGTGTGGAATGGGAGCCATAATGATCTTTAAATGAAGGTTCATATAGGTGTTAATGTAAAGACTCTTACAATGTTTTTTATTTTTTTTTATGTTTTTTTAGGTTGAGGTAATGGTTAGGTACAAATGATATATGAATTACTCATGGCAGCTTAGAGGTGGTAGTTCTGGAAAAGTGAACATGAAATTGAGTGTAGATAAGCATCTATAGATTGGGACCAATGGGGTGGTCAAGTACAAAGGGTTTGTTGAGGCTAGTAGAGTTGGGGGTGCAGGTGAAGGAGGGGATGTATGTGTCTCAATAATTATTATTATGCAATGAATAAATGTTTAAGATATTTGAGTAGGGTTTCGGTTTTATTTGTGGGGTTAATAGGTCTATTGTCATCACGCTGTAGAAGGAGCCTTGCTCTATGAAATAGATGGTTGGAAGAAATGGGTGATAAAGAGCTAAAAATGAAATTGTGAGGTTCGAAAGATCATCTTTCCTTTGTTACCTAGTTTTACCTCTTGGAAGAAAAAGAGATGAGATTTTGATACAAATTTCATCCCATTTTGTTGTCCTAGGACTTACCCATAATGAGATGGTTTTTTTTTGTTATTTTATAATTGCCATATTGTTTCCAAATATTTTTGGAGGGTTTAAGTCAGATGTCCATTTGAACGGTTGGTTTGATTACAATTCGAAATAGTTTTATTTGATTACATAGCAAAATAGTTGGAAGGGTTTTCTCCATATGAAAATAGGTAGAAAGGTTTCACGAGGCTTCTAGGGTTTCAAGAGGTGCCTAACATTTAAAGAAGTTCAATCCTTTTGCTTGATTTCTTTGTTTTATAATTATAACGATGGCATTGTTTTATACCATTTAACCATTTAAAATCGTCATTACTAGATGCCACAACAATAATAAATAAAAATCCTAAATTTGGTGTCAAGAATGGACAAGTTTTGTTACAAGAATTAGGCATGTTTTCTAGATACACAACAAGAGAACCATGTTATTTGTCACATGGACATGTTTTTACATTAAAATTTATATTTCTTTTACATATTTAGAAGTTATTTGTCGGATGTAGATTTTTATAATCTAAAATAGAATTCATATCATAAATGTATATTTATAAATGGTGGATTTCACTTTTAAAATATTTGCATATATAATCATAAATTTGCAAGTGAAAGATAAATATTGTAATTTATATTGCATCTTTTTTCTATCTTCCATTATTTTTTTGTTATCTTGTAGTGGGCATATTTTGTCATGAAAATTTAGCCTTTTTAACTTTGATCGCCTAGTACTTTTAGTTGGTAAAAAGGCCTTTGTTGCTTTGCATCTTCACCACATAGGCTCCCAACACAGTGCTCCACTATCGGTGTTCCTCCCTCCCTCAAATCTTTCAAGTGACTTTCATATTTGTGTCTTAGGCTGAAGAGAAGTCTCAATTTTATTTTAGTTATTTATTCTCACACTCACTAAATATTCAATGCTTTTATTGCATTGATTTCCCACATATCGATGCACATGGATGGTCATGTAATTTCTTTTCTTATGGTAGGGTCCTATCGCGTGAAAATGAAAATTTGTATTTCATGTCATTGTAGAAAAAAATTGTCATGCATTTAATACAATGTTTAATACTTACCATCTTTGTGGAGCATTCCATAACGAAGATAGTACTCTCTCTACCCCCCTATATGATATTCATTGTAGTTTCCCATGAGACAGGGAGGGATAAGATAGATAGTTCAACAACTTCATAATTTGGATTAATGTTGATATTCAAAATTAAGCCTAGTCAACAACAAGGCCTTTGTTGCTTTGCATCTTTGCTACATAGGCACCCAACATAGGGTGCTCCGCAATTGATGTCTCCCCTCCTCAGATCTTTCAAGTGATTTTCATTTTATGTCTTAAGTATAAGCTTCAAAGAAGTGTTAATTTTATTTTAATGTTTTATTTTCAAACTAACTAAATATTCAATGTTTTTATTGCGTTGATTTTCAATGCATTGATGGCAATCACGTCATATCACAAAACTTTCTCTTTTTGGTTTTCTTGGGGTAGGGTCCTATCGCAAGAAAATGAAAATTTGCAATTGTTGAAATTGTAACGAGAAAATCTGCCATGAACTTAATATAATATTTAATACTTAACTTTCTTTGTGGGCGTTCCATAATGAAGATAGTACTCTCTTGACGTGTATGATATTTGTGGTAGTTTTCCATTGCACGAGGTGGGAGAGGATAGGTAGTTCACTGATATTAGTTGGGGTTGCAGATGCCAACTTCACACAATTACAAAAGGATTCCTTCCCTTGTCCTCCATTAGTGTTTTGTTTTTGGGTATGGTAGAAATCATGGGTCTCTCTGTTTGGTGTATCGGAAATTTAGGGTATTTTTTCTCTACAAGGGAAGATTTCAGTCCTTTTATTTCGGGTATGGTGGGAATTTACACATTTGTTTTTGGATAGGACAAACTCAAATACGATTATATTAAGGTTTACGTATGTGTCCCCTTTCATTGTGGTTTTATAATCATGTTAAGTTTGAATTATATCATTAAGTTATTTTTTAGTGAGTTACACATCCATGATTATTTTGTTTTAAGCTACAAAAGGGTGAACATGTAGTAGTCAACCTTTCATCCGGCATCGAACCTACTACCTATGTCTCTCTCTCAATTGTCGTCTTTGTCTATCTCTCAGGTTAAATGTCAAGCGACTACATGACTATTTCTCTAGCTAAAGTGGCACTTCATTACATTTCTAGATGATAGGGTTTCAAGCTTGCCAACATTATACGCAGACACGTAGTAAGGTGCATTGTTGAAGTCAACGGTGGAGTAGTGGTTCCTCAATACTTGGTGGGTGATGGTTGTTATCCATTGTTGTTGTGGTTGATAGTGCCCTTAGCAGACCCTGTGCTTGGTTAATGGGAGTAATACCAAATCAGGTTAAACAAAGAGTGGTTGGAACTATGAATCTTTGTAGCAACAAGCCAATTTTTATTTTAATCTTTTTCTTCAATGCAACACAATGCATTATATTTTCATTTGACTTTATTCGTCACCTTCTCCACCCTATCGTTCAATTTTTTGTTTATTTTGAAAAACATATGATTAATGTATTGTTTTCAAGATAGTGAAGAGAACTTTTGTATAAAGCAAAAGTGTTTTTTTCACCAATTCCAATCCTTTTTATTCAACCCATTATTTCAATACCATTAAAATGTCACACGTAAAAATGTCTTTGACTCATTATGCGATTGCATTATAGGTATCAAGCTCCAAAATAAATCCAACACACAAAGTTCTTGGACAACAAAGGTCTCGAAGAAAACAAAAACCAAAGCATTTGGGGTGGTTTTTGTTGGGGCTACTTACAAGGAGGAAGACCATAAAGACACAAACCCTGAGAGGTGATGAGAGCTTGGTTCTTTGGGTAAGTTATGCTGTTTCTTTTTTAATCAACACC
Source organism: Torreya grandis (assembly GCA_037957365.1). Lineage (NCBI taxonomy): Eukaryota > Viridiplantae > Streptophyta > Pinopsida > Cupressales > Taxaceae > Torreya > Torreya grandis. The sequence goes on from JARHVA010003792.1 coordinate 1,236,727, forward strand.
CCTACTTTTTTACTTGGGGAGGGGCAAGTCCACTTACAATTTTGGAGCATGTTACCTGAGTGATGGATTTAGATTCGAATTCCTCTCGAATGAGTGCAACCATTTACTACTAAGCCGATATTCTTTGACAACTATGTTCATTACCAAACTATTACAATAATTAACTTCATTGTATTCTATCAGGAGGACTTGGACATATACAAAGAGACTAGGCTTTACTCCAAACGAGGGGTTTGACCTACAAATATAAGGTCTTTCTCATACAAGGACTCAAAAGAGTCGTCCACTAGTTGGAAAATTATCTATTTAGGCTATGATGGGGCAAGGAAGTTCAATTAAGCCTAGTCAACAACTTCATAATCTGGATTAATGTTGATATTCAAAATTAAGCCTAGCTGACAACAAGGCCTTTGTTACTTTGCATCTTTACTACATAGGCTCTCAACATAAGGCGCTCCACATTCGATGTCCGCCCCTCCCTTAGATCTTTCAAGTGACTTTCATTTTTGTGTTTAAGTATATGCTTAAGAGAAGCGTTAATTTTATTTTAATGTTTTATTCTTAAACTAACTAAATATTCAATGTTTTTATTGCGTTAATTTCCAATGCATTGATGGCAGTCACGTACTGTCACAAAACTTCCTCTTTTTTGTTTTATTAAGGTAGGGTTCTATCACAGGAAAATGAAAATTTGCAGTAGGTGACATTGTAACGGAAAAAACTGCCATGAATTTAATATAAATTTCATACTTACTATCTTTGTGGGCATTCCATAATGAAGATAAAACTCTCTTGACATGTTTGTCACTAATAGTCTTGACACGAGAGAACCTGCGTTTTTTACAATCTTACTCCCCTATATTTTCTTTACAGATTGGCCTATAAATAGAATTTTGTTTTATTAACTGTTAAAGCGGTTTATCTTCCATGAGATGGATTGTTGATTGCTTAGGTTTATATGCTTACAAATCTACAATGAGTAACACCTCATTTAGCAATAAATAGAGTAAGAGGGCACTAGGCTTATATGACATGCCCATCTCACAATGTTCAATGTCAATGCAGCCACTCTAGTTGGAAATGAGAAGGAAAATATAAAGGCCCTCAAAGGGCATCTTGTTAGGTTGTGGAGCTAAAAGCTTCACTGATGCAGACATGGAGGAGGTTGCAGAAGGGTTGCGGAGTGTTATTGTCACCGGCGTAGGTCAGGCCAACCGATGTCGACAGAGAGGAGACAGAATGCAACCGACGTCGGTCAGAAGTCGACTGGCGTCGGCACCCCCAGGCAGACAGAGACCGACGTCGGTCACCTGTGTGGTTCGACTGCGAGTATATTACGGGCAGTTAGCTAACGAACCAAGTGTTTGCATGTTTAGAGCCAATTTTAGACTGAGAGCTGCGGATCTAATTATTGTAATTGGATGTCTAATTATTGTTTGCATGATATCTATTTAAGAGACTCATTGGTTGTATTGTAAACTTGTGCTAGAGAGTAAGAGAGCAAGATTATAAGCTCCTTCTGTGTGTGAGGTGAGCAATGGTGTGTTCCTCCTAGTGCCACAGTACCAAGGTGGGTACTGGTTTGGAGAATCAGCAAGGTTCTTCATGTATGTATGATCTTGGTCATCAGGTGAGCATGGCTACGATATGAGATCTACATGGTAAGTAAGATCATTGATTTGCAGGTGTATGTGTGTGCAAGGTCAAGGTTCACAGGGGTGCAGAACCAGATTGATTTGCAGGTGTGCAAGATCAGATAGGACATCAACACAACAGAGAGCAGAATCAGGCAGGATCTACTTGGAGTACAGTGTGTACTCAGATAGAGCAAGAGAGGAAGGCAATGAAGATCCTTCCATAAGTAAGGTCTATTGAGGTGCAGGTTGTTGCAGGTTCAGGGGAGATCTACTTGAAGTACGTTTGTGTACTTGTGGAGTGCGTGGAGCACTTGTGGAGTGCGTAGAGCACAGGTGTAAGGTGAACACCAACTCAGCGTTTGAGTTGGGTGTTGGGACCTAGGAGAGAGAGCTTTGAGGAGAAAATTACTGTTCACTTGAGGTGTGGGAAGCTTCTGAAGAGGTGGTGGAGAAGAAGTGGCATCTTCTTTATTGTATTCTTTTCTGTATGAGTATTAATACAAGTTGTGTATTGTCTCTCATATCTTGTGTTATTTCTGGATTTTAGTTACTTGTTGATTCTGGTTAATTTCGCATATTAAGTTGCTTGTATTTGGTAATCAATTGTGTGCTTCTGGTATTTATATCCCAACACGTGGTATCAGAGCTAAGGTTGCAGGGAGCAGATTTTGTGTTTGATTACAGGTCACTCTCAGGGGTTTCTGATTGAGTGGGAGTAGAGCAATGACAGATCAAAGTAAGCTAAGAATGGAAGAGTTGAAAAGCACAGATGGTCACTTACGGTCCTATGGAAAGAAAGAGCAGGTAAAAGAAGATTGTTGGTTGGTAGCAGATTAACATGAAAGAACTGAAGATGCAGATGTTGCAGGTGTTATTGCACATGATGCTTTGGGAGGTTTCTTGAATAAAGTTGAATCTTGGATAATAGATTATGTTGCCTCTTTCCATGCAGCCCCAAGGAGAGGAGCTGGTGAGCGTTGCCAAAAAATTGGCAAAGGGGAAGTGACGCTGAAATCGCAGGCGACCAACACACGGGTGTTGAAGGAGGTCATGCAGGGCCCAGGTTTAGAGATGTGGCTAATTTCTTCAGAAAAATTGGGTGATGAGAGATGCATAAGAACTCTCATAGCGGATGCACTTGAATTAGTCGGTGGTAAGAAAACATGTACTCTTTATCTACTTGTTTATATTACTGATTCTTCTTCTGTTGCGGAGACGTGGCTTCGTAGGCTTGGTCACATGAGCAGGAAGGAGATGCATGTTCTTAAGTAGAAGACAGATATATTTGACAGGCTTAAGAACTGGAAAGCCTTGGTGTTCTTGGAGGAGATCGCAGACAGAGACCAGTGGATGGGGCTGGATACTTCTGAGCAGGGCAGTTTGGACATGGGACTTGATTCAAAGGAGCTCACGGGTAAAAAGTCATCACTTACAGGAAAACACAGGGACCGACGTCGGCAAAAAAATTGACATCGACAGTAGGTAAGACCGACGTCGATCACAAGGACTGACGTCAGAAGCAGAAGACACCGACTTCGACAGGTTGGTAGTCAACACAGACGCAGGTACCGACGTCGATCGGATGCAGAGTGTGTGGCGATCGAGGTCGGTCACTGTAACGAATTTTGGGTGGACAACACGCTGTCAAGGAGTCTCAAACGCCCATATGGAGGACTAAAGACGTAAGTAGGCCTCCAATTCGTTGTTCCTCTTCTTTATACTCGTTACTTACTGCAGAGCAGGAAGGATCAAGAAAACAGTGGGAGCATGGCAGGTATATGTTGCAGAACCAAGCAGAGATTTGGTAGGGTTGCCAGCAGGTATGAAAAACACAGAGATGAATGGATTCCTTAGTTGAAGAATAGAGAGAACGGACACGTGAGACGGAAGACCAGGGCATACGGTCTTGAGAAAGCTGCAGGACAGTGGTACAGGTTTTGAAAGGTGGATGACAAAGCATGACTTTAGTCAACGTCAGGATAACTATTGTGGTTTGTCTTACCAGGGGGATGGTATTGCAACATCATTCTGTTGCTGTATGTGGATAGTATGCTAGTTAGCAGGTTTGTACATATAGGGTTTTGCTGAGCTAAGGGTAAGATTAGTTCAGTGGCATGTCATGAAGAGTTTGGAGCAGCAAAATTCTTTGGCATGGGGGACATGAGAGATCACAGGCTGATTTTGTCTCTAGTGGGAGCTAATGTGAATCAGGGGTTGGCGAGATTCAGGATGTAGAATCGGAGCACACTAAGGGCTGGACAGTTCAGTGTTCGAAATCACATGAGGTCTGGCATAGACCTGAGTTTGCCCAAGCAGTGGGTTTTGTCAGAGAGTTAGGAGCCAATTCGGGGAAGTGGATTCTCAGGGATGTGAGAGGGACCATCAGCAGGTATACATGCAGGGTCAGGACTTCACTACATGTGTTTGTAGGTTCGGATGTGGCAGGGTACTTGGATGACAGGATGTGCACCACAGATTGTGTGGTGGGTTGTCTTCAAGATTGAGCTTCAAGAGGGATACAAGCCAGAAAACAGATTAGACGGGGTAATAGTACAGGTACAATGCATCGGTTTATCTCCAAGTGGAAGATTGTTAAGTTGTGGAGCTAAAAGCTTCACTGATGCAGACATGGAGGAGGTTGCAGAAGGGTTGCGGAGTGTTACTGTCACCGGCGTCGGTCAGGGCAACCGACGTCGGCAGGGAGGAGACATAATGCAACCGACGTCGGTCAGAAGTCGGCCGGCATCGGCACCCCCAGGCAGACAGGGACCGACGTCGGTCCCCTGTGTGGTTCGACTGCGAGTATATTACGGACAGTTAGCTAACGAACCAAGTGTTTGCATGTTTAGAGCCAATTTTAGACTGAGAGCTGCGGATCTAATTATTGTAATTGGATGTCTAATTATTGTTTGCATGAGATCTATTTAAGAGACTCATTGGTTGTATTGTAAACTTGTGCTAGAGTAAGAGAGCAATATTATAAGCTCCTTCTGTGTGTGAGGTGAGCAATGGTGTGTTCCTCCTAGTGTCGCAGTACCAAGGTGGGTATTGGTTTGGAAAATCAGCAGGGTTCTTCATGTATGTATGATCTTGGTCATCAAGTGAGCATGGCTACGATATGAGATCTGCATGGTAAGTAAGATCATTGATTTGCAGGGGTATGTGTGTGCAAGGTCAAAGTTCACAGGGGTGCAGAACCAGATTGATTTGTAGGTGTGCAAGATTAGATAGGACATCAACACAACAGAGAGCAGAATCATGCAAGATCTATTTGGAGTACAGTGTATACTCAGATAGAGCAAGAGAGGAAGGCAAGGAAGATCCTTCCATAAGTAAGGTCTATTGAGGTGCAGGTTGTTGCAGGTTCAGGGGAGATCTACTTGAAGTATGCTTGTGTACTTGTGGAGTGCGTGGAGCACAGAGGTAAGGTGAACACCAACTCAGCGTTTGAGTTGGGTGTTGGGACCTAAGAGTGAGAGCTTTGAGGAGAGAATTACTGTTCACTTGAAGTGTGGGAAGCCTCTGAAGAGGTGGTGGAGAAAAAGTGGCATCTTCTTTATTGTATTCTTTTCTGTATGAGTATTAATATAAGTTGTGTATTGTCTCTCATATCTTGTGTTATTTTTGGATTCTAGTTACTTGTTGATTTTGGTTAATTCCGCATATTAAGTTGCTTGTATTTGGTAATCAATTGTGTGCTTCCGATATTTATATCCCAACACATCTAGCACTAGCCATGGTGGGAGAAGATTTGGACACAATGAAGAAAAACGTGACTATAAGCTCAATCGTTAATGAATGAAAATAAATTATTTTAATGATATGCACGAAACCCAAAAGTATATGGGACCACAAATGTCACAGCTGTCTCAATCACCAAAAGTTGCTGAACTTTAAGCAAATAAACAATACCTTTCATGGCCGTGATTTCTGATTTTTCACACATTTTTCAGCACAGTTGATTGGAAGGGTATTTGGGCTCATAACACTGATTCCATTGTGGCAAGCTAAAAAAAAATATTTCATTTTCCTTCACTAAGAATTGAGTTTTTTGTAGAATAAAATTTGAGGTCATTCATATCACATCTTAGTTCGTATAAATGTGCGCTAACAAGTTTTTCTTTCATTCTTTTTTTTTGTTGATTGTGTTCATAATTCAAGTGAAAAGCATATATCCTTAACAAAAACAGTGTGTGTTTTAGAACGTTTTTTGGTTGTCTTCTTACAAGTTTTTTCCCTCTTACAAGTTTTTTCCCTTTTTCAAGTCAAAATTGTTGTGAAAGATCAACATTATGAAAGCAATAATGTGAGCATCTTCTTTGCAGAGTTATTTCAGTGATGCTTATAAAACCAAGGATTATTAAAATGAGCATATAAGACAAATTTTGGACATACAGAATCAAAGTGAATTGTTTATGCTTGACTAGGGTCACAATCATGTTTATTTTATTGTCTTGATGATTGGGAATTGGTGAGTAATGATTCCATAGTTGGGGTTGAGTAGAAGTATTATCTATAATTTCCTCTCAAAAAATGTGAGGAAATTTCTCACTTTTAATTTTCAACGACACTGAAATAATTACATATCATCACATGAGGTGTTTTCATGGGAAGTAAAATACCTTTATAACCTAGAATAGATTTTAAATCAAATTTCCTTGTAGCTAATTTCTGTGTATATCTTGCACACCTTTAAAGTAAATTGAAATAAGTACTATGAAGAGAGACATTTGCACGAGGCATTTCCTTACCCAATTGAAATGTATATTTTTTTAACTCTTCAAAGTAGGCATAACCTTCACCTTAGGGTGTCATCGCTATTTGTTCCATTTTGAAAAGCACTATTACATTCTAATGTGACATTAAAATTGATGTTCATACGTCACACGATACGCTGTGCATTAGTTCCCCAAGATCATTTTTAGGCAGTATCAAGTTGCTGTGGATATATAGGGTATGTCTTATTTAGGTCATTTATTTTTACCCATTTTCACAGTAACCATTTTTTTTATACCTATTTTCATAGGAAACAAGGTTCATGCTGAATGAGCATGAGGAAAAATGTCGAAGTTTAAAAGTGAAGAAAAGTTATGTATGAGAATCTTGCAGGTACTTTTTATTAGTCAGGCATGAATGGGCATAGATGCACTCAATTAATGCAAATGAGTGGTGGAACAGGTGGATAGGGAAAAGGATGAATGTTGTGTCTTCCCACCATAGCTTACTTCACCATGTAAAACTATTGTTAGACAACTTGAATATGTCTAGCAATATTTATATCATCTCAATACGAACTTTCAAATGTTCAATACTACCATTATCTAAAAATTATATAGCTTTTGGGTTTAAATTCATTTGCTTTATCATTGAATTTCAAGTGAAGTGTTTGTTGCCAAATTGTGGAGACCCAATTGATAATGGCGCTGAGGGCCTAATGGTAAACAGCCATTAGCCAGGGGTAAATTCTATTTGCAATTGTCCAGGCTTTTTTGAATCAAGGTTTGCATTTTTAAATTCCAAATAAGCACGATATTGCTATCAAAGGTTAGGTATTAACAGATGGGAAGAAAAATATATCATAATCTCAATGTGGGTTTGAACCTAATAATCTGAAAATTACAAAAATTAGATGGGGCTAATCAAATATTTTAGTGAATTGAGGTTTGTAAGTTTAAGTATTATTAATTTGGTTGGGGATTTTCTAACATAATAGAAAAAAAAGGTATTACATATCTAGGAAAATATGTTACAATCCATTGCAGGTTTGAACTTAATATTTAGTACTACAAGCCTACTTAAAAGGGTTAAAATCAATAGCAAATATGAACACCATCAACTAGGTTGGGCACCCCACTCAGGGATTATTTCAATTTTCAATAATAACAATTTAGTGTGCTTTATAATATCAATTGTAATTTGAAAATTAAAGTGCTAATTATTGATTTTAGCAAGGGATTGTTTGTCATCCCTGTTAGACCCCATTTTATATGAAAATGGAGCTCGAGCGCAAAGAATCATTAGAAGAGGGATTCGGTAGCCCACTCCATTTTTGTAACAAGCTTCAAAATGAGACACATAATTTTGTAAGGTGGTTAATCAAAATGTATGTGGCATAGATTGCTTTGGGGTTCTTGAGGAATTTGATATAACATGCTTAAATGATTAAACCAGAAGAGCAAAATATTGTAAGTTGATTAATCATAATGTGAATGGAATGAATTGCTTTGGGGATATTTAGGGCCTTTGATTTGACAGGCACAAATGATCAAGCCGGGAGAGATTTAATATGATTACTTCATAGCACTATCCTCTTAACAATGTATGGAGTATGAAGCCCAAATTTTGAAAGATCGTGATCCAATACTAGAGAAGTATTGGAAATTCTCTATGCTTACCCAAAAATTGGCCTTATTCCATGTTTTCCACAACAATAAAGTAATTTCAGTGGAAAAAGCTAGTTAAGAAATTGACATTATTTCAGTGGGGAAAACTAGTTAAGAAACTGACATTATTTCAGTGGGAAAAACTAGTTAAGAAACTGACATTTAATCACCAAAAATTACATTTTGCACTTTTTCAAAATATCAATTTTGCACATTCCTTCGCAAGAATATCAATCATCCAACTAAAACTCTTGTAATGTCACCAAATGGGACGAATTAGGGCAAAAGGGGTTTCCCCCAAAATCCTTAAATCTGAAATGAAAATCAGCGAGCCCTAAATTGAGAATTAAATTATCTAAACCCTTATTTAATTTTGAAAATCCTAGGCGCCAAAAAGAGAGGGATTTATGATGAATTTTTGCCAATAAAATGCCTTGAAATAATTTGAAAATATGCAAAAAAATTCCAGAATTAAATCCACATAAATAAATATTTTTTTCTCCCTTTTTTTGAACTTTCCACACCACAAATAAATGAATGAAAAATCAGATTTAATATCTAATTTTTTGCTACTGTTCGGAAATAAAAAGATCTTCAAACCCTTGCTAAAAATCGCTGCCAACCTCTGAAAAATATAGAAAAAATACCAGGGACTTGTTTTGGCATGAAAATTGTCAAATTAGCTCTCCTAGGTCAATCACCCCACTCTCGAGAAACCTGGAAAGATAGCAAAAAAATAGAGGGACTAATCTTGCCTTCCACAAGCAAAAAAATCTTCAAAAATATGTTAGAAAAAATAATAATTTTGCAAATTATTAATTAATTTTCCGTCTTCAAAATCCTTCATAAATCGTCCAAAATTCTACAATAATAATAGAAAAAATATTAAATAAATTCAGATAATTATTTTGTGAATATTTTGACTAAATAGAGCCTTTAAACCCTAGAGCCAACCTTCCCAAGTGGTTCACTCCATTTGCAAAATTAGGATAATAGTTTAGCAAAACCAAAATGCAAGTAGAATATTACCACAGCGTCAAGAACAAGCATCCAAACCATCAAAAGTAGTTCACCTCACTCTTTAGGGCATAAACAAGCTTTCCTTTCACAAGGTGGTGTCAAAAGACATTTTTTTAAGATTGATGAATCACCAAAGTAAAGAACCTCTATTGGGCATGCATCTCAATAGTCTTCTTCACATAAAAAGAACAAGGATATCAATTTCAACGTGTCCTCTATTTTAGTCTTCGCCATGTATTTATAACTTTTTAAAAAGGGTGAACCACTTTGGAAAAATAAAATACCTTTCTTTATCTTTGCTTTAGCTCCTATGCCAATATCTCATTTTTGAATAATATATTAATTATTGGTCTTAATTAAAATAGTAATTGAAATTATTTTAAAGCAAAATAAATTAATATCTAATTCACTTAAGCACTTTAGTGGGAAAAACCACTTTTAAAATATTTTATTAATTAATAATTGCCTTATGATAAAAATCACTACTTCGACAATTAATAAATAACTCATAAAATAGCCTTCCCTAAAAAAGGCTCTTTTAGTCTATAGAGAGATAGACTAAAAGTCTTCAATTCCTGTTTATTCATGAGGGAAAAATAGGGACATTATAGTCCCCACCCAAAATTGCTTGTCTTCAAGCAATTGCAAAATTCAAGTGGGTGTCCCAACACTCCTTATCAAACAATGTCCACATTTTCTTGTTTCTTAATGAAGGAAATCCTTACATGTCTTCTTCATACTGTTGTTTGTGTACTTTGGGCGCTGCCCCCAAGTGCTAGATGTGTCCTCATGCCCTTCCAAAGGCTCCACATGTTCCCAGCCAAACACCCCTTTGAATACCAAGTGGTGGATGAGGAAGCTCATTTCCCTTATACCCTCCAAAGAAGTGATATGTGGCCAAAAGTTACAATAAAAAACATAATAGATTTTGATTACCTTGCTGCCCTGAGAGTAATGACTTCCCGCATGCCATGTTATCACTCTCCAATCATGCCAAAAGAAATCAACTAGGTACCATCTTGTAAACTTACCATGATATAAAATCTCAAGGTAGTACAATTCAACATATATGGGCTTTCTTGTGTATGCCTTGTGCCCTACCAAAGGTTGCCCCTTATCAACATTCCCATGTATGCATGTAACACTCTATAAGCTCATCAAGAGTCTCCAAATGCTTATCAATGAGAGTTGTATCCTCTTGTGCATGTGTTACTTCTATTACTTGCAAATGGAACCCAAACATGCGTGTTTCCAAAACCTTGCAAAAGATGAAATGTACCCCAAAAATCAGTTTTTTCTCCATGATACTGCTGTAAGTACATGTCTAATTCTGATTTTTTTTAATGACAAGATTTAGAATTAATACTTGCAATCTCTCTTCTTCCCATGATTTGTGAGATGCCATCAAAACTTTTTACCTTGCCATATTTGTACCTAGTATCCTGCACAAAAGAACTCAATATGTTATGCAACTCAAAATAGTAGTTATCATACCTTTTATCATGCTTCGAACTTATCCATAAGGTCCCCTTATGAGTTGAAATCTCTCCCTAAAGATTGTGCATGTAAATATGTTGGTTGTCATAGTAAAACACAATCATGTCTTTACTCAGAGATTTTAATTTGTTTATTACCAAGATGATCCTTAATGGGCTCTTTAACTCCATGCTTCCATAACAAACCATCATGGACTTATTCCCTATGTGAAAAATATTAGGAATGCAAAACTGAACCTATTTAATATGCTTAGCAAGGCTGCCCATAATTAAATTCATCTCATGGAAAAGCATTAGAGGAGGTGTGCTCTCATAGTGTGCATTCCAAGGTGTGCTAGGAGCTTTTTTATACTGTATCAATTTTTCTTCATCTTGAAAATGTAGTCCTTCCATTTGTAGAAATAACACAAACTTAATCAAATTGGAAAACATACCTTGCAAGTGCATAACATAATCATCTAAACCCATTGATACGAATCCACTTATGTAAGAAGTATGTCCTTCTCTTGGCTGTCATTTGTTAGCTTCCTCACACATGTATGCATCATCAAACAAACCCCATCAATACTGAATTTTATCCCCTTTTATATATTGTTGTTTTGTGTCCTTATACTTCCCCTTTTTCTTATGCAAACCGTGACCCCGGTCATTGATATTTCCAAAATTTATAGACAGCTGAAAGTACATAACAAAATCAAACCTATTGCCCATGTGAAAGGGGGGCTGTAATAGAGATGTAGAAACTAAGTTTTCTGATTGTACCAGATCATAATTACACCTAGCAACATTTTTCTTTGTCACTAGTGTTAGAATGCTCCCAAAATCAAATTTCTCGTGCATGATAGGTCGCTGTCATAGGTTGCTCAACTCAAAATTTTTGGAAGTAAAGTTTCTATACCTTTCAACAATTTTTGACCTCTTAGTTGGCTGCCCTGTATCAATTGTGATTCTCTCTATGGGGTTCCAAGGCCCAAAATGTTGCCAATAATTTTTTGATTCTTTCTTCATTCCCATAGAAATAGTCATAAAGAATTTAAAATCATGATTGAGAACCTTTGTAAAATTCAAAAAATTACCAAGATCCCATACCTCTTGGTGCCAATAATTGTGAACTTGAATCAAGGAATCCTCATGCCTCAATTTGCAAACCATATCCTTCTTGATTGTATGTAAGTTCATCAGAGTGATTTTTTCCTTCAAGCATTCTCTCATCTCATTGTGCATTGATATATCAAGAGGCCTCTTTGTGCCATCCAATCTTGTCAAGGCTTGCACTCCCTTCTTATTTGTGATTGGAAATTTTTCCTCTCCAAACTCTTTCATCAAATCTAGACTCATGCAACAAATTTGAACAATTATTAGATACCAAACAAAAATCATCATTCAACTCATACCTTCTTATGAATATCTCGATTTCTTTGGCTTCTTCAAAATTATCTTTTGGAATACCAAAGTTTGGGGTACTTCGCTGCCCCAAAGCACCTAACATCTCATTTTTGTCCATCATTTGCAGCCCTCTTTGCTGCTTCAAAAACTCAGATTTTTTATTTTTACAATTTCCCGCTCTAGGCTGCCCAAAAGTGTCATCTTTTTGTAGCTCATCTTCTTCCTTCAAATCTGATTTTTCTATTTCATTGGCCTCTTTATGAAGTGTTGTCCCTTCATTCTCTTCCTCCAATTCTCCATGTAGTTCGGTCCTTTCTTACTTGATGACTCCTTGCCTTTTCCCTTGATGCAAGTGTCTACGGGGCTGCCTGTTTAGAACTCCATCCTTCATCTCACAATAATCCTGAAAATACAATAATGCTTGTGTGGCAAGGCTTAGGGTTGCATACTTTTTTTGACAAATTTCCAAAGTATCATCCCTTGACATCCTTTTCTCTATCACTGGTTCCTTTTGCAAAAGGTGGCTTTGAAGAATTTTTGAGAGGGGTTAATAGAAACCCTCTCATCATTATTCGAATGTCTTCCATTGGAAAAGTGATTTTTCCTTGGAATAACATCTTTCAACATAACTGTGATTTGCATACTCAAATTTTGTTGTTTTTTTGGGCTTTCCTTGATTAAGCCATGCATAAGCTTAAATTGCTCTAGAGAGAACCCTCTTGGTCCTCCATAGTCTTTTTTTCTTCTGATAAACTATGTACTTATGTGTATTCAACAACCAACACACAGGTAGACAAGATTGGTGCTCTGATACCACTGAAATGTCCCCAAATAAGACGAATTAGGGCAAAAGGGGTTTTCTGTAAAATCCTTAAATTTGAAATGAAAATCAACAAGCCCTAAATTGAGAATTAAATTCTCTAAACCCTTATTTAATTTCTGAAACCCTAGGTGCCAAAAAGAGGGATTTATAATGAATCTCTGCCAATAAAATGCCTTGAAATAATTTAAAAATATGTAGGAAAATTTCAGAATTAAATCCACATAAATAAATAGTTTTTTCTCCCTTTTTTTGAACCTTCTATTTCGCAAATAGATGAAGAAAAAATTAGATTTAATATCTAATTTTCTGTTGCTGTTCAGAAATAAAAAGATCTTCAAACCCTTGCTAAAAATAGCTGCCAACCTCTGAAAAATATAAGAAAAATACCAATGACTTGTTTTGGCATGAAAATTGCCAAATTGGCCCTCCTAGGTCAATCGCCCCTCTCAAGAACCCTGAAAAAATAGCAAAAAAATAAAGGGACTAATCTTGCCTTCCACAATCTTCAAAAACCTATTAGAAAAATTAATAATAATTCTATGAATTATTAATTAATTTTTCGTCTTCAAAACCCTTCATAAACTATCCAAAATTCCATAATAATAATCAGAAAAATATTAAAAAATTAAAATAATTATTTTGTGAATATTTTGACTAAATAGAGCCTTCAAACCTTAGCGCCAACCTTCTCAAGTGGTTCACTCCACTTGCAAAATTAAGACAATAATTTACCAAAGCCAAAATGCAAGTAGAATATTACCACACCCTAAAAAACAAGCATCCAAACCCTCAAAAGTAGTTCACCCCACTCTTTAGGGCATGTTGACGCTGTGGATTGCACCCTTGACAGGACGCTGAGCTCTTGTCTTCCATGCGACACAATGAAAACTCCTCTCTTCTCTGTGGGTCTGGCAAAACTGAGGGGAGTCTCTAGATAAAAGCTAGCTCCCTTTGATGCATCTATGATTTATTTTGGTACATTTGCTAATATATATATATGTGTGTGTGTGTATGTATATATATATATATATATATATATATATATATATATATATATATTGGGGGGTTGAAAAGAGAGAAATATACTGAAACAAAACTTAAACTAAGAGGGTGATGCACCAAAAAAGTTCGATCTACTTAACTTGACCATACACTTTCCACCAAGAACAAGCTGATGTACACTTCATTTGATATGAGAAATTCTCTTGCATCAGTGAGCTAGGGGTCCTCTGGAGATACAGGGAAGAAGAATTACCAGAGGTGTTCTAAGACACTATGGCAGCCTGTTCACATGCGCCTATACTCTGCTGTAGACACTTCTTGCTAACCTGCAAAAGAACTCACAATACACTAGACGGAATCATTCTGTGAAAGCATGAGGGAAAATGAATTAACACAAGACAAAGCCATAGACATGCAAAAGTGCAAGCTCAAATGGAGGCAACAATGCTTCTTTTTGATTCAAGGTAAATTTTGGTAGAGCTCCGCCTTACAAGCTGAGAGATCTCCTTCTCAAATGAGAAGTTACAATATATATAGAGAGAGGAAGTAAAGGCGCCCCTTTGGAAAAGACTTTGGCGCCTTTTTACAAGTTGGCCCATGTGCGTTGAGAGCGTTGGGAAGAGGAAGGCGCTGAAAAAAGATGCTATGTCGGCTGCCAGTTTTGACCTTGGCATTCAAACATTAATGTGAAAGCATGGGCCCCGCCTCTTTTTCTGCAAACAAGACTACGCCTTCAAGATATTCATGCGGTTTGTTTGCTCATCAATACAAAATGTGAAAAAACAGGCTGCGTCTTCAATGTTCGCCCTCCTTGATGACCATTTGGCAGACACTGAGTCAACCACTGGGATAACTCCTTGTGCTGACACCTTTTGCCACTTGGATTGTTTTGTCCATATTTGTGCTTAGCTGGGTGCGTCTTTTGGAACATTCCAGATGTTGTCGTATGTGTGCGTGGCCATGTTCTGGATTCTCTGCTTTGTTCCGTCTTTCCTTGCTATTTTTTGTCCCTTCCTGGCTTTGTCTTTTCTTGGATTTGTCTTTACCTGGCCTTGTGAGCACTCTGGGCTATCTTCTCGATGGGTCACTGAGTTCACTTGCGGCCTATCCTTAAGCTTTTCAAAATCAACGGCTATTCCCTTGTCCTTAATTTGACATCTGTGGACCCGTCACCCCTTTGAATTCCTTCGACGTACCCTTCGGCTTTTTCCTTTAGTCGGGCTTTTGTCTTTGAACCTCCCGAAGGGGTGTCCTTTCATTTTTGTTGAGAGTCCCCCGCAAGGGTACTTGCCCTTCGAGGTCCTTCGGGTGGCCTTATTCTTCAAATCCTTTGGACAAATCTTTCCTTTGTCTTTCCCGCTTGCTACTTTTGTCGGGCTTTTCCACCGGGTGAATTCTGTTCGAAGGAATTACTTCAGACTTTTTGTCCGAAAGAATTCGCTCTGTCACTTTGCCGCAGGAACTTTTTTGAAAGAATTCCTTGCTCTTTTCCTTGCTTGTTTCTTTCGGTCGGCTCTTTTCTTCGAACAAATTCCTTTGGGCAAAAAGTCCGAATGAATTCTTTCAGACTTTTTGTCCAAAAGATTTGCCTTGTGAATTCTTCCGCGGAATTTTCTTTCCGAAAGACAGTCTTTGCCTTTTGAATTTCTTCGGACAAAATGTCCGAAGGAATTCCTTTGGGCATTTTGCCCGAAGAAAATCAACTTTTGTCTTTGGCTATCTTCCTTTGCCTTGTTCACTTCATGGAGGAACTCACCTTTCGGCGTTTTGACCAGCTACCCTTCGCAAGGGTAAATCAAGTCCAAAGTCACCCTTTGGATCTTTTGCAATGGCCCATCTTGCTCATCATCTGCCCTTCGCAAGGGTTGTTTAACCTTCGGAGCTTTGTAAGAGACTCTTATTTGTCTTAAGGCATTTGCTCAAAACGAAAAGCTCCATACTAAACCGAACCCTGCAGGGCCTTAGATTTTTAATTGTTCTATAAGAACAGGCCTTATTGCAAAGAAAAGGAGATTTTGCAGAAGGTGGGTGCATGACTAGACTGAGGCTCAGAGTGGTAGGGAAGGAAGAAGACTAATTTTGGCATGCAGGATCAAATTAGTCAACAAATTGGCGACTCCTAGGGGAAGCATGCCTGCTATGCTTAAGAAACCAATAGCCTCAAAGTCCATTGGGCACAGAGTCAGAGCGCAACTCGAAAAGTTAGCAATAGCCTCGAGAGATCCAAGAATCAATCATGAAGCTTTTACCCCAAAAGGGAACGAAACACACACAAGATTAATAAAACTACTAACATGTGCAAAAGCACTTAGGAAAAACAGGGAAAGAATAACTGAAAGCAAACTACTATGTACAGCTAACCAAGTATATCTGTCTCCCTCTTGGATCAAAGGGAAAACTTCTTAAGTCTTCTTCATGGCAAGAAAACTTATGATGCCAGACAAGTGGCTGAATGGAATAGAGACTTGGTGACTTGCTCTCCTTGCTTGCCACCTTGATTGACTCGTATCTGAGTGAATCGGGGGCAAACATGCTTCCAACATATATGTATTCATTTTGTTCTTGGAAGCTTGCCTCCTGCTGGTTCTTCATGCTGGTGTGTTTCATCAAGAAATCAATGGCTGCTGGCTCATCACCATAAGCCCTTTGATATGCATCATGGATTGGCTTGTCTCCTTCTGCCTCATTGAAGATGCTGTCAAACTCATCTTCTGCTTGATCATGGCTTTTTTGAAGGGTGACTATTGTGATGTCTAAAATGAGACCACAGACTGATTGCTCATCCCACATAATATCACCTTGTGCAAGGCTCTCTTCTTCAAAGCTTTCCTCAAGATGAACAGGTCTCTCCTTGATAAAAAACCAGAGTCTCCAGTTGTTCAAAGACATCCCCATGATTCTCCTCCAACTCGGGTTCCTTGGCATGGTTGTTTTCTTGATCAAAGTGACAAGGAAGTTCATCAAACAAGGGGGAAAAGAGCTCACCATGCTTACTTTCCTCTTCATATTGCTGGAACATCCGCATGTATGCATGCCCTGCATCCCCTCCGTTGTTGATGTCTTCAAAGGGAGCATCCATGATGATTTCTTCTTCATTGTCACCCATGAGAGCTTCTTGATTAGCTGCAAATTGGATCCTCTCTTCTTCACTTGCCTCTTTCAAAACAGGTTCCTCTTTGAGAAGGGATGAAGTGGAAAGCTGAGGGTTAAACTCACGTGGAAGAGAAGGCAGTCCTTGAGCTAGAATTGAATGATTCTCTTCCTTCCATTTAGCCAACACTTCATCTATATCGGATGTGCCCTGATAGTTGTCTTGGAGGGGTGTAGATGGGGTGTGTTCAAATGTAGGATTTTCTGCTTGATCTGAACCATCCATCACACTTTGGTTGAGGAACCTCATGCTGGATTCCAACTCTGCAATTTGCCTGGCTATATTCTCTTGGAAGAGCCTTTCTCGAAGGTCACAAGCATCATCATGGTGAGTAGGAGTAGCTTCGATTTCTTCAAGGTTTTGAGCAAAACCTTTCTCCTCCTTCCTGCCCCATGATTCCATTGTTTCCTTCCAACTCATGACCTTAGGATTGGAACTTTTCCCTTGTAAACATGCAACAACTTTATCTTCTTCAAGGTCCCGAGCTGGTTCATGATATTCCCTCTTCCAACTTGGAATCTTGACATCATGTTGAGAGACCTGAGGAGGTTGAGGAAGATTAGAAAGAGACTGTTAATATACAGGAAGAATTACCTGAGGAGAGGCGTGCTGGTTCATGGTATTCCCTTCCAAAGAGGATTCACACTCTAAAGAATTGAGAAGGTTCATTTCCATGAAAGGTTGCTCTAATGCCCTTTGATGCTGGGAAGCTAGGCGCAAGGGATTAGGAGCAGGAGTGATTCTTGCATCAGATGAGCTAGAGTGAGCAAGTGCTATCTGGTAGAAAGGATTTGGTGCATAAGAGGGGGCTTTCTTTAGAATAGGAGGGGGCACACAACGCTGACTGCCTTGAATGAATAGACTCTTCCATTTTGCTACCTCCTCCTTCAGAGATTGCAAGCCCCGAGCTTGCCTAAACAAACACTTCTCTTTGTACATAAGCTCCGACTGATATCTATACTGCTCATCCAATTTGTCTATCTTCATTACCTGCTTCTCAAATTCCAGTGTTACTTCCCTTATTGTTGAAGGGCAACTAGGAGAGCTGTTTGAGGTGATTCCATGAACAACCTGAGCTTGATCAAAACCATATGAAAGAATACAAGGTCCATGATTCTGAGCAATGGGATTATACATACAAAACTAAGATTTCTTGATGGCACCTGAATTGCTTAACTAGTTGATTCAACTCGGAGTCGCCATTGGTGTTGATGAAAAAGCCTCAAAAGGCTGGTTGGTTGAAGAACACCAAAAAATTTCAACTCTTTAGACAAAATGTCCCACCTGGCGTGCCAAAAACTGTTGACGTTGTGGACTGCACCCTTGACAAGACGTTGAGCTCCTGTCTTCCACGCGGCACAATGGAAACTCCTCTCTTGCCTGTGGGTCTGGCAAAACTGAGGGGAGAGTCTCTAGATAAGGGCTAGCTCCCTTTGATGCATCTCTGATTTATTTCAGTACATTTGCTAATATATATATATATATTAGCAAATGTACTGGAATAAATCAGAGATGCATCAAAGGGAGCTAGCCCATATATATATATATATATATATAATGGGGGGGTTGAAAAGAGCAAAAGATACTGAAACAAAACCTAAACTAAGAGGGTGATGCACCAAAAAAGTTCGATCTACTTAGCTTGAGCATACACTTTCCACCAAGAACAAGCTGATGTACACTTCATTTGATATGAGAAATTCTCTTGCATAAGTGAGCTAGGGGTCCTCTGGAGATACAGGGAAGAACTACCAGAGGTGTTCTAAGACACACTATGGCAGCGTGTTCATATGCGTCTATACTCTGCTGTAGACACTTCTGGCTAACCTGCAAAAGAAGAACTCACAATACACTAGACATGCTGGAATCATTCTGTGAAAGCATAAGGGAAAATCACTTAACACAAGACAAAGCCATAGACATGCAAAAGTGCAAGCTCAAATGGAGGCAACAATGCTTTTTTATTCAAGGTAAATTTCGGTAGGGCTCTGCCTTACAAGTTGAGAGATCTCCTTCTCAAATGAGAAGTTACAATATATATATAGAGAGAGGAAGTAAAGGCGCCCCTTTGGAAAAGACTTTGACGTCTTTTTACAAGTTGGCCCATGTGCGTTGAGAACGTTGGGAAGAGGAAGCTGCTGAAAAAGGATGTTGTGTTAGCTGCCAATTTTGACCTTGGCATTCAAACATTAATGTGAAAGTATGGGCTGCGCCTTTTTTTCTGCAAACAAGACCGCTCCTTCAAGATATTCAAGCGGTTTGTCTGCTCATCAATGCAAAGTGTGAAAAAATAGGCCACGTCTTCACTATTTGCGCTCCTTAATGACCATTTGGCAGAGATAGAGTCAACCGCTGAAATAACTCCTTGTGTCGACACCTTCTTTTGCCACTTGGACTGTTTTGTCCATATTTGTGCTTAGCTGGGTGCGTCTTTTGGAACATTCCAGATGTTGTCGTATGTGTGCGTGGCCATGTTCTAGATTCTCTGCTTTGTTCCGTCTTTCCTTTGCTATTTTTTGTCCCTTCCTGGCTTCGTCTTTTCCTGGCCTTGTGAGCACTCGAGGCTATTTTCTCGGTGGGTCGCTCAGTTCACTTGCAGCCTGTCCTTAAGCTTTTCAAAATCAACGGCTATTCCCTTGTCCTTAATTTGACGTCTGCGGGCCCGTCACCCCTTTGAATTCCTTCAGCTTACCTTTTCCTTCGGCTTTTTCCTTTAGTCGGGCTTTTGTCTTTGAAACCTCCCGAAGGGAAGGTGTCCCTTCATTTTGGCCGAGAGTTTCCCGCAAGGGTACTTGCCCTTCGAGGTCCTTCGGGTGGCCTTGTTATTCAAATCCAATTGTCCCTTCATTTTTGCCGAGAGTCCCTCGCAAGGGTACTTGCCCTTCGATGTCCTTCGGGGTGGCCTTGTTCTTCAAATCATTCGAACAAATGTCCGAAGGGTTCGAAGGAAATCTTTCCTTTATGTCCTTCCCACTTGCTACTTTTGCCAGGGTTTTCCACCAGGGGAATTCCTTCGGACTTTTTGTCCTAAAGAATTCGCTCTACCACTTTGCCGCGGGAACTTTTCCGAAAGAATTCTTTGTTCTTTTCCTTGCTTGTTTCTTTTGGTCGGCTATTTTCTTCGGGCAAATTCCTTTGGGCAAAAAGTCCGAAGGAATTCTTTCAGACTTTTTGTCCGAAAGATTTGCCTTGTGAATTCTTCGGCGGAATTTTCCTTCCGAAAGACAGTATTTGCCTTGTAAATTTCTTCAAATAAAATGTCCGAAGGAATTCCTTCGGGCATTGTGCCCGAAGAAAATCAACTTTTGTCTTTGACTATCTTTCTTTTGCCTTGTTCACTTCATGGAGGAACTCAACTTTCGGCGTTTTGACCAGCTACCCTTTGCAAGGGTAAATCAAGTCCAAAGTCACCCTTCCGATCTTTTGCAATGGCCCATCTTGCTCATCCTCTGCCCTCCGCAAGGGCTGTTTAACCTTCGGAGCTTTGTAAGAGACTCTTATTTGTCTAAGGCATTTGCTCAAAACGAATAGCTCCATATTGAACCGAACCCTGTAGGGCCTTAGATTTTTCAATGTTCTATAAGAACAGGCCTTATTGCAAAGAAAAGGAGATTTTGTAGAAGGTGGGTGCATGACTAGACTAATGCTCAGAGTGGTAGGGAAGGAAGAACGCTGATTTTGGCCTGCAGGACCAAAATGGTCAACAGGGCATAAACAAGCTTTCCTTTCGCAAAGTGGTGTCAAAAGACACATTTTTAAGATTGATCAATCACCAAAGTAGAGAACCTCTATTGGACATGCATTCCAATAGTCTTCTTCACGCAGGAGAAACATAAATATCAATTTCAACATGTCCTCCATTGTAGCATTCACCATGTATTTATAACTTTTCAAAGAGAGTGAACCACTTTGAAAAAGATAAAATACCATTATTTATCTTTGCTTTATCTCCTATGCCGATATCTCTTTTTTAAATAATATATTAATTATTGGCCTTCATTAAAATTACTTTAAGGCAAAATAAATTAATATTTAATTCACTTAAGCACTTTAGTGGTAAAAACCACTTTTAAAATATTTTATTAATTAATAATTGCCTTATGATAAAAATTACTACTTCGACAATTAATAAATAACCCATAAAATAGCCTTCCCTAAAAAGGGTTCCTTTAGTCTATGGGAAATGGACTAAAGGTCTTCAATCCCTGTTTATTTATGAGGGAAAATGGGGACATTACAACTCTCCTCCACCAGAGGTAGTAAAAGCACATTAAAAAAAATACACCTCTGGTAATGAGTTAAAAAATTGGAATGACTGCGCTAATTTGGAAATCTCATCAAACTTGTTGACTGGAATTTAACAACTTTGATGTCATAGTAATACTTAACATAATTGCAATGACTGCGCTAATTTGGAAATCTCATCAAACCCGTTGAACGGAATTTAACAACTTTGAGCATCATAGTAATACTTAACATCATTGAATTTATTAACAAAGGAGAATAAATCAGAAGATTATAAAGTTTGATTTTTATTTTCTTTTATCAAGCAACCTTGTCCCACACATATTAGTGGCAACTGGGAAGTGATCATGTCAAGACAAGGGAGGTAATAGTTCATAGCTTTCTGCAACCTATGAAAGATTCCCTTTTCATTAAACTACAACTTGTGTCCAAAAATCAAGCTATGAGGCTGACCTACAAAAAAATCTGTACCATGAAAGGAATAAACACTTTTTGCAATCCATTTTTAAGTAGAAATACACCTCTAATTCTAACTAAAGGATTCCCTCAATATGTAGGTTCTACAACAGATGAGTAAAAGCCTAACACTTGAAACTATAGGGGTAATAAATAGAAACATCACAAAAAGCATCCTAAGCCTTCCATAATGAAACAAAAAACAAAAAACCTTGTATTTTTACACCAATTCACCCCAAATCACATCAAATAATGGAAGATACTTCAAGTCAAGCTTACTCTTATAAAAAAAACCCGGCAAAAATTATTCCACCTTCTTTAGTTCCTCACCATGCACAACATCTATAATCTATTTTGCATTAAGGATCATATCTTAAAACTTTCAATTTTTTAAGCTCCAAACCTCCCTAATTGCTAGGAAAGACATAGAGACCATTTAGATGCATATTTGATGCCCATTCTAAAAAAGAAAAAAACCAACAAGAAAATTAATGAACAAATGTTAGAAATACCTTTGGCAGCCTTGAACACAACGAGCCAAAGATCAAGCATTGTCATGCCATCTATTAATATTTTTTGTAATATATGGCAAAGTTCTAGGTATCTGCTTTACCATCATTATGCACACCATGGGTGTATTGCTATGGCCTACCCATTAATTACACTAAATATCATGTTAACTGCCCCTAAAACATTAACAAGACATGCCAATGTTGAACTAACCATGTTTATAAGCAAGCCAAGGCTTTTTGTCTTCCTTTTTCAAGAAAAAGGCTATGCCTTGTAGTTTCCTTGAGAACACTATACAAATTAGAGAATACAGAGATATGTCTCTCAAATGGAAAAAATGGACCACCATGGCTTCACCCTTGATTGAAGCTCCTACGGGATCTCACATTGCTCTGCTGCTGGCTCTGTCACAACCTCTCAAGCATCCTCATGGGTTGTCTTGTCTTCTGCCATGTGTCATTAATGCCTTGGCTGTTTGTCCAGTGCCATAGGGGAAGGGGAGGGGAGCTGCGGTTGGTCTGATGTTTGATTCACATACATCCTTCAATCTATCTGATCAAACACAATCTCCCAGATATTTAAAAAACAGTCAGTTTTAAACAGTGGGAGTCAAAAACATGTATAAAGAGAGATTTTCTGTTCTCACATCACTAATTGCTACTGTGACAAGAAGTAGGTATAGTCTAAACAATAAGATGGCCAGCCATGGGGCCAATTTAAAAGATTTCAAAAATAGGACAAAAATATGAAGGGGGAGTCATGGACCGTTAAATTTCACTAATGTTAGATATACTTGTTGATATTACTATGACCGGTATGACAAGTTGCATATTGTTGTCGAAATAATACATCTCAAAACAGCTGCAAAGTTAATGGAAAAGATAGAAAAAGCGTGCAAGCAAAAGCAAAGGAGAAAAGACCTAGACACCAAAATTGAATCAGCATATGATCTAGAGATCGGATACAACAGTTACTCAATGAATGATCTGGGCATAGCTTCAATGGTCTGCACTCTCACCTTGGTCAAACAGTCAGTTCTAAACACGTGATCTAGGAGGATCTGAGTCATCACATTGACTCGCGGCATCTTGGTGTTGCTTCACAGCCCTGTGGCTCCACCAGCAGCTTCAGCATCATCTCAATGTGTGAAACAGCAAGTCCTAACTCCTCTTTTGCTGCAGTAACGTCAGCAGAAGCTGTCTTACTAATGATTGGTTATGAAGTGGTTGTTACCAACCATTGTAACAGTTTAACTGACGCTTCATCTCTCTAATGTATATCAATACATTCTTTGATTATTTGTAAGAAGTTAATGATACAGATATAGACTAGGAATATGCAGACATCACACATCCGATCTCTCGGATCTTGTACAGAACTTTTGCATGATACAACTTTGCAAATACAATTCCAGTCTAGTGTAAATTACCTTCTTTGCTCTTTCCCTTGTCTTACCTTCTTTGCTCCTTCGGATATATCCTTCGGCCTCTGTCATTCATTATACACTTCTGCAATAACCCATTTAATCTGTTAAGAATGGTTGTCCACCGGGTATCCTCCCGGGTCCCAAATCAATAGGCTAGCAGCAAACCACAGCACAAACACTAGCAGATCAACATTCCTTCAGTTAGCACCTTAGAAGGTGCTCTACTCGATTGCTGCATGGTGCAGACGGTTTCCGCATATGTCAGGCTCAATGCCAACCTTAATCCTAGATGGTGCCACACTTATTGGCGCACCCATGGTTGGTGCCATGTCAGCAGACCAACCAGTGGGCTGCACACCTAGAAAATGAACCAACACATCAGCAGGAAGGCCAATTATTGACCATAAAAAAATCTGAACCGTTCTGTAAACGCTTCTCTTGTAATTGTACATATACTTGTACTCAGCCTCTAAGTCAACGAGAGATATTGATTTAGACATTCCTGCTAGGACATATTTCTCTAGTTTCTGATCATGAGAAATCTCAAGAGGTGACTTTAAGGAAGCTTACGTGTTTTGAAATTTGGAAATCTTGGTGAACATTTTCCAACATTGAACTCTTAATTAGAATTAATTTAAAAATATTCTTCTATTTTCTTGACATTCTATACATTTAATATACAAAATTGGCAAATTATGAAATAAATAATATATTTTTTAATAGACATCAGGGCAAACCTTCATTTTAAAATGTTTTCAAATTGCAAATTGTTTTTCGGGAGAAAATAGAAAAATTAACCCACTGTGGAATATTAGCTGCTAAAATTATCCCTACAATTCTCATTCTCAGCGTTCTGGGTTTTTGTACTCAAATATATGATCCCTAGTCAAAGTGAGTGAAAAAGCATTATTCTAATCTCTCATTGCTTTTGTGAATATGTGATAGTATTTGTATATTCTATTGCGTGTTCATAATAAATCAGTAATTTGCTAGCTAGGTTATTGAGTTAAACACTGCGCCACCATTGTGGACCTTGAGGTGCAGATCAGTGAAGACCTACAAGAAGGAAAATAAAGCAGAAGCAAATTATCCGGAAGTAACAGACATGGAATGAAACTGTACCAAATAAGCCTGAACCCCATCCTCTTGGAAAAGGAAAGGAAGCACACCAATTCAAAGAAGTTCCAGTGGCCTCAAGGACAAGGAAAAATCCTTTCATTATAGCAGCAGAGATGCAGGAAGT
This sequence comes from Torreya grandis, assembly GCA_037957365.1. Lineage (NCBI taxonomy): Eukaryota > Viridiplantae > Streptophyta > Pinopsida > Cupressales > Taxaceae > Torreya > Torreya grandis. Next base: position 1,261,505 of record JARHVA010003792.1, read on the forward strand.
CAGAAACCTCAGGTAGCCATTAAAAAATCTCAATATGCTACACGTCCACTTGTGACCCCATGCAAAACTTCAGCATCAAAGTTCAAATGGATGAAATCAACACTGCTAGATAAACTTCAACGAGAAGTTGAATCTCTAATGGATAGATTCCAACTATTGTTTAAGGAAAATGCAGATACTTTCATGAAGATTGTAAAGAATTTGACTAGAATCAGAAAGGGATCGAATGAAGTCTTAACTACCATTAGAAAGAATAAGAAGGAATAAGATGCAATTATGGGAGATTTTGGCAATTTGGTGAAGTATCTGAAATAGACGTAATGATCTCAATCTCTTGGTTTCTCTGTTTAATTTTTTACGTTATGAAAGCGAAGAGGAAGTTTGAAATTGTTTGTTTACATATGTTTTAAAACTTCGACTTCTTAATGTTTGGTCAAGACTTAAGAACCAGATCGATGGTCGTTATTTAGCAGGCTTCTTTGGAGGTTAAACATAGTTGCAATAATCTTCCCAAGTGGCAGAGTACTCCCAAATTCGACTTCAGTCTCCATCAATATTTGATGGTTACAACTCTGCCAAATTTCATAATTTGTCCATGCTAGGTGATCTGTAATCAGAATCTTTACTAACTTTTTTCTATGTTCCAAATCAACTCTTATTCTTCAGCTTGTCAAGTTGTTCCCAAATCTGAGTCATGTGACTGTGAGGTTTACTTTTTTGGATGGACGAGATTGTAATGTCAAGAACAATACATCATCTATCCAATGGCTTGCGGATAATTCAAAAAATTTGTAGCCTCTTTTCAATGGACCCCTCACAAGAAGTTATAGAAAGATGAATCTCTTCAATTGTATGATTTCTCACATATGACTTTAGGACCCATGTATAATTGTGCAACAAAGTTATTAAATTCTATATGAGTTATGACGATAGGTTCACAAGCACTGCCTACTAAACCCTATTTCACTACCACTTCCTCTGCGCACATAAGTAACACATATGACACTCTTATACCATAATCACATAAACAGGCATATGACACTCTTATACCATAATCACATAAACAGGCATTCGAAAATTCACAAAAGAGTGTTGAGATAGAAAGAGAGAGGGCAATATTCAAGTAACACTTGTTTCTTTAAAATTTTCCAATATTCATACATGGTACACCTCAACTTTTGATTGAATTGCATACTTATTGCAAGTTGGAATTCACAAATAGAAACCTTGGAAATATTGAAGAGGTCAAGCAGAAAATACCTGCTACCATAATGAGCATCATGTTTCAATTTCCATCCTTGGTTTACAATGCTGTGCTTTTATCATTAACTCTTCGATTCTCCTCTTCTGCTCATTTTTGCCTACTCTCTCAAGTTCATCCACAAGATATCTGTAAGTTATATATTTAGGAACTATTCTTTTCTCTACCATTTCCTCAAAGAACTGGCAAGCTCGATCTAACAGGCCAACTTTGGAAAGCTCGTACACTATTAAACTATAGGTTCCTAGATCAGGAACACAATCTTTATCAAGCATGTCTTCTAACAGATAGGAGAGGATTTTCATTCTTTTCATCCTGCAGCACATTTTAAGCAATGGATTGTAAGTTTGAAGATCAGGCTTACAATTGTTTTCTTCCATTTCCCGGAAAAGTCTCAAGGCATTTTCCTCCTCTGAAAATTTGCAAACCACAGTTAGCAAGGTATTGTATGTAATGACATCAGGGGAAATCCCTTTCTCAGGCATTTCCCTAAGGACTTCATAAGCACTTCTCAATCTGCCTCCTCTACCAAGAACAAAAATCAAGGAATTGTAAAAAGCAATATCAGGGATGCACCCATTTGCTTTCATTGTTTCGTATATTCTCAAAGCTTCTTCAATTTTCCTGGCTTTTCCCAAAGCGCGCATCACAATCGTATATGTTACCACATTTGGAGGACAACCCTTCTCTTGCATTTCATCTAGAAGCTCATCGACCTTTTGAAAATCCCTCTCAAGGCAATATGCTTCAATAAAATTAGTATATGAGACAACACATGGGCTGAATCCGCACCTCTTCATTTCCTCAATGGTCCATTCTGCCTCCTCAAACCTCTTTGCCTTGCACCATCCACGGATCAAAGCATTAAAAGTGTGGGCATCTGAAGGAATTCGGTCCCTCAAATCCACAAACACATCCCACACATGTTCTGCCTTTTTTTCCTTGCAGAGCACATCCAAGAGCACATTCATAGCTGCAGTATCCATTTCAAGCCCAAAATCTTCCATTTCATTGAATGCCCTGATTGCTTCTTCCCATTTTTCTGCACCCCCATACCTCCTTATTACCTTGGTAAAAGTCCTCAGCGAAATCAGCCCACCCACAAGCTTCATTTCTTCAATCAAATTCCACATTTCTCGGAATTGCTTCATCTTTCCTAGAATATCTACCATTGTATTGTAAGCTTCCTGGGGGTGCCTGTCAACAAGGAACAATTTATAAGGGGATGGAAATCTTTATACAAGTGTAGAATACTTAAAAAAATCATTCCATTTCAAAAAATAAGAAATCTATGTATTAGAGGCTAATATTTCAGGAAGAATATAGAACTCGTTACCAATACTAATACTTCTAATTTAGAGAAAAGTTGGTCCGTTGGGCTGGTTTGACTGGTACAGAGTTGAGACAAAGCATCGGCAGGTAAAAGACTTAGGTTCAAACATGGCAGGCTGACATCTTCCAAATAAATTTATATTAGGAGTTTGAACTCAAAAGTAACTAGCTACCCAAAGCAAACTTTTATAGAATAGCTTAGCTATTTATTTTTTTGGGAAATGCACTAACGGAAGAATCTGATATTGTTTCAAGGTGTAATGATAATGGAGACATTGATAAGAGAGAATTTGGTATGCATTCTAGTGTGACCCAGGTTTAAAATCTGAATATGGCATATAATCTCACCCACAATTTACCAAACTAACAAACTAATTTTTAACATTTTTGTATAAAATTACCTAATGTGATTTAGAAATCCTCTCCATATGTTAAAGCTTGATTTTGATGGGGCAGTCAAGGGAAACCCTAGGCTCGCTAGTTGGGGTGGAATTTTCAGGGATTGCAACGGGCAACCTCTCCTTGCATTTGCAATCCATATGGGCTTAGACACAGATAATAGAGCATAAGGATGAACTTTACTGAAGGAATTAAGTGTTGCTCGTGAGCAGGGGTAGGACCTATTGTTGTATTGAATGTACAGGGGTAGCATTCATGCCTTGGAAGAGGGTAAGTGTAATACTGGGAAACTTAATGCCGTTACCTAGAATATTATTTATAATTTGGCTTTCTTTGAGTCTTAACGTTTTGGCCATAATAAAACGAGAAGGAAATAAGATGGCAGGCTTAGCCACCAACCTAGGGATAGATCTTTGGCATAAAGAGCAGCCTCTTGGAAAACATTCTGTCTCCACCCTTTCCTAGCAACATGCAACATCTTGTCTTGATTTAAAATAAAAATAATATATCATAATATATTAATATGTAAAGAATAGTGTACAAAATGTCCACCTCTGTTAAACAGAAATCAGCAGGAGGACAAAAGAGAACAGAAGCTACAGAACAGATCCAAAAGAGGTCCACAAAATATCTTTGGAGACACTCCTAGCCTAAGAACAGAACCCAATGGGATGCTTACACCCATCCAGGAAGTGCACACCAAAGAACTGACCTATAATATGATTAGCAAACTTGTCCAAAACAACCATACATGAAGTAATCATGAAGGAGAGAAATTAATGCTGAAACATCAGAGATTATCTTGTCAGTGATAGCCTGATGACTTTGTAAAGAATTGAAGGAATAAGTGCACATCCGATCTGAGTTGAATCACCAGCAAGAGTATCAAGGACTTTGATCAAGTGTGCTCCTGAGCTCCCTCGGTATAACTGGGTCCAGCTTGATCATCACCATATGTAGGCCTTAGTCCCAGACAAGATGCCGGGTGGGAGGAAAGTTGGGAGCCTTTTTGGCGGGGCGGAGCAGGGTTGGTAATATGCTCTATGATTATTTTCCTCTTCCAAGCATTCCTTAGCAAGTTCCCTAAGCAGTAGATTTTAAGTTGTTTCAATTCTTGTGTGTTGCTCCTTCCAGACATTGAATAAATAAATAAAGGACTTATCCATATTGGTTATTGTGGCATCCATTTGGGGATTCTGGTTCCCATACACTCCCATGTTGTTACTCAGAATTTTCAAAGTCGTATCAATATTGCTCAGCAACTGGATTAGAGCCAGGGTCCGTTGACTTGCTTTGTCATTGAAGGTCTGATTATGGTTCTCCTATCCTGAGCCAGGAGTTTCCACAAATGAAGGAATATGAGGAGGAACAGCATTGTGATTGTCATGGCTGCCCTGGAAAGTGGAACGGAATGGAAGTAGGAGCAGAGTAGGGGGCTTGTGGGTGGCCATCAGGCCTACAGTTTTTTATCCATAATCAGCATGGACATTCCATAGCGCGATTTCAACACAAATCCTTTAAACTCCTAACATATACATGATTATTTTTTTACTGTTATGCATTACTTTGCTTGCTAAACAGAGATATAAGGTTCTGTAAATGAAATAGGCTGGAATTAAAGTGCAAATAGAAAGAACATAACAAAACACAAGATACAATAGTTTTAGCTTGGAGAAACCCAATTTGGAAAGAACTCCAGCAGAGTGAGGTATTTACTCCTCCCCTTTCCAGTATATAATTCTCAGGTACAAGTTTATTGTCATCACATGGCCTTCACGGACAGGGATACGATTCACAACCACCCAAAGCCTACACAATGATTTGTCTTTCTTACCACACTTCTCTGGCAATTACAACAACAAATGAGAAAAAATACATGAGAAAAAATGTCATTTGGGTAATGACTACACGTAGAGGTCATTTGAGTGATGACTAAAATATACATGAGTAAAAATCCCATAAAAATTAATATCTAATACAACACTTGACAATCAAAATCAGCTAGGAGAACAATGGAAAATTCTGCCTCGTTGATGAATGGATTCTACACTTGAGTTGCACTGTTGCACCCAAGTGAATTCACTTCCATCCATTGCCTTTCTCTATCCTAGGGCCTGTATTTATACACAAACTCAAAAATAGGAGGTATACAAAACGTCCCAAGAGAATAACTGAACCCACAGAGAGTCCAAAATTGAGTCATGTTTGCAAACTTTACTCATTGGACTCAAGTTGTGTGATTCTCTGATAAGCTGTGGCGGTGCCACAGGCTTCTCTAATAGTAGGTTTCCTTGCAAAGCCGCAGCATGAGGTCTATGTCAAAACAGAGGGATACTCCCAGAGAGTTTAGATCACTCTGAGGCTTCCTCTAACTATGTGAATTCCTCATGTACCTTCTCGACTGATATTTTCCTATGAATTGTCTTCAAGAAGTGTGTTACATAGATGAGAATGGTGGAACTAATTAGCTAACATAGCTAACATATTAGATCCAATATTCAAATCATGTGTAATGTCCCTTTTTGGACAAAAAACAACAATTTCAAATTTTTCCGTAAATCGTTTCTGGTAAACTTATGAATTCTAATTTTTATAATCACATGCAAATAATAGACTAGCACATGCAACACTCAATACTAAAACCCTAATTGAAATATAACACAAATTTATATTTTCACCCTTGAAATCCAACAAAACCTATAATTACACTTAAGGTGTTTCATTACCAAGCCACATGCTACGATTCATCTCTGGATTTAAAGATGCATATAAAATGTTGTTGAATACTTGATAAGTGTATGGATGTTGAGAATACTACCAATCATCAACAGCAGAAAATTCTTTTATTTGATATGCAACCCTAGTTTATTATCAATATCCAACAACCTAACATTTACAAGAACAACGTTGGATGGTATAGCTTGACTGATTTTAATGATTTGACCATTGTAGATGAAGGTATGACTGGCTACGAATGAATTACACTAACATGTAATCGCTGGAATGGAAAGAACAGTTGGCTACGAATGGATTACAGCAGCTGTATAAAATGCAACAATCTCTTGGACTGTGTATAGAAGCTATATAAACTGCAACGATCTCCCTTTCAGCGCCCACAACACCTCACCAACGTTGAGTTTTGAGACACAACTGACTCCAAATGGTATGGCGCTTCACCTAGGGTACGACAACCCTTGTATGGCATAAAAACCTTGATTTGTTGATCCAATAAACCCTCACAAAAATTTTGGAAATTGATAATCACTTCCAGCCAACTCAAATCTGAAAATACCCTGATTTGTTTACACAATTGTGATCTCTGGATAGAATCACCTCAATGGATAAAAGGGTTTTCATCCTCTGATGGAAAAGTTGAACACAGAAGCTCCAATCTGGAAATAGAGTTTTGATTTCAAAGATGAATAATGAATAATCACTTTTGAGCCCAGCTCCTCTTTTTATAATCACTTTTCATTCCAAAAACTCTAAAAGCGTTTCAAAACACTTTTAATAAAATATTACTTTTTGACCCATTTAATAAATGTTTCCTTTTTGGCCCATTTAATAAATATTACGTTTACCCCCCTTTAAAATAATAGTACATAAGTTACATTTTTCCATGTTATAAAATAAAGTGACTTTGAACAACTTAAAATATTATTATTAAATTATTTCCATAATTAAATATTTCAAAATGGGGACATAACAGTCTGCCCTTCTCAAAATTACTTGCCCTCAAGCAATGGCAAATCCAACACTCCAACTTGGCTACACATTTCTTCAATGCCAGGATTGCAAATTATCCTTGGGAGTTTGCTAGTCCCTCTACCCAATTTCTTCATCCACCTGTTATACACAACCACCAATAAAAGGTGATATGATTGCTGCCCACTAGCAATAATCTGACCATTTGTACCATTTGTTTTCTCAGATAGCAATAAAAGCTTGGCCCTCTCAACATTATATTTCTCATCTTTTGGAGATTCAAATTGTGACTTATGACTTAGGCAAGTTGCTATTGTAAGAATTGGAGCCAAACAGTGCAAGAGTATATATACCATAGAGCATAATCTTTCCAATTCTCACATCTACCGGTAGTTTTGCCAAATACTATCCAAGAGCACTTAATTCTTCATTCCCCTCAAGAGACTCAACCTCATATAATTTCAAACTTTGTTGATACTGTAAAATCGTAGTGTCATTTTCTGCTTGTGATTTTAGAAGATCTTGGTGCAACTTCTAGATTTCTTCATTGGCATTTTGCATCTGTTGAATCCCTGTCATGACTTGCATCCAAAGATTATGATTCTCATGATGTAAATTGAAAAGTTCATCTTGTAAAGTGGCAAAATTATTCCCATTGTTTCCATGATCATGAGTTGAGCATTCATATTTTGCTTCAATTTGAATGGTTTGTCTCTTGGATTTGCTCAATTTTTCTTCCAAGCTCTGAATTTCTATGATCAGTTTATTTTTCTCTTGAGTTTCAAACTGTAGCTTATGACTCGTGGCATTTGCTTCCTCTACATACTCATCACTCTGCCTTTTAAGCATAAACACTTGCCCCTAAAGTTCACTGATTTGTGTCTTGTACGATGATGAACATTCAATAACCTTTTGATTCTCTTCCTGATCAAGATGCAACGTTTCTTGCATTTGTAATAGTTGTTCCTCAACAACTTTGACTTCCTGAACTCTTTTTTCACGCTCTTTTTTCAATATTTCCTTCTCTTGATTTAGACTCAATATTTCTCTTTGCAACTTTATTATTTCATTAGAATCAATCTGTGGTGCTGGAGATTTGTCCTTTTATCCATTTTGAAACAAGGCCTAATTTGTGCATTCAAAATTTGGTTTCCCATTTCTTTTGAGCAAGCTGAATTATATGTAATTTCCTTAATGCCAATAGATTCATGCCCTGTTTCTTCCAAAACAACACCAAATTCCTCAAGCTCTTTCGTTGTATGACCATACTTAAGTGCTCAAAATTGCTTTGCTCTTGCTAAAGAAACTAGATCCTTCGAAGTTTCTTCACCATTCAGATTTATGCCAACTTTTTGACTTGAGGTAACCCATGCAAAACTTGAACCAAGGTGGGAGACACTAATTTTCTCATTTTTTCTTGTTTTTGAACTTCTGATGCTACAGGGTTCCCCAATCTTTGCAGAACTATCATCTTCACAATTGCTGCCTAATATACGAACTGACCTTGCGAGAGCAACTTCAATTGCTTCATCAACCTCACTTTCCAAATCAGCCTCCCTCTAAGACTTTCCAGACTAAGTGGATTCATTTTTAGATGGTTTGTGTTTGACAAGACTTTCAATAGCTTTTCCTACTTCGGTTGCATGAGCTGCTGACATAAAAGTTGCTTGAGCTGCTATAGAAACCTCGTCAGTTTTTGTGAATTGGGTAGAACTGTGATAGTCATCATTTGAGCTTGGAAATTCTTGATATCCGAGACTAGGCTTCAGTATTCTTATCCTCCATCCTGATCTTGTTGTATGGATCTTCAAAAAAAAATTGGACTTAATGGTACCTGCTAGCCTTGAACTCTCAATTGGTTTCACTTTAACTAGGAAGTGAGAAGCATAAAGACGGGACGAATCACACTTTTCATCATCATGCAGTCTTGTGTGTCCCTCGCTAGCAAATATAACAAAAAAAAATCATTTTCTGACTTGTGATCAGGGGATGATGAGGGGCAAAAACCTGGAGTTGCTTGAGATACAAAAGTTGGTTGTACAACATTTATACTTGAAAAGCTTTTATTTGATTTAATGCAACCTTTCACATTTTCTAAAACTGAAACTTGCCTTACACCATTAGAATAGCTTTGGTTCACCTGGCTATCTACAAAATGATGAGGTCCATCTTGTCCATGATCAAGGTCTTCTTTCTTCTTCAATTTTCTACTTTTATCTTCTTTGAGCATCTTCAAGAATTCTTCAAAGTTAAAGTCATACTTTTCACCTATGTGGGAAGCTTGCTCAGACGATTTTGAGTGATCTTTCTTCCTCTTCTTCTTGGCTCATGCATCCTTATTAAGTGACATAAATCTCAGAGAGTTATGTCAGCTTGAACTTTCAGGTTTAGATTATAATATTCTTCACAGTAGGCCTCATAATCAATTATGCGTGGTTGCTGCCATTCTTCTTCTTCTGACTCTTTTCTGTCCAGCTGTATTTTTATTGATGCCACTAGATTTGGCATGATATTCTAATACTTTTCAAATACTTGTCTATTATATCTCTTACGTTACAAGTTGGTAGGATCATATGCTCTAATACCACTATAATGTTCCTTTTTGGACAAAAAACAACAATTTCAGATTTTTCCGTAAACCCTTTCTGGTAAATTTCTGGATTCTGATTTTTATATTCACATGCAAATACTAGACTAGCACATGCAACACTTAATACTAAAACCCCAAATGAAATCTTTATTGAATTGAATGGAAAATATGTATGTTTACACAAATTGATCATCAATAGCAGAATATCCTTTTATTTGATATGAAACCCTAGTTTATTATCAATATCGAACAACCTAACACTTACAAGAACAACAATGGATAGTATAGCTTGATCGATTTTAATGATTTGACCGATGTAGATGAAGGTACGATTGGCTATGAATGAGTTACAGTAACATGTAATTGTTGGTATGGAAATATCGGCTGGCTACGAATGGATTACAACAGATGTATAAACTACAACAATCTCCCTTTCAGTTTCAGCGCCCACAACCCCCCACGAAGGCCTGCATAGCAGTCCCAAAGGCTAAGTTTTGAGACGCAACTATCTCCAGATGGTATGGCGCTTCACCTAGGATACAACAGCCCAAGCTTGTATGGCAGAAAAACCCTGATTTGTTGATCCAATAAACCCTTACAAAAATTCTGGAAATTGATAATCACTTCCAACCAACTGAAATTGTAATCCCTAAATGGAATCACCTCAATGGATAAGAGGGTTTTCGTCGTCTACACCTATTCACCAAAGGGTTTTTGTCCTATGATAGAAAAGTTGAACACAAAAGCTCCAACTTGGAAATGGGGTTTTGATTTCAAAGATGAATAATTAATAATCACTTTTAAACCCAGCTCCTCTTTTTATAATTTCACTGTTCATTCCAAAAACCCTAAATGCATTTTAAAACACTTTTAATAAAATATTACTTTTGGGCCCATTTAATAAATATTCCCTGTTTGGCCCACTTAATAAATATTATTCTTGACCCCCTTTATTATAATAATAAGTGTCTTGTTTCCATGTTATAAAATAAAGTCATTTTGGACAACTTAAAATATTATCATTAAATTATTTCCATAACTAAAAATTTCGAAAAGGGAACATGACATCATGCCTCCCCAATTAGAGGCTTTTGGATCCCAAAAGCATTAGGAACTTTGTAGATGAGGAAAATTCTTTCAATATCTCCACCATGTTTTGTAGTTTGCAAGCTTATGTCATCTTGGGCTTACAAGGACACCAACTTCACAATGGCTCCTACACTTGCAATGATCTCTGCACTCTCCGATGGATGACTTGCTTCTTCATCTCCACTATGTTCTGCAATTTACAAGCTTATGCCTTCTTGGGCTTACAAGGACACCGATTTCTCAATGGCTCCTACACTTGCAATGACCTCTACACTCTTCAGTAAATAAATTGCTTTGTTAGCAAGAGAGACTATTATATTTAGCCATCTCAGTTGTGTAGTCTTCAAAACAAAGTTGCTCTGCACTTGACTATGTTCTTTGCACTTCCTAGAGTTCCCATTCACTCATTGTGCTCTCTGTTGTCAACTCCCCATCTCTAATCATTCACTCATTGTTCTCTTTGCTGTCAACTACCCATCTCTAATCAACTCACTACTTGGACTCTTGTGTGCTTGATAGAGGTCCAATAACTAGAAGTGGATTAAATACACTCGATTTTGAGTGTATATTGAATGAATCCTCCACAATTAGAAGATTTTTGGTCCCACAAAAAATTAAAAACTCATGTTATGAGGAAATTCCTTGCCCATTTCTTCAAATGCCCTTTGAATTTGCTTGGAAATTGTACTTTCAACCCAGTATTCCAATCTGCCTAGTCCCCTTCTTTACCTTTTTCCTTCATCTGCAAAATATCTTTGTCCAACTCCTCTTAGCCAATAGGAGCAAGGATCTACAATAGAAGGTACAGAAAACTTTCTTGTCCAGCATGGACGGCTCAAAGAAATGTAAGCTTTCGACATTCCTAACAAAACATTACTTCATAAAAAGAACGCATATCCAATCTAAAAACGTTCTTTCCCACTTGTTTTACCTTAAGCTTCTTAGTGTTACATTGGAGTCTTTTTTGCTCGAGTACAGCCATATTGTCCTTAATAAGAAAACTATGCTCAAATCCATGTTGAACATTGTCTTGCTTAGCACTTTGTTGGTGACTCTCTTAACCTTCCTATCTTTTGGAAGAGTATTTGCCAAGTGGAATGCTCAGCTTTGTGAACTCTTGCGTTCACCTTTTCACGTCCCTTAGGTGGCTTGTTCATCAAAGATTGTGGGTAAAGACCATCACATGACATAGGCCACAATGTCTTGTACCATTCTTTTCTTAGCAACAACAGTACTGACATTTGAACTCAACTTGCTGCCAGGGAATCAAGACCCCTTCTCCACTAGCACTTGCTATTTGGGTAATGGGAATACATCTATACAATGGTCAGACCACAATGGAACACTAACCACTCTGATACCAATCAGAACGGACATTCCATAGCATGATTCATCAACACGAATCCTTTAAACTCCTAACATATACATGATTGTTTCTTTACTGTTATGCACCACTTTGCTTGCTAAACAAAGATATAAGGTGTTGTAAATGAAATAGACTGGAAATAAAGTGCAAATAGAAAGAACATATCAAAATAAAAGACACAAAAGCTTTAGCCTGGAGAAACCCAATTTGGAAAAAACTCCAGCAGAGTGAGGTGCTTACTCCTCCCCTTTCCACTATATAATTCTCAAGTACCGGGTTACTAGCATCACATGGTCTTCATGGACAAAGATACAATTCACAATTGCCCAAAGCTTACACAATGCTTTGTCTTTCTTACAACACTTCTTAGACAATTACAACAACACTTCTCAGACAATTACAACACTTGACAATCAAAACCAGCCAGGAGAACAATAAGAAACTCTACTGCATTGATAAACGAACTCCACACTTGAGTTGCACCGTTGCACCCAAGTGAATTCACTTCCATCCATTACCTTTCTCTATCCCAAGACTTGTATTTTATGCACAAACTTAACAACAGGTAGTACACAAAACGTTTTCAGAGAACTAAACCGATAGAGAGTTCAAAATTGAGCCACAGTTGCAACCGTTACTCATTGGACTTCGGTCACATGATTCTTTGATAAGCTGCAGGTTTTGCTGTGACATGAGATCTGTGTCAAAACAAAGGGCTATTCCCAAAGTACCCAGATCACTCTAAGCCTTCCTCTGACTCTAGAAACTCCTCATGTCTGTAAACTCCCCATGTACCTTCTTGACTGATATTTTCCCATGAAATGTCTTCAAGAAGTGTGTTACAAGCATTTGTTACATAGATAAGAATAGTGAAGCTAGTTAGCTAACATATTAGATCCGAAATTCAGAGCAATTATCTGATGTGGAGTGACAACCAGAGGATAAGGTCATGGGTTTGGTGGTCCAACATCTTCAAAAGTCTTAGCATGAAGAGTTTCTTTGGGATAACAAGGAAGATTATGTGCATTGCATCCATTATGATGTACAAACTCATTTTGACCCTTACTCCTCTTCATGCTAGGTAAAACCCTAACATGGTATGAACTTGGAGCAAGAATTAGTTGACTATGTTGTCAGCACTTGTAGACATTACCTTCAGTTGCCTCATCTTCAATGACCATGGGTTGCTTGTCTTTGTTGTTGGACAAATAAGGCAATCTAGACTTGAGGATCGATGGACATAGTTCTTCTTGTCAAAAGAAGTGTTCTTTTTCCTCCAACTTCCAGCCTTCTTTGCAATACTTGTGAGGGGTGGCTTTAAGCCATTGGACCTTTCTATAGCCATTTGGTTGGCCTTAATCTTCTTTTCACGCATAAGTCTCATCAAACAATATGTGAGATGACCTGTAGAGTGGAATCTTGTAGACTGGGTGATGCAAAGGGAGAGAGAAAAACAAACTCTTAACAACTTTCTTTCTTGAAGACTATCTCCTTGTAGCCCTTCACAAGGACAAATTCAGATGTTTTAAGAAATTCACAAGGGTTCTAGCCAAACTAAGCCCTGTTCCAAATAACCTTTATCCTCTTCCTTGTCTCTACAATGTTTCAGACTCCAACTCTTAAGAGAACACTAACTTACTATTGTAACTCACAATTAGGCCTCTTCTGGTAGCCCTTCTAAGACACCTTTTCAGATGGTTTAACTAGTATTCAAAGGTTCAGAACAAACAAATGACATTTTTATATACCCATTAAGGGCTTACAACTCCATACTAAATTTTAGGAACCAACTCCCAAGGTAGATGCATTAACTCTACTAGACCTTTTTCCAATTAGGCCTAGATTAGGTCTCTTTGCCTTAAAGACTGAGTTTTAGCTCCAGAACTCTCCACACGTGCCAAGACTCCAAGGAAATGTTTGATTCACCTTACGGTCATCAATACCAAGCTACAGGTCCAATTTTAGGCTCTGAAACAAAGTGGAACTATGCAAACCAAGAAATGGCTAAGACCCTAGACTAGGTTTCTTCACTACGCCGAGAGGTATGTATTTGAGGATTGCAATGGCAAAAAGATGTTTCAAGGACTATAAATTTTTGGAAAAGGTTTATGCAACCAAAATACACTTGTTTGGAATGGAACACTCAATACTTTATGGCAAATAGACTCAGACCTCAACATTTCTCTCTTGACTATTCACACAAAACACAGGGTATAGGACTATGTTAAAACAAATTTGAGTTTGGATGAAGTTTAATCTTCAAAATGGTTTCTTGAGCATTTAACAAGGTTCCCTCAATTGAATACAACCTTCTAACACCCCTGCAACCTTTAAAGTGCTTGAAAACAATAAAAGAGACACTTTAAGCCACTTGAAAATGGACTGTCATACACAGAATTTGTTCTTGAGCCTGTTTGCTTCTTCCTTGACCTATAGATGCTGGTTTCTAATGCAAACTAGAGCAAGAATCCACTAATAACAATGTAATGCACCTACCAAGATCAAAATTTTCATTCACAATGTGATTCAACAGCTGTTCTCATTCATTAACTTGCTTATTCTGCTCATGCGTACACATAATTCTTGTCAAGAGCCTTCTTCATGCAATCTAAAACCCTTCTTCTTTGTTTCTTGGAGCTTGACACTTTTTCATACATTGAATTATGATTCATTCGAACCTTTTCAATCTTTATATGATCCTAGAATTACTCTAACTACTTCTTGATGGTTTCCCACGTATGGCTTATGCATGAACATATGCATTCTTGAATGCTACAAGTAAGTTTGAACAAAGGATATAAGACCACAAAGGCGGCCAACCTCTAAATGACATTCAAAGACCTTTAAGACAACTAAACCAACCAAGATCAAACATTCGATCCTACCAAAATCAAGCAAAAGACCTCAAAACCAAGGAAATACATTCAAAAATTTGAATTTGGCATTTTGGCGGGAAAATGCCTAGAAGGTTCAAATTCAAATTTTAAGATTAACTAAGACCTAGAATGGACTCCTACATGATCTTACAGACTACTAAGATCCCCCTAAGACTCAAAAACATTGAAACAAACCAAAATTTTGCATTTGGAGAAAATGGTACAAGAGCATCATTGGGCTAGGGATTTGGAGATGTTTAACGTTGTATAGTAAGTGGACAAGTGACTAAAATAAGTGCACTCAAAAGTGTCTAGAAGATTGAAGTGGATTTAAGGCTTGGTACTGAAGAGGTCAAAGCTGTAAATCCAATGCAGCCCTAAGAAATGGGGAGACATGACTCTGATTTAATTCATACCGACTTGCATCACCAACCAAAGATACAACATTCACATATGTCAGGCACTCCCTGCTTGTATTTCATGATCAATATTCAACCCGTGGCTTAAGGCACAAATGGCACTTCTCGCTCTTTGTTGGCCCGTATGTCATCGTCGTGGCTTGTTTGCTGATCGTGCTCTTGCAATGAATGTGGGGAAGATTGTTAGCAAGTGTGGTGGTTGGATCATTGCAATATTTAAGGCCAAGCATTGTATATTGCCATAGTTCCATGTGTCAAAGACAATGTTTTACTATAGGCCAAGCAGTATGCTTGAATGGTTTACATCAAGCAATGTACACTATTTTGAAAAGGATGGGCAGGGCTGTGATATTCAACATATTTATTATTTCAAAAATATAGTATTTTTGAATGAAGTTGAGTGGAATTAAACACAAGTCCATGGGTATAATGGAAGAAAGGGGCGGATGGCTGTTATGGTAAAATGACATGTGGGAAGTGATAAGAACACTAAGGTGAGGAGATAATGTTAAAGATGCCTAAGGATGGGTATTTATAAGATAAGGTATGAATGGGAAAATGGTTGCTAGGAATGTAGACCATGTTGGTGGCTATGATTAAGGGGAGAAAGTGGTCATTAAAAATGGCATATAGTGGTGGGTCAAAAGGGACCATACTTAGAAAGTGATAGAGAGAGAAGTAGAGGGTGGAGAAGATAATGGCTAGTGATGACCAGCAAGTTAGTTAGGAGGGTAGTGATGTGCCATATTTTTGTGTTGAGAAATCGATAAATGTGGAGTTTGAATACAAAAATCCCATCTTTAATACCTCGGAAAGTGAAAGACCATTGTCTCCCATATCAGTATTGTTACCTTATCATGGTTAGTAGCAAGGTGGGGTGGGATTTCTACGTCCACCTGTTGGATATGATGCAGCACCTCAGTCTTTCCTCCGAACATTACTAACTCTATGTTCCTATCCAAAGTTGTACCATAGTTGGCTAGACTGCTTGTGACTCCATTATTGTCTCGGTTTTGATGAAATACTTCAATGGTGAGTAATCCTAAAATATTAACAAGAACATGTTAGATCACAATGTCCATTCTCTAGATGGTTGATGGAAATGAAGCTTGCCAATCTGTAGGAAGAAAGCTTTGAGTTGAGTATAGGGTGATGTGCCAATATTGTGTGGACTCATTGAAGAATGATTTCGGAGTCACCTTTAACAAAAAGGAAGAGTAACCCATGTTTTCTAGCTAATTGGATTGAAACCTTAAGGGCAATGAGTTCTGCGAAGTTGATGGTTTGGAACCCAATACTTTGGGTGAAATTGATGATAGGCTCTCACCAACATCATTTCTAGTTATTCCACCAATGCCAAGCCTTCTAGGACTATTTTTGGAAGCCTAGTCAAAGTTCAATTTATAGATGCTTGATGGTGGAGAGGTCCAACCATGCATTGACCATACATGAAAATATGAAAAGTGGCATCTACAATGTATATTCAGAATTTTGCCTCCTTGGCAGCCGAGCATTCTAGTGGAATTAAAAGCCCCTTTAATATGTTGTTTGTGCGCCAAATCGGTACCCTTGATCTATATTTGAATGTGTTTGACAACAACAGAAGCCTCTTGTGCAATGTTTTCAAAGATGCGAACATTAGGTTCTTTTCAATGGCAATCCTCAGAGTATCACCATATCAATGGGCAATAAGAGAAAATGGATTCCTAAAGAGATTCCACAATCTAATCATGTTGTGTGAACTCTTAAGAAGATTGCATTGCAATCACCGCCTATAACAGCACAACCGCAGTTGATAGAAACATCTCAGATTTTAGAAATCATGTATACCCGAGAATATGCGCCGGTATATAGAGTTCTCATGGAGGGAAAAAGCAATCCCCAAGGCAAATGGTTCACCTGGGCTCGATTAGAAGCTAAGATGCCACACAAACTTCCTAGACATAACGCAATCGGGACAATTGCTTGTAAGGAAAGGGAGAGTGATCTACGCGTAGCCATAACACCTCAGGGTCTTGCCTTGAGTACCATGGTCACTTGTGCAACTCCATGTAGCCCCTTGCATCATGTGCCTCCCATGCAGTGTTGGGGAACATGCCACATAACCTCCATGCTTTGAGCACCTTGATGTAGCTCACAACATCATGTGCATCCCGTGCAATGCCAGGAACCATGTTGCAAACTTTGAAGACTACATCAAAAAGATCCTTGCATCATGTACACCCCGCACAACACCAAGAAGTATGCCACATAGCTCCCATGCTTCAAGCACCTCCATGCAACTCCCAGCACCATGCACCTTCCACGCAGCCCCTGGAAACATGCCACACAACTTAGAAGACAACATCGCACACTTCAACCGATAGGTAGAGAGCATGTAAGTGTCAAGGGCTAATCCCTTGCAGGGTTGAGGGGTAGTTGCCCCATACCAAAATGTTGATAATCACTCTGAAAACGAATCGGCACAACTCCACATTTCATGCAACACAATCTTTGCGCAATTTTTCACCTACACAACACTGCGCCATGCACGCAAACTATGCACAACAATACTGCATAAATCATCCCTTGTACAAAACCTCTAGATTTCACTTCAGCCACATGGACACTCTGCGCCACGTTGTGCCATGCCAGGTGGCACTTCAAAGGCTCACGTTACACCGCAACATCTATCAACCTACCGTGCACCTGTCGGCCAAGCCACATACCCATCGAAAGATAGAGTCACACATGGAAGCCCGAATAGTTCAACTTCCATAACGGCTCCTTAGCCTTAGCAACATTGTAATCTATGTGTGCATTTGTAACAATAGTTAGCAGCCAAATAATAGTAGAGTAGATAGCCAAACATCTTTCTCAAGAGTATGCCATGTACAGAATGCATGGATTAATATAGTTTTTTGCTCCGGTTTTATTCTATCTCTATTGTCCATGTTATAATCAGTCCCATGCACCACCTTAAGTCTTCATCATATTTTATTTGTGCCTGATGAATCAAACAGGCTGGGCTTGCTCTTGAAGCAGCTCACACATTTATGCCATTTCAATGAGTTGTGGGGCAATTATGACAAGAACACAATTGGAAAGTTGGTCTGATGTGGGATTATTCCCAATTTCTTCTCTTAATATCAGTCTGTTTGTGGATCGTTGGGTGCACCAATTGACAAGGACAGTGGAGGTGGCATACTACCAAGTCTGGGTGTCTTATCTGTGATTCTTTGAACTCTTGGGTGACATTATATCAAGACTGGCTGCTGTGAGAGATGACATTCAGAATCCCTATAGCACAAGTAGCTGGGAATGGTATAATGGTAATGAGAAGAGTGGTAGCTGTGGTGTGATTTCCATGGTCTCCAGCAGTATTGGTAATAAGAAGAGTGGTAACTGTGGGGTGATTTCCTTGGTCTCCAGTAGCATTCCTAATCTGTATGATGGCCTCACTGCTGTGATGAATGTACCTCAGGTGGTGCAATATAATGGTTTCCCCTCAGGGTGCTGTTCCCAATCCGATAAGAGTTGCTTGTTATAGTTCTGAGTGAAACATAAAAGACCTGGGGAAAGGGTAAAATTATAGTGATAGCAACTTCTAATCCCGTAAATGTGTGCATTAAGGCCTTGACAATGTCTGAATACAGATTCTGTCCTGGGTGGGGTGGCTTGAGGAACTCATGGTGGTTTGAGTGGTACTATTACTGCCATGAAAATTTTGAAAAATATTTAAAAGTTTGACATGTTGCAGATGTTTGTGCTGCTACTCTACTAAGCAACGGGAAAACAAATGGACTATTTTTTCTCCTCTTTTGACTCCTGTTCTGGACTTGTTCTGAGCAAAGTCCGAGGGTGTTTGGGTGTATCACTTGCCTACTATCTAACTATAGTTTAGTCAGTGGGGAGGTGGACAACTATTGTCTTTTTGTCTACATCTACACCCTACACAATGGCCTGAACTTCTGAAGCTGGGGGAGAACTTTCTGGCAGTGGTGGAGTGTAAGACTCTTTTTTTCCCTATTCTGAATCCCATTCTGGACTTTTTCTAAGCAGAATCAATGCATGTCTGGGTGGATTGCTTGCCCGGTATATAGCTTTGGTTTAGTAAGTTGGAGGTGAAATCTTGTCCTCTCTAATTTTACACTCTTGAGTCTTAACAATGACCCGAACTTCTGGTGCCAGGGAATACTTGCTGGCAGTGATCAAGTGGAAGAGTCTGAAAAAGGAGGGTGCAACAAAAGTTCTATCCTCAGACAAAATAGAAATCCAAGGAAACCCTTAAAAGCTGCTCAATTTTTTTCCTGCATGGATGCATTTGACAAACAATTCATGTGGCTTCTACATGATTCCACATTTTGCGTACATGTCTCTCAGAGCTTTTGCAAGTTCAACATCTAACAAAAAATCGCTTTCAAGTATTTTTTCATGCATCTCCATGCCCCATTCCAAAGGTCCCTGTTTGGCACAAGTCGAGAGGATGCTGGCAAAGGTCAATAAGCCAAGCTTTATCACTGCCAATTGTGTGTACTTAAATACATTCAAGTCTTTTTCAACAAGTCCATCTTGTGCAAATCCAGTATTGACTGTAGTCCATTACGTTTTTTTGGCTGAAGCATTTTGTCAAACAATTCATATGCGGTCTATATGCTTCTACTATGTATGCATGTCTCTCATGACAATCCAAACTACAGCTTTTGATAAACCGTTATCAATATTTTCCATAATTACCTAAGTTCGAGGGATGACAAGATGGGGTTCCCACAACAACAAAATTATTTTCTAAATTTTGGGCATGGCAGGGGAACAGCTATTAAAAGTAATAATATAACTACTAAAAATAAACAAATAAACTAAAAAAATCTTAAAGATATTCAAATAATAAATTTAAACAATAAATTAATAAATAAAACCATTATGATTAATCACTAAACCGAAATCATAAATGATAGAGATACATCAACAATAACACGCTAACTAAAAGCTGAAAGTCAATACAATGAGAAGAGTCGAAGACTCAAGAGTATATCATATGGTATAATTAAATACATCAACACATTAATGCCCAAAACAAAAAAACATAATTTGCAACTCAATTATAAGAGTCCTCATTTGAAATAATACCCATGAACTGCTCCTCATTGGAACTTTGTCCTCATCTTCAACCAATCCCTGTTGCACATCATGGTCCTTATCAACCTGCCTTGGCTCCTCAAGATCTACATCCCACCATAATGTTAGGCTCTGCTTGTACTCAAGTGTCTTGGGATCCATGACACAGAAGGCACTGTGTACAACAACAAGCTTCTTCGTACTCTTAGAGGTAAGAATGCTCCTCTTAAAAGAGTGGATCCAACCATATGTCGACCAATTCCTCTCAACAGCCAAGGAACTAGAAACCTAGGAAAGGAGGCTAATGGCGAGTATTTGCAACAATCCTAGAGGCCCATACAATCGCTACCAACTCACTATCTTGTCTTGTGCCAATGTGAGCATGTCTATCTTAGCTGAAGACTTCTACCCATCAAGTTCAATTAACATGCACCACTCAAATCTGACATGTGAAGCTTCCTCTGCAATATATATTTTTTTCAAGGTCTTCAATAAGCCCTTCTTCACCCCTCGTCATCTAAGGGGGAAACTCTACTAGGGCTCTCTGCATACCATTTTGGATTAAGTGCATATGTGCCTATATGTAAGGGGGTGACCAATGTCTCCCACCTATGTTGCATGATGTGTTGGATAAGTTGACGGTATAACTCTAAGGTGGGGTCCCTCGTCCAAACAGCGGCCTTCATGTGGCCAAGCATGTTGTCAATGCATGCATACATCTCACCAAGGTTGAAGTTATCAAAATCATTACATTTGATAACACTACAAACTATAGATATAATTGATGTGATGCATTTCACATCTGCCCAAAATGTGTCTCTTACTACCACCACATTCACCCTCTTCGTCTGCTTTGTCTTGGACTCCACCCACCAAGTCTACTTGTGTGTTAAGATCATAAGTTGCAAGAGCTCTTGCAATTCAAGCATCGTATCCAACGACACAAAGCGGGTTTCAACTAGCTTGAGGAATTCCTTCCTTGAATAGTT
This sequence comes from Torreya grandis, assembly GCA_037957365.1. Lineage (NCBI taxonomy): Eukaryota > Viridiplantae > Streptophyta > Pinopsida > Cupressales > Taxaceae > Torreya > Torreya grandis. The sequence goes on from JARHVA010003792.1 coordinate 1,282,628, forward strand.
GTGGAATAGTATCAAGGATGTGTGGTGGTTACAAATGAACATATGTGCCTCCCTAGCCTCGAACCATTTTGATCCAGTCAACTTTGTTGATGTCTTTCAATGCATTGTTCATGGCATGCACGCAACACGGAGTCCAAAATATATGCTTGTAGGCAACCTCCACTAGCTTATTTTTTGCTCTACACGTAGAAGTTGCATCTTTGACTACCTTTATGTCATTGAAAGGGCTAACCTCCTCAATGGCATCCCTCAGAATATGAAATTAAAACTTTGAATCCTTGCAGTTCAAGAAGTAAGGTACATCCTTACAATAGACAATGATATTGAAGAACGAGTGGTGTCTAATATCCGTCCACCCATCCATGATAATGTTGCATCCATGAGAGACCTTTGTGGGCTTCATCTCCTCCATCAATAAATTCACCTTATAATACTTCTTATCCAAGATTTTAATTCTCAATTTAGTCTCTCTCGATGGACATAACTTGCACCTGTTTTAGCTACATTAGCCATAGCCTCTTGATGATAAGGAGTGTGAACAACATGAAATGGGATGTTGGCAAAAAAAAAAAAATCAAATGGCATCACTGGCCTCCCCCCTAGCCTTTGTATCATATATGTATACAATTGGATTGGAGGCCACAACCTTCCTCTTTCCCCTAGCCTCCACTCTAGTCACCTCAAAACTTGAAACTACTGCAACATTAGATAAAAAACTCCTATAAATCCTATGAGAACTAAAAGTAAAAACCAGTGTCGCGATCTGCTGGAATGGCATCTGTGATATCTCCATTAAACACCCCGATAACCTCTACCCTATTATCAAGTGTGAGTTTTGTACAAAAGCCAACCCCTTTTCCTAGTACATGCAAGAAGTGTGCATTGGTCCTAATGATGCTACCCAACCAAGTCAGTGAACAAATATTACACTTCCATAGTTTCATCCCGCCTCCAATTTTTGGGTCCTCAACTATATGAACAAACGGTTTCATAGGTTTTGTCCCTTGGCCTATTTAGGCAACAACTTGGAGCAATTATAATTTTCAGCACTCACAACTGAATTTCTAGTTTGCACTATGGCCGCTACCTCTAACCTATTTCTTTGAGGCCCCCCCAATAGGGCCACCACCCATCTCATCAATTTGCTCATCAGCTTCATTTTCATTGTTAGAAGTGTAACTCATTTTGGGACTGCAAATATTAATATAACAACAATAAATAATTTCAAATTTTAATGATCATACTTCATATGAATGTTGATATATGCCATAAATAATTTAATAAAAAAAACAACAAAACATTAATTCATTTCGTATTTTAATTGTTAGGGTAAAAAAACATTTTGCATTAAAAAAAAATTCAGTCAATGCCATGTCCCATTTTGCATTTTGAAAAAAATAAATTAAAAAAAAGCAAATGCAATGGCCCTTAATCAAGGTTGTTTGGGTGTGCAGGAACAGAGGGAAGCAAGGTGAGGGTACGCAGCACCAGGTGCGGCATAAAATTAAAGAAAATGCACCCAGTGCGCGAGGGTTCATTGGTTTTCCTTGGGTTTCGCTTGGGTGTGGATTTAGGTGATGGTGCATTTCCAGTGCAGGTGCAGGTGCATCTCCAATGTGGCCAAAATATGGTTGGGTGCATGCACCCAGACAACCTTGCCCTCAACCCATTTTGCATTTTGAAAAAAAATATGAAATAAGAATCCAAGGCACAGGGGCCAAATGGCTTTGCAAGTTTGTAAATGGAAAACAAAAAAATGCAACTTCAATTCTTGAGTGAATTTGACAATTTGTAAACAAAATGGCATAATCCAAGTTTTTTATTTAAATAATGGAAATGACAATGCCAAATGGGAATCAATGTACATACCTGTAATTTGTAAGTGACACGTATACAATAAAAGAAGTAGAAATAGAACCCTCTTGCTCTTGCTAAAGACTGAAAGCTCTCATGCTTGCTCGCCTTCTCTCTTCCTCTTTCTCCTAATTTCCTCTTCTTTTGTTCTGCTCAAGTGTGATTTACAATACTAGTTTAGGGCCTTTTTATAAGTTTTCAGCTCACTTTTAGGGTTAGGATTTGTGTTTTAATGTTTTTATGCTTTTTCCTTATTTTAATCTTAAAACTGTTTTTTTGATATGCTGCTTTTTTAAGGCAGCACGTGCTGGTGATGCTGGGATGTCCCTCAACCATCTTCGATGCATCGTTTTTTGCAAATTTTTGGGTGATGTCCCGGAAATGTCCCTAAAGTTCAAGTGATGGCCCCCAGTTTTTCGTCCTGTTTTGGTATTTAGGGGGACGTTTCCCTCCGTCCCACTGTCACCAAGATGTTCCGGGTGGCTCTAGGAGGAGGGGTACACGTCCCCCTTAACTATGATATTTTCTAGTGTCCATCCAATGAGGATGGTTGCAAAAATTCTTGACTTTGGCTTTACACGTTCCAATTGCATTTTTTTACAAATCTCCATGGTTTTTTCAACAACTGTGTTTTGTGGATATCTAGCAACGATTGCAGGTCATGAGATATAATTTTGTTGAGGCATTTTGTCAAACACTTTGGCTCTACGAAGAATCTGCACATCGGTTAAACAGTTTAAAAAAGATTATTCCCGATCATTCAGTACAATGTTTTGGTTGCATTATGATTTCTTTATTTCATTAAAATGTTTAGGCTTCCACAGGTCAAAATTAGCAAAGAAGATCTTGGGATTCCCTGTGTTTTGGTTTTACTGGTTTTACGACAAGACATGCATTGTGACTTCTCCACCCATCATCAGTTGCGAATAGGAAATGGAATTGATTAAGTTGTGACTTCTCAACCCATTTTCAGTTTGATTAGATTTGCTTGCAGTCTCTTGTAATGACTCGCCCAATTTTCCAAGGCACGAGAGCCCTGTTTTGCTCCGGGATTGTTTAGCCAATTGCTGTTTATATAATTGTGAAAAAATCACCTAAATCTAATCTTTAAATTTTTTTGCTAGAACTAGTTAAATCGATTTAGTGAAAAAGTTACCTAAATCAAAATCTTTTAAAATTTTATTTAAAATTAGTTAAATCTATAGAAAATTTTGTGAAAAACTAGCTAAACCTATTTTTTTTGTTTTTTTTCTAAAACCTTACACATTGACATTTAAAAAAATTAAAAACCTGTACCTATGACCAGGCTGTGATCCAGCCCACTTAAAGAAATCCAACGCAGAGCTCCAGTCTGTGCTGAATTTCTTCAATACTTGTTCCACCAGCCCCTCTGAAACCCTCACACCACACTCATTAAGGGCTTTCGGAATGTCCTTGTGTTGGGCCTTGAGAAGTTGAATAATTTTCTCCATGTCATCCGTGTCAACAACTTGGGTATTTTTCTCCAAACCTGTCTCAATTTTTATAATCCCTGAATTTATTTTAGTGTCGAGAAACCTCCTGAGATTTACCCACAAGTCTCCATTGCTCTTATCTTGACTACTACTATTCTGAATTTGCTGTATCCATGAACGAACGTCACATTTGTCAATGTGGGTGCAAAAATTAAGCTTGATCAATTGCTTCATTCTTTTAATGGTGGCCATAGATGCATTCAGAGGCCTGTGACAAACCATTTCAGCTGCTGCCCTCATTAGACCCTTCCCCTATAATGCAGATTCTTCCCTAACTCTTCGAACCCTGGTAATTTCTAATCCCATTGAGCTTAATGTGCAATGGTAACAATAACAGGGTAATAGGACGACTTGAAAAAAAATTGTATGAAATTGAAATAGATAAAGATCTAAAATTGATTTTAGATGTGTTTGTAATAGGTTATCTTATGGTTTAGACAATTAAAGTTATTATTGTATTTTTTTAAATATTATATTTAATCAAAGTTGTATAGTGGTTAGTTTTTTTTATAATTGTTTTTTATTGATTTTGTATTTGTATCTTGTAATATAAGTGGATTTAGATGATTTAAATTTGAAGATAGAAGATTAATATTGTATTTGGGACTTTGGGAATTGACAACAATACGATAATAGTAAGTTTCTAGAGTTTTGAGATTGTGTCATATGGTATGATTTGGAAGCTTGGTGGATTGATGATAGCTCAATAGTCATAAGTTTTCGAATCTTTGAGATTGTACCACGTAGCATGTTTTAGGGAATCTAGGGCATTGATGATTGATGAATAGATTAAAGCCATCGGAGTCCCGAGATCATGTCACATTACATGATTTGGGAACTCGGTGAAATGAAAACAACGCAATAGTTTAGAATACTTGGAGCCCCAAGATTGTGCCATGTGGCACGATCTAGGAATATAGGGGATGGACCATACTTCAGTAGCCTAGAGCCCTCAAAGCCTTGAGATCATGCCACGTGGCACAATCTAGGAACCCGAAGGATGGACCATAACAATCAAATATTTTATACAAGTTAGGAACTGAGTGCTAAGTGGCACAATGTTGTGAAGTGATGAAGCCTTTGACAAAGATTCAATTGTTTAAGTATGTGTTCTGAGCTTTGTTGTAGAAATTTCTAAGTTTTTCCATTTTTTGTTCTATGTTGATGCATTAAGTAGTGTTGTTAATGCATCAAGTATCTATTTGTATTTGTAAATAATTTGTTTAATCTATTTGTGAATAATCTGTTGCATTTGTCATTTTTATAATCTTCCTCTTAAAAAGCAAGTCAGTATAGTAGTTTAACGGATAACACGAAGTATTTTGTGCATGATATGCACAAACTCAATGAACCTAATGAGTAATACAAAAATCGTAGTGTTTGGTGACATTGATGAGGACGTAATCCATTATACTCTAAGCCGATAATTTAGTAAACCATGATGCCACATGGATAAGAAACTAAAAGTCCACGACATACTTTATCCCAAAAGCCTAGATAAATTATAAAATGTTCATGAAAAATAATGAAGTTCATTCCCCTTACAAACCGCAAAATAAAAAGTATTATATATTACCACATGGACAAAAAACCAAAATAATTGAAACATTTTTATCCTTGGAAAACCCACATATCTTAAGATTTTTAATATGTCTAAAAAAAACTCATAAATAATATTAAACTATTTTCTTAAAAAGTTAATTATATTATTAAATTGAACTTACCATAGAATTTTGTGTGTAATATGTGAGAGGATTAAGAGAATGTTTTTTTCCCTAATTTGTGGCGCTGAATAGACCCCATTTGATTATATTGCCAAATCCATTTGCTAATCAATTCATATTTATCCATTGAGAGGGTCTATTGTTGTCAATGGCTCAAAATTCAAACAACCACTATTATCAAATCATGAAATGTGACCGTTGTTGAAATGTCATTTCAGATTTTTTTAATTTTTTTAAATTATAATAATATTAAAAAAGGTTATGAAGTACTTTTTAATTGTTGTAAATTTCAAGGACATTGGAGAATGTATGAAATCATTTAGAAGTGAGGTTGTAAGGTAATATAATAGAGGCTGCATATTAACAACTATAATGTTGTTCTGATATGATAGCCATTGATATAGTTAAACAAAATTAATATTAAAATAAGAAATTAAATGTTAAGGGGAGTTATATTTTAATTAAAATTATATAACAATTAAAATTTAGATGTGATTTATTTTAGTAAAATTGTAATAATATATAAGAAGAAAAAAATAAAAACTAATGTAATAATTAAGTTAAATTTTTTATCAAATATTTTGAAGTTTGCATTCAATACTTATAATATGGAAAACAAAACTAAACTAATTAATATTTTAAATTTAATGGAGAAAAATAACATTCTCGAAGTTTACCTTGCTCTCTTTGTAATGAAATAGTTTGCTCACGACCTTATTTTATTTGAATAACATGGTCGATTAAATAATTCTTCCTTCTTTACATGCCCTAATGCCTCAAGAAAATACTCTCAAGTTCAAAGTTCAAGTCCTAAGTGTCATGTTTCCTAGAGCTAAAAGTGTCTTTTGAGACTATGAGTGTGGCTTACAAGAAATACATGGAGATTCCAGTATGACCAAGGTTTAAGAATCTTTAACATGCAGTTTAAGCTTACCAAAGGTGTCCCATTACCTCACTCAATATGTATTAAGGAAAATAAAAATAAAATAAAACAATAATATTTTATATCTCTATCTAAAAATGAAATTAAAAATCCCTGACAAGTTCCCTAAGGAAAACTTATTTGTGCATGTACTAATTGTGAATAATCAAATCCAACAATCTACTAACCTGCAACACAATTACAATCAAATACCAAATCAAAATGCAAATAAAAACATTAAAATTAATGCAAAATTGAAAAGCCTTTCTCTGATAAACAAACAATTTTTTTAACCTTGGCCTAATATTCATGTTTCTCAACTGTGGTGTCCATTGTTTCGTTTTCTACGACTATTACCTCACATCTGACATTGCTAGATACGTATTTTATTGCCACCGGTGTTTTAGCAAAACCCAAATTATTAAATTGATGACAACTAATTGAAGCCCCATATTAAACCCTTTTGGGATACCATGGGTGAATAAAAATTGTGTCTATACGATGTTTGGCAAATTTGTGAGCAAGCAATGCCAAATGGATAGCGGGTGAAGAAGCAGTGACACTTGAAGCAGAGGGCAGCATGGCTAATTGGCATCTTTATTCCTTCACCTAGCAAATATGTGGGGTGAAAACAAAAAACCGGTGTTGTTTGGGGCCCAAAAAAGGAACCAACTGAATTTAATAGATACACTTGGAGGTTTAGCAAAAACATTTCATCCAAGCTTCTCCGATAACTGATATTACTAAACTGATCTCCAGAAAATGCTTCAAATGAAAATTTACTTACTATGCTAGAATTTATGGTGTCATTTATGACATGATGCGTTGAAGGCTTGCATAGAAAATAATATTATCTACAAGAAATGGTATGCGATCAATGCTCTTACAAGAAAGCATGTGACGGTGACCTTTTTACTACATGATTTGGCCCTGCGATTTGATGGGAAGATTTAAAAAATATTAAAAAAAGGTTATGTGACATGTAATCCTATAAAAACATGTTGTATGTTACTTATTGCTAGTCTGTAGGTTGGCAATGAAGGTTGTGTATTGATTTAGCTCTAGAACTCATCCCAATTGATGCGGTATTTCATATTCATATGGCCATATAAACCTGCACCGAAACTTACAAATATGAAAGCTTAAAATAAATGAGCTAGTGACAGAAGCACAATCATTGTAAGAATGCAATAAATAAATAAATTTTCCCAAAGTTTTTTCATATAAATTTTAGAATATTCCCAAATAACACCTCTGGGAATATTTCAAATTTATATATAAAAACTTTAGAAAAAAAATTACAATTATTAAAATCATATGCATTTTTTAAAAAAAATGATTCGCTGAAGCAAAAATGGCTAATTGAAAAGTGAATACATTATTACCCTTCCTTGGTAGGGATTAATAAAGTAGGAATTGACTTTTGTGTTAGTCAAATGTATCTTAATAGAGGTCATGTAGCATCTAATTTTGTCATTAAATATCTTTAATTAAGTTATAAAAAATTAAATTAATTAAATCTAGTTTGTAGATATGTACTTAACATGTTACATGTTCCTTTTGTGATTCTATAAAAGCTATCATACCTAAATTGTGTGTTTAAGTTACCAACACTAGTAATATTTATTTGTGATCCATAAATGAGTTGTGCTAGATAGAATGTATGGTTAAATTGCTCAACACTGATAATATTTATTTGTAAATATTAAATGTAAATTGTAATGGTCTCCAAAAGGAAATGCATGTAATTAATAAAGTAGTTTGAACTCTAGAGCTCTTAATTCTTCATGTGCAACAAGTGTGTCAAGTCAAATGAAGTTGCTACCTACTAAACTTGCCAATGATTTAAATCTTTTTGTTTTGAGATTAGATTTTCAAAATATAATAATAAATAGGGTTCTTCAGAAATAAATTTCATAAAAAAGTTATTTTATGATGTTTTAGATCTCACTACTTGATTCATCTTCAAGGAAGAGAAGGTTGAAACCAATCTTTGAATAGAAGAAAATACACTAATACTTGTGATACAAACAAAAACTTAAATGGGGGTTAACTCAGCTGACATATAAAGAGAAGAAGAAAAATAAAATATAAAATATAAATATATAAAGAAAAATAAATACCATAATAAAATAAAATAATAATGATAAAAATAAATTAAAAATTTTGAGATTCCATCGGAGCACCTATACTGGCTTATAGTGAAGCCTTAGGAAAAATTACTAGTAATTTTATTGAGGCATAAGCATTTTGGAGAGGCTTAACTATCACTATGAACAATAATTGGATCAACTTAGTTATTGAAGGGGGTTCTCGTTTGATTTTGGAAGCTTTGAAAAAGAGCAATATAGTGAATTATAATCTATCTAATGTTTTCAAAGACTTGTTTTCTCTCCTTGTCAATTTTAACTCGATTACTATCTTTCACATCCATCATGAAGGTAATCAAGTTACAAATCATCTTGTTAATATAGGTTTGGGCCTTAATTCTCAAGGCCATGCTCTAAAGATAATCTCTCCTCCTAATTTGGGTGAAAGAATTGATACTTTGATTCATAAGGACTAAAGCCCCTTGATATACAATGTGCACACACACACACACACACACACACACACACACACACACACACACACACACACACACACACACACACACACACACACACATATATATATATGGCATAGGACTTTAGGTAAGTTCCACCTAATATTTAGAGGAATCATGTACGAGACTTGATCAGGTTAATGGCACAAAAATCCATTATGAGTGAGGATGGGTGGTTCGTGTAGGAGGCTTTGAAACTCATCACCTAATCTGTAAACTGAAAATACAAGTGTAGTATATTCGAAAATCACTTGTTCACGTTTAAGAGATCCTTCAATTTCTCATTTTTTTGCTTAATTTTGTATAAAAAAATTAAAACCAAATATAAAATGAAGATTAGAACTAAATATAAACAGAAAAAATTCAAAGAATTCACCAGCAAATTGATAACGGAGTTCGGCTTCAATAGCCTACGTCTCCGGGTCCGTTCAAAGTGAGGACCATTCTCATTAATTTTGTGCAACAAATGGCTTCCAAAATCAATACAAGTCTTCAATTCACCTTCTTTGATCTTTGTTTGCCTATAACAATATCTCTCAGACCTGAAAATAATGGCCCAAGGCCATACAAAGCAATAACAAGTCTCTAACCTTCTTAAATCTCTTTACAAGTTTGTTTTTCGTGTTTGTTCAAGTAGAAATTAGTCCTTTTTATAACACTTTGACCTCCATGGCTGAAGTGGTCAAGGCATTAACCTTTTAGGTGACAGGTCAGGAGTTCAAAACCTCCTCCCACCTTTCTAGGCACCTTGGAAGGGTGAATAGGTCGGCCTTAGGCACTTAGCATGAATTTTTGAATGTTTTCCCTCCTTTTTGGTGCCTTTGGACTTGGTTTTGTCCCACATTTGCTGGGAAAGGCAATTTTTATGCTATAAATAGACAAGTTTGTTCCCTCTTCAAATGCTTAAGACAAAGGCACCCACTTAAGCCGCTGATTTGACTTGGTACATTCTTGGTTGATGGGATGGGTGATGTGGCAGTTTCTTTGACGCCTTGTTTCAAAGTTTGAAAATTTCAAATAACATGTGAATAAAAACAATAAACCAACATTTTTTTTGCACTGAATTATTTTTCCACGTGTCAAGTGGCTATTGGTCCACTTGGCATGTTTTCAACAATGCCACGTCACTTTCGACACCCACTGTCGCAAGATTTCTTCAACTAGCCATATCTTGAGCATCGAGATTTCGTTTTTCGAATCGCAAAAAGCACTAGAAAGCTCTCGATGAGTACTACAATGTGAAAATTATTTGAACAAAATTTGAATAATTTTAAAAATAGAATGGTACATGGATCCACCTGGATCATTCCTCCCCAATGGGAACTTTTGGACCTCTGAAAGTTGAAATTAATTGGTAAAGAGGTGAGGGTATTTTTCCCTCACCTTTTTGACTTCCATCCATCTGGCCTTGCTTGGGTGTATCCCTTTGAGACCAACACGAAGATATTCAACATTACCTCTTCGCGAAGTCCACATATTCCTGTCAAGTATAGTATCTTCCTACAATTTTGTTAGATATTCAGGAGAAAAATCATCAACGAAAGGAATGGATACACTTTCATCATGATCAATTATCATTGGAGGCTCATACAGTTTCAAAATTTCCACATTTACAACTGAATAAATCTGCATGTAAGATGGTAAATCTAATTGGAACACATTTGTGCCAATTTTTTCCATTATCCGAAAAGGACCATACCGGATTGGTTTCAACTTTTTACCTACACCTGTCAGTGTTTCCTTACTAATGTGAAGCCATACCATATCACCTACAACAAATTGGTGATCAATACGATGTTTGTCATGCCTGGATTTGTACTTGGCTTGACTTTTCTCCAATTGAGTACGAACAGTCTGATGAATGAGCTGTATTTGTTCAATGAACTTCTTGGCTTGAATGGCTTCTTTTGGTTCACCAACAGTTGTATCCTGTCCATAGCAAACATCTAGAGGAGATTTAGGCAAGTATCCATAACAAACTTCAAATGGAGATTTCATAGTAGAAGAATGAAGTGCCCAATTATATGCATGTTGTATGTAACACAATTGTTCGTCCCATAACTTTGGATGTTTATTGCTATAACCCCTAAGCAAATGTACCACAGTGTGGTTCACAACCTCTGTTTGTCCGTCGGTTTGTGGATGAAATGCAGTGCTCTTTTTTAATTTAGTGTCCATTAGTCCCCACAAAGTTGACCAAAAATCCCCAATAAATCGAGAATCTCGATTAGAAATAATTGAAGTAGGCAAACCAAAATGAACCCGTACATGTTCAAAGAACAAGTGTGTAGTACCATCCCAGTAATTTGCTTAGTGCAAGGAATCAAAACACACATCTTGCTAAATCTATCCACAACCACATATAAATAGTCATGTTTTCTTTGTGTCATAGGCAACCCCCCCACAAAATCCATGGAAATACTTTCCTAGGGGCGAGTAGGAACAGGTAAAGGAGTATAAAGTCCCAGTTTCCTGTTACTAGGTTTACTTGTGGCACAAAGAGTACATCCCTTAATATATTTGGCAACATTTTTCTGCCTACGAGGCCAATAACAATACATTTTCAAATGTGCAACCGTTTTAGCAACTCCAAAATGACTAGAAATAAGAGAATTATGTCCTTCTCTAATCATGTGCACCCTCTCATTTTGAGGAATACATAGTTTACCCAAATGATACAAAAAATCATTATGTACATGATAGTCCAATTCTTCTACTTGTCTACTACTCATCAAGTCTTTATAAACATCCTGAAAATCAAGATCATTCACATATTGTTCTTTATAACTTTCATGAGACAAAGAACCATGTTGTAAAAGAATAGATGCAACAACCATAAGAGGCCTAGATAGCATATCTGCAACCTTATTCTGAATTCCTTTTTTATACTTGATCACAAGATGAAATTTTTGTAAGAAACCCATCCAAAGAAAATGTCTAGACTATTGTAGCTTAGTTTGTGATTGGAGATACTGTAAGGGCTGATGATCTATATGTATTATTATTTCTTTGCCCATTAAGTAATGTTTCCATTTTTTAACACTTTGAACCAATGCATACAATTTGTTATCATAAGTTGGATATTTTCTTACTGCACTTGTAAAGGTTTCAGAATGATAACAAATGGGTTTCTTACCTTGCATTAAAATAACTCCCATAGCATACTCACTTACATTTGTCTCGATCTCAAATGGTTGTTGTATATCAGGAAGTGTCAAGACCGGAGGAGTACTTATCTTTTATTTCAAAGTGTTGAAGGCTTTTTGATGTTTGCCTCCCCACTAAAAGACCTGTTTCACACTTGTCAAAAAATGCAAAGGTGATGCAATATATGAAAATTGAGCAATAAACTTTCTCCAAAACTGTACTGCACCAAGAAAACTTCTAACCTCAGTTGTGTTAGTGGGTGTAGGCCAATTAACAATGACTGCCACTTTTGCAGGATCAATTTTCAATTTACCATGTCCTACAATGTAACCCAAGTATATCAAAGAGGTCTTGCAAAATTCACATTTTGACATTTTTAGAAAAAGTGTTTCCCTTCGTAATGCATCCATGACTTTCTTAATGTGGATCACATGCTCTTCCCATGACTTGCTGAAAATCAATATATCATCTAAGTAAACTATAACAAAATCATCAAGGAACTGTCTAAAAACATCATTCATCAATCTCATGAATGTAGCCGGGGCATTACACAACTCAAAAGGCATAACAAGCCATTAAAACAATCCCTGTTTTGTTTTGAAGGTGGTTTTCCAAACATCACCTTCATTAATTCTTAATTGATAATATCCACTTCTCAAATCTAACTTAGTGAAATAAATTGCATGTTTTAATTGATCCAACAAATCATCAATACGAGGAAGAGGGTAATGATTTTTAACAGTAATTTTGTTTAAAGCACGAAAATCAACACACATTTGCCAAGTGCCATCTTTCTTTGGCACCAAAATAATTGGTGAACCAACAGGAGATGAACTTGGACGAATAACACCTCTATCCAATAGATCCATTACTTGTTTTTTGATTTCCCCATTTTTCACCACAGATAACCTGTACATGCCAATGTTAGGGAGAGGAGAATCTCGCAATAGCTGAATTTCATGTTGAACTCCCCTTTTAGGGGGTAAGCCCTTAGGATCCTGAAATACATCATCGTAAGTAGAAATGATTTCAACCAATTCATTCTTGTGTCTAGGATCACACTTTTCCAAAGCTTGAGAATATTCTTTTTCCTTAGACTTAATCAACACGAGACAAAAAGTCTTGCTTGAATTAACTACTCTTTTCATTTGCCCTGTTGTAACCAAGGAAAGACTTGTTCTAATGTGATGTGCTCTAATTATATATTCAATGCTATCCTTAACAAGCAAGTACTTATTCTCCTCTCTATAGAAGATTGCTTTTCTATCATAAAGATATGGGCTTCCCAAAATAATCCCACATATGTCCAATGGAATAACATCCAACTCAACCTCATCTACGAACTTGGATGTGATGGCAAACCTTAGCCTACAAGTTTGTGAGACTTGTAGCTTCGCATTGTCACACACCCAACCTAGTGGATAAGGCTTTGGATGGGGATTGGTTTGTAAGCCTAGCTTCTTAACAACCTCTTCAGAAATTAAATTTGCTTGTGAACCACTATCAAATAGAGTGTCAATCTTAGTATGCTTTGAAACAACTCTAATGTGGAACAATTCATTTCTTTTCTTATCAACATGCACATAATTCTGTTTAGAAGAAGATGCATCATTAGTGATAAAAACTGAAAGAGAAAAATCATTATGTAATCCCATAGCTGTAATCTTAGTTTCATCGCCTGAATTTGAACCTAAGTCCTAAACCATAGCATTAGCCTTCTTTTCTTTCTTTTGATACCTCTTAGGCCTTAACTCAGGATGTAGTTTCCAATACTTAGACTCATCATGATTTTTCTTGCAATGATTACAAAATGGTTTTCCTTCTTCTTATTTTTTAACAGTATAAGTGGATCTTTGTTTACCCTTTCATGATAAACTTTCCCCTTTGGATTGCTTAACATTAGATTGCTTACTCTTTACTTTAGAAAAAGATTCGTTTGATTATTTTCCTCTAGCCTCTAAATGAGTGGCTTGAACACATACTGCATCTAAATTAGTGGGATTGAACATAAGAATCATATGTCTAAAGTAACTATGCAACCCACCTATATATTTTAGTAGTGTTTCTTGTGTGTATAGAGGAACATTCAAAAGTAAAGCTTTTTTCCTAAAATATTGTGTATAATCTTGAACACTTTGGCCTTTTCCTTGTCTGAAACTTTGCCAATCCATCATGGCTTGTTGCATATAGCCTAAAGGATAGAATTGATTTCTGAGTTCTTCAATAAATTCATTCCAAGTAGAAATCGAGTTACCTTTTTAAAGCTCGATTTCCTTCAATTACTCTCCCACCAGATGAGATCTGTGCCTCCCATACGACGAGTAGCCAAATGAATTTTTGACTCATCCCCTACAATCTTTTGGACCCTGCAATAACCTTCAATCTGCTTGACCCAATTATCCAATTTTTTGGCATTAACTTCGCCATTAAACATTGGTAATTCAAACTTAATATCTAATTTTAGTGAAGGGAGAGATTCCACAATTTTTTTATCGTCATCCGATGGAGAAGGTTTTTCGGTTTTTTTACCTTTTGATTCTCGTGAATCACCTTCTTTTTCATTCTCAAATTTCCTTTCTTTGTCATGGTATAGTTCCTCAACCATGCTTCTCATGTCCATGAAGGCTCGGCGGAAAGCTTGTTCAGATTCCATCTCTTCTTCGGCCATCCTTGAAGCACGCCTTGAACCAATCTCTGGATTATACTCAATGAGTTTTCCTTCACCCTTTTGGGATTTAGACCTTGTCAACATACACTAGCAATCACTGTTAAATAACAACCACTCTGATACCAAAAATATGATCTGTAAACTGAAAATACAAGTGTAGTATATTCAAAAATCACTTATTCACGTTTAAGAGATCCTTCAATTTCTCGCTTTTTTTGCTTAATTTTGTATAAAGAAATTAAAACCAAATATAAAATAAAGATCATAACTAAATAAAAATCAGATAAAATTCAAAGAATTCACTAGCAAATTGATAACGGAGTTTGGCTTCAATAGCCTACGTCTCTGGGTTCATTCGAAGTGAGGACCGTTCTCATTAATTTTGTGCAACAAATGGCTTCCAAAATCAATACAAGTCTTCAATTCACCTTATCTAATCTTTGTTTTCCTATAAAAATATATCTTAGACTTGAAAATAATGGCTCAAGGCCGTACAAAGCAATAACAAGTCTCTAACCTTCTTAAATCTCTTTACACAGTCTGCTTTTCGTGTCTGTTCAAGTAGAAATTAGTCCCTTTTATAACACTTCAACCTCCATGGCTGAAGTGGTCAAGGCATTAACCTTTTAGGTGATAGGTCAGGAGTTCAAAACCTCCTCCCACCTTTCTAGGCACCTTGGAAGGGTGAATAGGTCGGCCTTAGGTGCTTAGCATGAATTTTTGAATGTTTTCCCTCCTTTTTGGTGCCTTTGGACTTGGTTTTGTCCCACATTTGCTTTGAAAGATAGTTTTTATGCTATAAATAGACAAGTTTGTTCCCTCTTCAAATGCCTAAGACAAAGGTGCCCACTCAGGCCGCTGATTTGACTTGGTACATGCTTGGTTGATGGGATGGGTGATGTGGCAGTTTCTTTGACGCCTTGTTTCAAAGTTTGAAAATTTCAAATAACATGTGAATAAAAACAACAAACCAACATTTTTTTTGCACTGAATTATTTTTCCATGTGTTAAGTGGCTATTGGTCCACTTGGCATGTTTTCAACAGTGCCACGTCACTTTCGACACCCCCTGTTGCAAGATTTCTTCAACTAGCCATATCTTGAGCATCGGGACTCCATTTTTCAAATCGCAAAAAGTGCTAGAAAGCTCTCGACGAGTACTACAATGTGAAAATGATTTAAACAAAATTTGAATACTTTTAAAAATAGAATGGTACATGGATCCACTTGGGTCATCACCTATCCTCACCCTTGTCATTTTCAATAAGCAGTGAATGATGTGGTGACAACTCTGAAAGGTATGGCCCTCACACTATTTTCATAGACATGGCTGACAGCTATGAAAGGTTTATCCCCTCTAAAAGATCTTGGTAAGGCAAATGCAAGGTATAAACCCCCTTGATATACGATGATTAAAAAACATGGCATAGGACTTTAGGTAAGTGCCACCTAATATTAAGAAGAATCTTGTTTGAGACTTGATCAAAATGATGGCACAAAAATCCATTACAGAGGTAGGATGGGTGGCTTGTGTAGGAGGCTTTGAAACTCATCACCTATCCTCACCTTTGTCATTTTCAATAAGCAGTGAATGATGTGGTGACAACTCTAAAAGGTATTGCCCTCACACTGTTTTCATATACATGGCTGACAGCTATGAAAGGTCTAGCCTCTCTAAAAGATCCTAGTAAGGCAAAGGCAAGGATACAAAGATTAATATTGTTCATGAGATGAATGTAGACATGGCTCACAGGTACTCACTGGAAGATGTGCACAACTCAATCTTGGGTCTTATGCATGGTCTCAAATTAAGTTAATTATTGAATGCGGGGAAGCTATTGGATAAAGGAACTTGTATCATTGCGGAGGAGGATTTTCACTTCTAAAAAACTTCTCTGATTGAAGACATTAAAGACAAAAAATCTCTTGAAATGAATGGCTAACAATCTTATATGTGCCTAGTTCTTTACCAAGCTCAGTAATGGTGCCTCTATGGATAATGTCATCCAAGCCATGGTGGACCCAGGACAATCTACTCCAAGATTAGATACTTTGAATATTGTCCAACTTATTGGAGTTCAAATAATCATGTTTGGTGCGAGCAACTCTTTGGCAATAGATGAATATGTTGAGCATCTTAGCTTCTAACTTGGGAATAGACTGGATCAAATTTGGGAACTCCTAACAACTATTGCAATAGACAACAACTCTCAAGGTAACAAACTGAATGCAACAAGTAGGGGTATTAATATTCCTATTTTGAATTTTAAAGATTCCAAACTTGTTGAATCTCTAGCGGCCTTAATACTGGAGGATTTTATTCATGGTGATGTTCGTGGTGATCCACCAGAGATGGTTCTGAGTTCCTTTGATGATCTATAATATGTTGATGTTGTTTTTACAAGGTGGGTTTGTATGCCTTTTCCTTTGTAAAAGTCTCTGGACTGGTAATATAATACTTTTTATCACATTTCCACCTTCAAGTGTTTACTTTGTCAATTGTATTTCTTATTCATTTAGTATTTTGAATCTTATTTTAATAGATGGGTAATAGCCCCTTTTTTTACTTTAAAAGATTAAATTTAAATTAAATTAAAGTTTTAATTTAAATAAAATAATTTACTAAAAATAAAATAAAATAAAAATAAAATGTAATATAAATTAGTATGAAATATAAATATAAGAAAAATATAATATAAATTAAAATTATTAAAATGATAAGAAAAAGAGAGAAAAGTAAAAGAATAAAATAAAATTTAAATTAAATTAATAATAAATTAAATTAATAATGATAAAATAAAATTAAAATTAAAATTAAAATTAAAGCAAAAAAAATAATTATTATAAAAACAAAGACTTGGTGGGGATAATCTAGCGGCATGTAAGCTGCTATAAGTGGGAGGTTTTGGTGTCCATTCCTCAGGGAAACCACCTCTATAGTGTCATTCCAACACTAGGTTTTGACAGGTCAACCATAAGAGTACTTGATACGATAGACCAGTCCTCTCGATGTTTAATGCAATAGGGGTCGACATGTGGCTTGAAACCTATGTTTAATGTGACAAGACAAGTCCATAGTCTATGTCTAGGGTTACTTTTCACAATCAGTTCTAGCTCTGGTTAAATATAGCTTATAACCCAATGTTTTTTGACTCAATGGGGATAGCCTAGCAGTGTGTGAGTTGAGTGTTAGAAGTGAGAGGTCCTGGGGTCCATTCCCTAGGCTGACCACATCTATAGCATTGTTCCCACACTAGGCTCTAGTGGGTTAGCCATGAGGGTAACCAATGTGATGGACTAGTCAGCTTGGTGTTCAATGTGATAAAAGTTAGTATGTGGCTTAATACCTATGTTTAATATGATGAGGCAAGTCCATAATCCATAGTTAAGGCTTTTCCTCATAGCCAATTTTGGCTTCAGTTAATTAAAACCTATTACCCAACATTTTAGGCCAATGAGATGTGGGTGAGTTGGTTAAGTGGCTTGGTTGTTTTAGGCCCCACCCAGGTTCAAATCTATGGAAAGGCATATGAGGTTGGTTGTGGCTGTTGGTTATATTCGAATGGCCATTAATGGCTATTAGTTATTTTTGAGGTGATAATTATTGGTACATCTAGTAATATATGGTATACATGTGGTATTGCATGGGGATCTGGGGCCCCAATTGTGTCCCAAATTAGTTCACACTTCATTTAAAAGACATTACCTAGCAAAAAAATATATAAATTCAATTAATATAAAATATTTAAAATATAAATAAAAGTATAACAATAATAAAATAATTTAACTTAAATTAAAACTAAAATAAAAACAAAAGGAAATATAAAAAGAAAAGAAAACCTTGGGTAGAAACGTGAAAGACTAGAGTGGAGGGAGTAAGAGAAAATGGGGGAAAAGGGGAGGGGGAAAACACACTAACACCAATACTTATAATGGGGCGAGCTTGCAGATAAAGGGTTTCCAAAAGTGTTTTAATTTAAAGGCATCATCTTTGTTAAGGCTGCGAAGTCACTTTTCAATTTCAATCATTTATTTGATCCTTCTATCTTTCCAACAACCTTCCAAGGTTAATATTTTTGCATAATCCAAATGCATGAAGTATTTTGCTTTGTATCTGTGCTCTACCAACACCTACCTCTTAATATTTACTTGATGCAGGTCGATGTAGGATATGAAAATTGTCTAATAAACCATCCTTATCCATTAATCACACTTGCCTCTAGAATTCATGCATGTCAGTAAATTATCTAATGTCTTAGTGTTAAATTCAAATATATATTATGTTTCTCATTTTAACTTGTTCTATAGGGTTGTGCAGTGTCTAGTCTTGCCATTAAATATTTTCATTTCAATTGTGTTGAATTAAATTAATTAAATATAGTTTGTAGACATGTACTTAACATTACACCTATTCCTTTTGTTTTGAGTTAGCTGTCTTAGCCAAACTATGTGATTAAGTTACCCAACACTGGTAATATTTATTTGTAACCCATAAATGAGTCATGGTAGTTGTCTTCACTAGATCATGTAGTTACGTTCCCCAATATTGGTAACATTTACTAGGTATCCATTATGCTAAGTTTGCATGGGACTAAAATTGAACCTCGTCCCTTTTTAATATATTATGATATTTGTATCTTGGTGGATGGCACGATAATACAGTTTACAAATTAGATTATAACCCAATTGATTTAATTTGATGTGTGTGTGTGGATTTGAAAAGTGTTTTGAATTCTCTCTTGCATGGCTTTGATAACCATAGACACTAAAAATTTGTATTAAGTAATTGACAATGACAATATTGAAATATATGTACCACACATGACTTGTGCACATAAATATGGTCCTAACCCACCATTATCTCACACCTACATGTTACCTTATGAGTTTTACCCTCTTAGTTTGATGTCAAATACCTACACGAACCTTATAATCTATGCCAAACCAACTTATTATTATCTCATATAGATATACTTAGACCTTCAGGTCATCATTATTATGCCTAGGTCACTACCATCAAAATCAATTGGTATTATTAGTCAATATCAACCTAAAGTTGACTATAGTGACTCTCTCCCCAAAATAACTATTTTTCAAATCCAAGACATTTTTATGGGTCAACCCATCTTCTTAGTGTGTTGATAGTCTGATAAATAACCCAATTGGACTCATATAAACACAAATCAATGCCTCGCTTGAGAGGGGACTTGATACTCATTTGGTACATATATATACACTATTGCACATTGAAAAAACTAACATATTCCTCCCAAATTCAAAATCAATCACTAGGATTAGTCACAAGCAAGTTTGAAGCATACAAAATCCAATTCAAAGGAAGAATAATCAAGTATCAAATCCAAATCATTGGTTTTATTCATATAGGGAAGGAGCATAATGACACAATCACACTAGGTGGAAGAACTACTTATGGCTTGATTTCCATCCTTGGAGTATCAAATATGTAGGCAACAATCAATCATCAATGGGGATGATTGGGTCAATTCAACCCATTACATTTTTATTATTTTTGCAAGTTTTTAGCCCTCAAAAACACACATAGGTTTTGAGGTAAAGGAGGTTGATTTATAGAGTTATGCACATCATTAAGGTTTGGTATCACTTATACAAAGATTTTAAAGACAAGGGAAGGTGATTGTATGATCACAAACCCATTTTTTGGCACAAGTCGCTACCGACCATTATAAGTCAATGTCAACTATTAATACTAACCTATACCTTTTAGAACCAACCTTACATAGACAATAACATAGTTCCCAAACTTAATGAATCATAGGCCCAATACATTTTTTTCCCACTATTCAAAGTCAGTCACTATTAGATAGTAAATCAAAAAAATTATGTACTTATCTCTTTGTTGTACTTACTATTTAGCATATGCCACTTGTCAAATATTCACAATTTATTTCAAGCTTCTACATTAATATTCATGCATAAATGTCATAGTTAGTAATCTAAATTCACATACTAGTTTATATCTTAATTAGATTTAAGTAATTCATATTAATCCAAATTAGGGTAAAATAATAACATGATCATGAGTTGAAATGTTTTCCATTAAAGTTATTTGGAATTTGTTTTGAACATAAATTATAATTTTGGGACATAATGGTGGTGGGCACAATGACAAGGTGCATAAATATGATTTGTCAATGATTATCTTAATTGTTTGGCACTAGCACCGTGACACCTATCAACTTAGTCCATGGAATTTAATTTCCCTGGCATCAATCTGTGAGCTTTCTATTCACTATATTTAATGGTTGTATTTTTTTGTAAGGTCATTATCAAATTCCAACTATCGAACAAGTCCTTATTTTATAGACTATGCCTAATGAACAAGTATGGGGTCATTGGACTTCCTTATAAGAGAAAATTATGAGCAAAATTGGAATGACCAAGAATAGTGAGATCTAGGTTGTGCATAAAATCAAACCAAATGACATGACAACATTTAGAAGTGACATATTGAACTAGCAAAAAAACTATGCATGAATCCAACATTTAGGAAATCCTTCAAAACACTAAGTAGGCCACTTTGACTAGGTTTTTGTAATAGCTATAGTGGAAATATGAAACCATGTATTTTATCTATTAGGCCATCTTTATAATTAGACTTGGATATGTTTGTTTCAAGTAGGAATGTTTAAGGTAGGGGTTGAATAAGGTTTTATATGTTCTTCATAAATAAAATGAGGAACAAGTTCATAATAGTAAGGTTTCAAAGGTTAAATGGTTTAAGTGAACCTAAGTAGGGTTTTAGAAAAATAGTGGTAGGGCAGGGGAGAAAGGTTAGAGTAGAGGCATATAGGTTGTTAGTGATTAAAATGATTGTGCCCCCCAATGGAGGAAGATATAACCATGGGAAAACACATGTTAAAGATGTAACAATTGCTACAAGTGGAGCACATAAAGTAGTGAATCCTACTTTATGTAAATAGGGCCTAGTCAGATACATTTATAGTGTTAGAGAGCATAGTAAAACAAGAGTTGGTACTAGCATATGTGCATGCAAACCCTAACATCAAAGGGAATATTGAATAATATAGGGTTAACAGAGCACATACATTAGTATATCTACAAATGATGGGTTGCCACATAATACTAAATCTTCATCACAACCAACTGTAACACCCCCATAAATTACCTTAACACTGATATACATTAATGTAAAATAATATTAGGTTATATTAAGGTCTCGAGAAGCCCGGGTGAGGGAAGTGAATTTTAAGAAGTAAAAATTGAGATTAACAACAAAAGATATACAACCATATAAGAAAAATCAAGCTGATACTAAGGAATGTCTAATGACCTTGACTATTATGGAACAAATAATTGAAATGGAATAGAAAGTTTGAATAAATCCACATGTAGGTCAAGGGATAGAAGAAAAAGAGGAGCATGTCAGACAAATAATAAAAAACAACACAAGAATAGAATCATGTAATGATTAAAAAACCATGAATGAAAGCAAGAAAACACATAATAATGGGTGTAGAGGTCACTAAGAGGAGATCCAAGATGGTGAGGATGACTCCCCTTATTTGGTCATCGAAGTTCTACGTGTAATAACTAATAAAATCAAGATCCAAATGATAGAATAAATAAAATGACAAAATAAATTTGTAGGAATTATGCCAAAATCATTTAGCAATGACATTAAAGAGTGTAAAATTTAACGAAAGCAAGAAACAATATTATTTCTCTTGTAGAAAACCATAAATGAGATAAAGATTTTTAAAGCAAAAAATCAAATGTATCAAAAAAAACTCATGTGATTGTATTAGAAGGTTTGCTAACAAAATCTTCACAAGTACAAGTTAAAATCAAGAACATAAAAGAAAAAAATAGAGAGCTATGAGTTTCTAACGAGGAAATAATGAGATAAGGGCTCTTTTATAGAAAAAATAGAAAAAAATGAGAGTTACAAAAAATCCCATGATTACTTTGCAAGCCTCCTTTATGTGTGTCACTTATGACCTATTCTTTTAGAGAGTGTAAGAAAGTGTGTGTCAAGTGAAAAATGCAAAGTTACATGTAAGTAACTCTAAATCTAACAAGTGGACTAGGGAAGTGAGTGACACCTCATAAAGGTAAAAATAAAGTATATTTATAAATATAATAAATACACACATATCTAAGACTTAAGATAAGTCTATAAACCTATAAGAAGGACCTAAGTTAAGGTCAATTCGCCAATGCTCCTTAAACTTAAATTGAGATTAAAAAAATAGAAAAAAAAAATTACAAATAAATAAGAGAGTTTAAATTACATCATACTCTCCCTTAATAGAAGCTTCTTTCAAGAGGAATACAATAGTTAAGAGAAGAAAGAAAAGGTGTCGCCAAAGTCTCAAGTAAGAAAGTGTGATCATGAAGAATCTCCGAAAATTCTTTTCAAAAAATGTAGTCAATCCATAATGAAACAAAGACCAATAAGAAAGAGAAATAATCCACAAACCTTCAAAACAAGCAAGCTAACACTAGTATTTCAAGTTAAATAACTGTTATACCAAAAATACAATTTGCATAAAATAATAAAATTAGATATACAACTAAGTAAATGGAGCAAAGATAATTTTTATTATGAATTGGTATATATTACATAAAAAAAAGTTAGTCAACATAATCAAAGCATATATCATATATAAAAATAAATAAAGAATGCATAAAGAGAGTTAGATAATCAAAATGGAGACAAAGAAGATGTCTCACTTGTACTATATATTACACAAAAAGAAGTTAATTAACATAATCAATGCATATATCTTATGTAAAAAAAATAATGAATGCATAAAGAGAGTTAGATAATCAAAATGGAGATAAAGAAGATATGTCACTTGTAAAAGATATAATAGAAAGATGATCGCAAGAAGACATCAAAGTCTTTAGAAAATTTATTTTCATTTAAAATCCAAATAATTTTATCCTTAGAGGTATGAGATTTAGTCATTTTCTAACAATGTAAAGTGTCGTGCGTAGATTTACCACAAGATTTGAATTTATGTAATTTCTAATATTTAGATATACGATGCCCATATTTTTACAATACACATAATGTTTAACGTTTTTAACTAAAATATGAGCATTAGAAGTAGTATAATAAAAAAAATTGCATTATAATACCTTTGATGTAGAGGATTATAAGATGTCAAATTTGCATTGGAAGCAGATGAAATATTATAGCCAAGACCTTTAGAATTTGCATTAGAAGTAGGTAAAATAGGTTCTAGAATACTATTTTCACACTTACCAAGAGCACCACTCGAATAGCCATATTTTGCATGATTTTTAAGTCCAGGTTCATAGGAGTATGCAAACGAGTTTGAGTTCGTTTAGAAATACAAGGAGATCTATTATCATTAGAGATATTATTATTAGCAAAAGATGCAAATTTGTTAATTAGAGCATCAATGGATGATTGCATTTTCTCTGCATGTGCATTAAAAAAGTTGTACAAAACAAGAAATTAAACATTTTAACAGTGCATTTTATGCTTAAGAGTCGCTATATCTTATCATTTTTAAGTGCAATTATTTGTGTGCACTTCTTAAAAGCTAAAAAAATAGCTAATTTGAATCCCATTGAAGTGATGAGAAGCAAAAATAAAGTGTTTTAAATTTTACCGAAACTGCATAAAAAATTGTTAGTAAAATGACAATACACTTATATAATAAAAGCTTAACAAATATAATTTAACTAAATTCAGGGACGAAATTACTTTTCTTAAAAAAAAGAAAAAATTGATCAATTAACTTGTAAATGTAAATCTATATCAAAACACCAAATGATAGAGAAAAAACCAACGTAACAACAGGGAAAGGTAAGGACAACGCAAATATGCTATGTAGAAAAAAAACTTAGAGAAGCATTTAGCGTGTAGCTGAGAAGCAAATCAGAGAATGCAATAGAATAGCACAGGAGAAAAGATAACCTTAGCATGCAAAGAGCAAAAGACTTAAAAAACATAGTATCACAGGGAGAGAGACAAGGAAAGGTGGAGAGAATGATTACATGCAGTTGAAAAATGCACGTTACCAAGTAGAAAACCAACGCCAACTTTAAAAAAGGTGATTGAGTTTTGGATTGTAGCAAACACAATAAAAAAACTACGCTGATCTATGAACTTAAAAAAATAAATACTCAAAAAAGGTTTAAAAAGATCCTTTGAATGCCACATAAGGGGAAGGCACAAGGCAAAAGAGATCAAAATGTCTCCCTTGGTAGAGATAACGTAGGCCAGATATAACACTGAGTGATCCAAAAAAAGCCTTACAAAAGGGAGCAAAGATTTCCAAATCTTAAACCAAAAGAGGGTTGAAAGAGATGTAGAAAACAATACTGAGCACAAAGAGAAGTAAAAAAACCTTCTTGTTTGCCCATGAACCTGCAAAATAACTCAATAATCAACATTAAAAAATTGTGGCTCTCATACCATGAAGGATTATGCCAAAATTATTTAGCAATGATATTAAACAGTGCAAAATTTAATGAAAACAATAAATAATATTACCTCTCGTAGTGTAGACACTAGAAAACCATACACTACAGTGCCAAATGTCGCACTGACCCCTAGAACACCCCTTGACCCCTTTGGCACCATTTCCTAATTATTCACCCCACCAGTGATTGGTAGAAATGGTTAAGTTTAGCCAATTTTGACTATGCCTCTAACCACTGACGGTTTGATCCTAACCACCGACGGTAACTACCTGATGGTTTGACTTTAACCATCGACGGTCATTATTTGTCAATTTTTAATAGCAAGCTGATTTGACCTATCAGACCCTAACTAAATTTTCTTTTTGAGTTTCTATTTTATCACAATGGATCACTCTATTTTTTGAATCACGTTTGATTCATCTAACATTGATATTTAATCGTTTATTGTTAAAATTAGTCAAATTCATCTATCTCCCATCAAGCACTTCTTATATTTCATTTCAGTAGCTTCTGTTATTTATGCAATAATTTATCTTTTATTTTTAGAACTTAATTATTTAAAAATGTGGATTGACAACCCCTAAGAAGTCTGTGTTTCTTGGATCTAGGTCACGCTAGGCAATTCACCCTACTACCCAACTAATCAACCATTTATTTAGTATTTTTTTATCTACAAGTCATTCCTCCTCGGACAAAGAGGAGTCTCCACAATCATCTAGATCAATGCATGTACAACATACCAGGGTTTGTTAGCATACACTCTTTCAGTTTTTCTCGTTTTCTTCTAAGAAAATAAGTAAAATTTTACTGAAACACAGAGAAAACCATAAATGAGACAAAAATATTTAAAGTGGGAAACTAAATGTATCAGAGAAAAACCCACCTGATCTTATTATAATTTTTGCTACCAAAATCTCTACAAATACAAAATAAAATCAAGAGCACAAAAGAAGAAAAGAGATAGCTATGAGTTTTTAGTAAGGAAATGAGGAAAGAAGGACTCTTATATAGAACAAAAAGAAAAGAATGAAAGTTATAAAGAATCTCATGATTATCTTACAAGTCTCTTTTATGTGTACCACTTATGACCTATTCTCTTAGAGAGTGTAGGTAAGTGTGTGTCATGTGGGCAAGGAAGAGTTACATGCAAGTAACTCTAAATCCAACAAGTGGAATAGAGAGGTGAGTGACACCTCATAAAGGTAGAAATAAAATATATTTATAAATATAATAAATACACAAATAACTAAGACTTAAAATAAGCCTATAAACATACAAAAAAGACCCAAATTAAGGTTATTTCTCCAACAAAATTATCAAATGGTTGAAATACTGTGTTTAACCTTAAATTTTAGATTAGAGAATCTAAGGTTAAAGGGGTAGATATAGCTCAGGGCACAAAGATGATAGACTATCACTAAAATAGGGTAATTAATTATAAAACTTAGATAAACATATACTAAATTTATTAGGCTGAAATATGTTAAAATATAAAGTACAACTATGTTAGATAATTTCAATGATAATAAAAATAAGATACTTGGTTCTAATGTTAATACAAATCTAGATTTGGAACAAGAAGTAGATTGGATTTGGATTTTGGATTAATCACCTGATTTTAGAATTATACTATTGTAACCGTAGATATTTACATCGACCTAGAATGGTTGTGTCAATGATACTAACTCTGACACAGATGTCCAATACAAAATATTTATTAAAATTGGATGCAACTACCTAAATGGTTCTAGGTTTTTTATCGACTTCAGTTTAGTGGATTCAGATCTAGATCATGGACTTCACTCTTTATTAAATGAGAAAAATCTAGTTTTTTATCTTCATAATAGCTGTAGAAAAAATGAGTTAGTGGGCACATGGTGTTGAGCTGGCCAAATACCCCTTTGTCAATGAGCATTGTCTATATAGCCAATACTCCAAAGAGGGCCTTAAATTTATGTAGTTCTCCTCTATGTGTTGGCTTGTGTATGTATCATGCAATGCGTAATGAACAAGTACATAAAGTGACCTGGTTTGTAACTTGGTAACTATCACTCATGGAGTGTTCCTTCAATACTTCAGACCTGCAGATATGTTGTCCTTATGACTGATATAGAAATATGAGAAAATATAGAATTTTTGTTCACTATAGTGTTTGATTGAATGATTTTGGGGCTGTGCTAGGTGAGAAAAGAATGATGTTTGATCTTATATTTATACCAATCCCTTTGGATAGTATCTTGCATAAAAGCACTTAGGTTGACCATAAGTATATGTTTCATCTACAAATTTAATGACTTTAGTGCACTAGACACTTACATTACGATATGACACTTGCATCAACGTAGGTGTTTGCTTAGGATGCAAGTGTCTAGGGAGTTGAAAAATATGTGCAAGTCTAAAACTTGTAAAAATAGAAGATAAGCATATTTATAACATTTTGGGTAAAGTAGAAGGTTTGAGTCATCATAATAACATTGGTTGGGCTAAGAGACAAGTAATTAGGCACTGAGAGATAGTGTATGTGAGCCTTTTGGCAATGGAAAAAGTCTAGAAGTTGAAATTACATCCACAACAAACATTTGACAAGTGTATAACATTGAGGTGCTATATATTTTTAAAATAGTGTCTACATTTGCTCCCCCTTTAATCTTGTAATAAAATTGCCAGTTTAAAAGAAAATAAATGTGTACCTAGTTGTGTCTAACACATCTTATCCTTGTTTGAGTCCAATTTGAGTGCTTTGCTAGTAATTGAATTGAAATCAAGATCATGTTACAGTTTATAATTAGTGCATATATTTCTAGATATTAAAAACATTGAAATGATTGAAATTGAAAGTTTAGAAGTACACCTATGTATCAATGTAATGTCTTGTCTTTTGACAATTTGATTTGAAAAGATATATTAATATGAATCATTAGAGATAAGATTAAGATAAATATAAAATATAGAAATTACATATATCTAAAGAGATAGAGAGAGATTGGAAGACACACACCTTCAACTTTAGAAAAAATGTGAGTTGCCCCCTGATAGTTGAGATTAGCTCAACTAGGAAACCCAATCATACTTATAACTTGGTGAGCATGAGTGAACCAAGTCAACTCGCACTATAAATATGGTGAGGTTAGATGATGTAATCAATTCCAACCTATAAAATTGGTAAGATCGAGTGATTTAATCACCTCAACCATACCCAAAAAGTGAACCAACTATTGTAGTATATTAGCTCAATACAGTTCGTAAAAGTCCAACCTAATGGGTGATGACAGTCCCTAGAAGTGTTTTGAAATTTGAAACTAGTTTGATTTTATGAATTTAAGTGCCCTTTCTATATAATATGCACCTTATATATGTCTCATGCTAAAATTGTGTATAAAAATGGTACTAATGTATAGAATTATACCACATATATGTGTATTTGAATCATATAATTTTATAATTTGTCCAACTGTGTAAGTGTAGAGAATATGTTTCTAAAACATGCCTCCACCATATATTTGAATTCAAGAATTGGTGTATGTGTGTGGAGAACATGTTTCCAAAACATGCTTCCACTGTATATGGAGATATCTTACAACTAATATAAGTGCTAATGTGGAGGACATGTTTTCAAAACGTGCCCCCACTATAATTTTATGTATGTTTGTATACTAAATAAGTATGCAAAACATGTTTCTAAAACATGCCTTCACTGAATTTAAAACTATGACGAATGTGGAGAACATGTTTTCAAAATATGCCCCCATTGCAATCTAAATTCATGAAACAATGTAGAAGTCATGCCTCTATGGCATACTCCCATTGATATGCCCCACATTTTGAGGTGAGAGAAAGTAGCAACTGGTATTTTTCTGACCTCAAAAGGATAAAATAATCATGTAAATTATGAATGTACCATGTATCATATAGAGGAAACATGTCTAGGTAGATATATCATTGAAGCACAAAAAATGTGATGACACCAAGTCCTAAGATGCATGATGTAGATCATAACAACATATAGATAGTAACAATACAAGCTCAACAAATAATCAAACACACACACACAAAATCACTTTAAAAATAAATTAAAAAATAATGGTCTAAGGAGACATCAAGTAAGGTTCCAATGTCACATAATCAAAGGGATGTGACTTAGTCAAATGTCTACAAAGCATGAAATGACATATTCAAATGTCAACATGTAATAAACAAAGACATTCAAATGTCAAAGAGGTAAACAAAGGTATGGGGGCAAAAAACAATAGAGCATATTCAAATGATCAAATAAGCAAGACAATAGTAAGAGAAGACACTCAAGGAATTGCATGAATGAAGGCATAAGTAACCAACATAAACATAACATACTAGCCCATGGATCATATGTGTTAGAAAAAAAAAAATTAAGTACATAACATAACAAGTACACTACAAAAGATATAAGTACAAATAAAGGTATGTGTAAATGCATAAGATCAAACATGATAATGTAACGTGATCATAAAATGTTATAACCTAGATGTATCATGATCAGAGAAGTGGATGCCCCAAATGTCCACAAAGCATGAGTAGAGAGAAGGCCCAACATCTGAAAGTGCATAGATCATGCATATGTGTATGTTTGTATCACACTCAAAAAATGTGTGAAACATATGTATATATAAAATACTGATATGTTATCTACCAACATGGAACCACTAACATATATGCCAAGGAACTAATATAACATGTAAATATTGAACATATTTTTGGATTTTTGGATTTTTTTTAAAATTATAGTGTTTTTGGAATACTAGAGAGGACTAATCGAGAAAGTCCTCATCATCAAAATATGTAGGATCACTTGAGGCATTTTAATTCTTTGTTTATAGAAACACATGGCCACATCTTTGATTTTTCTATGTAATAGTATTTCGAAAGTCGTCGATGGGGAAGGGTGGGCATATCCATCATGGTGTAAGTAAATCTCCTTATCCCAAATAATAAAGGTGATA